>MU826844.1:669552-1237823 GCA_029204205.1 Desmophyllum pertusum | reverse complement strand
CGAAAACTGTCCAGAACATGAACCTCCTTTTGTGCCAAGAGCACAACCACAACCATCGTTCATGAATTTCTTGACTTTTGCAATCAGTCGTCATTTTCCATCTCTCCTTGATCAATCTCGGCCATAGCGTTGTGAATTCAAAGTGAATTATAACTGTACTGTTTTGTCTTAGCGAGGTTTTATCGATCATGAAACAATTTGCTGTTGTCATGGTAATAGGAAAATAAAACCTGCCCCCACGAAAAATATGAAAATTTGCATGTAGTTACAGAATTTACCGTGTAGTTCGCTGAAAATTTGCATTTTGACGACGAGTGTGGCGTGACGACTCTTGACCAGTGTTAGACACGTCACGTGTTCAGTGTTTACTTCGTCATACATCACATGATTATTTTGCTAGACACGTGTTCAGTGTTTACATCGCCATATATCACATGATTATTTTGCATCAATTTCACAGTACGTTTTGGTTCATTTTCATTCTTTGAACTGCGAAGTCTTAGTATTAAAATCCCGGACTCTGAGAGTCAACTGCTTGCGCATCAAATCATAATTATCGTCAAACTTCTCGGAACGTGGTTATGTATTTCTCACGTCTTGTATTTATTCAACATCGCTTTAGCGGATAGTGTAGTTTCCCGTTTTAACAAATGGCGGAGAGCGCTTCTCGTTTTACATTGTGTATGCATTATTTACTGTCCTTTTACCTAACGGCTATGGCTGCACATTTTTTGCTAACGGTTGTGCTGTCCGTTCTAACGGTCTGATGTTAGCGTTTAACGGTTAGGCTAACGCCTCTAACGTTCTTGAGAAAAAGTTCTAACATGACTAACGGATGCCTAACGCTATTACCCGTTTAACGGATAGCGTTAACGTACGTTTTCCTGTGCAGGGTCACATATGTTCTCCAGGTTTCATACTCTTTGAACTGAAGATAGGGTATTAGACTCCTCATTGAGGTCACTGGTTTCTTCTGGAATGGGTCCCAAATGTACAATGTACAATGTTACTTACAAGTTCTGAATGCAATACTTCTTTGTTGTGCCAGTATGGGGTATACAAATGTCCTTTCATTTGCCAATTTACAAAGGTCGTCATTTTCCCCAAATAACCTTGAGAAAAATGATAACTAATTTGTTACATGTGAACTACATATATATACTATATATAAGAACAACATTATATTATATATATATGTATTATACGATTCAATATACATGAACTTTGTTTGCATTGATACAAAATTGTTTTTTACAAGACTTTCATACCAAAAATTGAGTGAAATCTCTGGGATGCCAGAATGGTTGCGAGCCCAGGGATGAGTAGTGGTTTATGATCCATCACACAACATAGACTTCCTCTGCAAACTGGCCAGCTCTGAACATGAAACAAGCACGAGAAACAGCATAAGAACTTTCCACACCCAGTGGCACAGGATGCAAGCACTTCAAAACGTCTTTCAAATTCTTCTTTTCTTCCTCAGTGTTCAGTATCTCCAGAATCTTATACAACTGGGCTTCTGCACCGTTGTCACTTTGTGTGCTATTTGGAACTGAAGAACAACTTGGATGCAACATTGCCAGTCCAGGTGAAGGTGAAAAGTCAATGTCATTGTCATCCTCTTCTTCACTGCAGAACCGTAATCTTCCCTTATGGAGTTCCAAATGTGGGGCTTACAGTAAGCAAAGTTTCTTCCCGTGTGAAAATTAAGACTGTGACCATAAATGGGCTCAAATGAACCAAAATTAGGACAACAAATTTCAACCAAACTAGCCTCAATGAAACTTAAATTCCTGACATGCATTTTCAGCGTTTAATAGAGCCAAAACAGCAGTGTAAATATGATTAAACTAAACAGGGCCCAAAATTGGACCAAAATTGTGCTGTAAATATAACTGAATGTGGTAATATGAGTCCAATGTCGCAACTATGCAAAGCAAACAGGCCTGTATATTAGTGACACTAAGACCAAGGTGATGCAAATCAACTTTACACCCCCTACCCCTCTCTCCCTAGATGATGCGGAACCGGAGTCTGTTGATGATTTTATATATCTGGGCAGCATTATTAGCAAGGATAATGGTACTCAGAAAGACCCAGGTGGAAATCTTATCAAATCTTACTAAGATCTATCTATCTAAAAGATATTTTAAGTTTATTAACAAGATCTTGCAAGATTCTTAAACAAGATCTTGCTTGTTAATATCTTATCAGAATCCCTGTAAGATTCTTGGAAGAATCTTGCAAGATCTTCAACGATTCTTATCAAGATCTTCCTTACTAAGATCTAGTCAGAATCTATGGACGAATCTTAAAAGATATTTTAAAGTGCCTATAACCCCAAAACGTTTTATTCGCTTAAATAAATTTAATAAGTATTTTTGCGAAAACATTTTTGGATTCGGTTGAATCTTTGATTTTATATGCTCTGTTGAAGTCATGCTTGTCTGTTCCACGGCCGCGTATAGGGAGTCTGGTGCCAAAAGCGGCTTATGATGTCAACCCAGGAATTGCACAATGTCACGCCTCTGTCATTTCTCTGCATTTGTCTGGGATTATTGAACATAAAAAGATCATTTCTATGTCTATGAAGAGTTTTGTTTTGAAATTGTGTTTTAAAAGTCAACGTAAAGTTTCGATTCGGATTACTCTGAAATAAACTTCCTGAAGTAGAAATCAAACAGCAATCAAGATCGTGTGTTTACATACAGTATTGCATACTTCAATACTTCAAGCAGCAATGAGTAAGATATCTTCTCGGATGAACTGCCTGGTGGCCTGGAATGGACAGCTAAATGCAAAAAGGAAAAGAAAGCTCAAAGGACCGATTTAATAGATAGCACTGAAGAAGTCAGTCAATGGTTAGCAATTCTTGTCACCTACTCCTACATGCGAGCGTATAATCATTTATATTTTTGCTTTAATGAGTATGTGTTTTGTAAAGCAATGGTTTATTCTGTGCGGCTTGCTCGGGCCTGGAAATTGAAGCTGTAGAAAACAAGCTGAAAGGAAACAAGCCACTGTAGTTTTGACTTCCTCAAACATTTGTAGTTGCTGCTCTAAATAACCACCACAGTGAACTAAGTAAATTTTGAAGTAAAAACCATGAAATAAATGACTTTTGCTTCCTCGATAAGCGAAGTGGATATGTTCCAACGGTAGTCCGCATTGATATTACGATGAGTGTATGGTTTATGACACTGCTATTTCCCGGCCTCAGAAAAACGTTTGTAGTTAAAATATTTTGTCATTTTTCCTGTTATCCTTCGAAAGAAATTAGTCTTTGACTTTCATCAAAATTCCTGAAATTGCTTTGCACGACGGAGAAACGTTAATGCCATTACAGATGCGCGATACTACGGATGAACGCTCGGATTCCACGCTCGAGCTACTGAATTTTTTTCATGGGCTGACATTGCGATGGTAGAGATAGGTTCTCGGTAACATTTAGTCAAATTGCTAGTTTGCTTTGACCAGGTTAAATAGCCTTTGGAAGTCGGCTTGCTAGAAGTGCACGGACAAATTACAGAGTTCTTGATCAATGGCTCTCGCAGTCCCACTTTACTTCGCTTGTTTGAGTTTACAAAATCCACCGTCTTCGTATATACAGTAGTATACCTTTCTCTAAATCTGGGGTGTTGCTGCAACGGCCAACAACACACCTGGAAGGCGTTTCTACACATTTTTCGAATGTGTATCACATCTTCCAGAAGGAAATGAGTGGACGGGAAGGATCCAAGGCTCCTGGATTGACGTCACTAGTTGCTGGATCCATTCTCCCCTCAAACAACAAAAATGGCGGCGTTTAGGTGACTTTGCCGGGGCACAAATTCGAGGATTCAACCAAATCCAAAAATTTATTCGCAGAAATACTTTGAATCACATGTAGATTTATTTAAGCGAATAAAAAGTTTTGGGGTTAGAGGCACTTTAAGATTCTTAACAAGATCTTACTTATTAAATAGCCATGATCTTTAGAAGATCTTGTCATAATACACCGATTCAGGCTATTACCGGAAGTTGCATGGAAGCGAGGCCTAAGGGCCAAGAATGGCGCGAATCTCAAAACTTGCAGTAGCAAAACATGGACGAAAGAGCATTACGAGAGATAAAGCTTACACCAAACGATATCCTGTGTTCATCCGTTGAAAATGTAGAGGATATAAGCAAATGGACAATACCACAGTTAAAATTCTTGCTTAAGGTACCCGCCCAGGGTAATTTGGGTGTTTTTTTTCCCTTCAAACTTTACATCCTAATGGCTTAAAATCATCCAGTAACTTTACAGAATGAATTATCAACAAATAAAAATCCAGAAATTTTACCTTTTTTTGGCATGTCGTACCCCCTGTGGGTATACTGGATTAAATATTAACCTGTGTCTGAGAAAGGGATTTGCATTTTCTGCTTGAACTATACAACAAAACCAAAAAATGAAAACGTAAATGCTTAAATACAAATAAAAGGGATTTTTCTGTGGTAGTGTTTCAGTGAGTTGTAAAATGATCTCGATTTATTATAATACACATAAATATGAACTTTTCAAACTCAGAACATGGCACCATCTGTCTTCCCCACGAAACACTACCAAGCGTTTGTGCTAAATTTCCTTCCGAAACAGCCTGCCAAGTTTTGTGGAAAAAACGGCCAATTGTTCTCTCAAAAAACCGATTTTTCCATTCACAGATCTATCTGAGAGTGTTATAAATTATGAAAAAAGCTTTGGCGTTCAAAAATCCAAGTGAAATCACCAAAAACCATCATCCACGCGATCTGTGCCGCCATTTTGAATTAGTTTCCGCTGAAAAGTTATTTTGTGGGCGCTATTTTAACTTGTTTTGACCTTTTGTCTTCCCTTGTTTATCGGTTGCTAAGGCACCTCATGCTGCGTCACAAAAAGCCCATTCACAGCATGCATCATATCCGGTTGCTTGGAGGTAATTTTAAAGATGGCGCCGAAGAAGAAGAAAAAATTGTCTAAGCAAGCTAGAAGGAAATGATGGAAGAACGGTCTAAGAAAGCTTTGGAAAAGAGAGGTTTGGGGAGTGGGAGTAGGATGAATTTCACATTGGCATCAAATTGGAAGAAGGAAGAGTACCAAAGTGGCGAACAAACCCGAGTGAGATTTGTAAGTCCGGGCAAAACAAAATACAACACGCAAAAGACTGCAGGTGAAGCACTTCGTGCTCGCAACTTAGCGGATTGTTTCCATGATAAATCCACCACTTCGGAGGACGGAAACACAGAGAATGACTCTGAATACAACCCGTATTCTGACAGCGAAAGCGAAAAGGGAAACTTGCCGTGTGGAACAAATGGATTGGAAGTTGAAAGGAGGTTGTTTGTGTGTGAGTCAACACAGTTGATGGACATGGTTCATCAGATAAATTTGACATCAAAATGTTCTACTCCTAAGTGCAATGGTAAGTAAACTTATTTTGATTTTATTCTATATAATATGTTTCCTTTGGGAATGTTGTTGAATGGTCTTGAATCCTTGTTGAATCATCAAAGCCTTGTTGTCACCTGACTGTGAAAAGCAAAGCCAAGCATATTGCGAACAAATTCCAACAGTGAAGATGTAAAGGATTTATTGACTATAACTTTTATTTAATCGGGTCTCCTGTTTTGTGGCAGCCGTGATTTGCCTCCATCAGAGATCACTTATGATATAAGAAGTTTGCTCAAATTTACAATTAGTGTTTACAATGTATACCAAAGTTGAAGCCCATGATCTTTATACATGTTCATATAGACAGGTGAAAAGACAAACAAAAGTAACCTTGTCATAAAAGATTTGATAATTAGAGTGGGTTTGAATCAATATAAATTTACTTTCTTCAAGTTTTAGATACATGTTATTTATTTTGTTATTTTTGAATCTACAGGCATACTAGTGATATCAAAAGTGGAACCTGTTGGACTTGGGGGAAGTATGAATGTGGTGTTTTGTTGCAATAGTTGTGATCTTCGAACAATTAATTTTCAAGGGTCAGCACTTGTTGAGGGATCGAAGCGGACGGTGGTAGGCCTTGCACTGGCGGTTTCATTTTTTATAACTGGGCATGGATATGCCAAGTTTTCAAGAACATTGAGACAGTGCCTTGGCATCTCCTGTATCACTAAAAATCGTTACTATGAAACAATCAAACTAATCTATCCTGCAATCAGTGACATTCTCGATGGAATGTGTGAGCAAGAAAAGGAAAGAATGCAAAAGCTAGACAGTGGAGAACTTGGAAGTTGGGAAAGGGCAGTGGTGACATCGGATGGGGTTTGGCACATTCGGGGACATTTTAGCAAGAATGGGTCATTCATTGTGAAGAACTATTTGACAGGAGGGTTGTTGTGGTATGGACACAAATGTATGCGTGGTAACGATGATGTTGTGCAGGATGAATTATTTGAGGGAACAGCAAAG
Organism: Desmophyllum pertusum; assembly: GCA_029204205.1. NCBI lineage: Eukaryota > Metazoa > Cnidaria > Anthozoa > Scleractinia > Caryophylliidae > Desmophyllum > Desmophyllum pertusum. The sequence goes on along the minus strand of MU826844.1, from coordinate 1,231,402 downwards.
TCCATGGAAGGGGTTCTTGCAGAGGAGTGCTACAAGGAGGCTAAAGAAGAAGGTTGTAAGGTGGAGGTGGTATGGCAAGATGGAGATTCAAGTGCGGCCAAGTCTGTGAAAAACAGTTTCCGGATGTAAAGGTGTACAAATGTGGTGGTCATGTGGGTCGTGCTCACAGTAACAACTTGAAAGAGGCAGCGGGAAAAAAGGAGTTCTCCAGCAAAATGAAAACTACGCACAAAGATCGCTTTCCAGCAATTGCAAATGCAAAGTGCAAGTGTGAAAGGCACAGTGCAAGGTGTGGATGCCTCAGGGATAGTTTCATCACAACAGCACGTGTGAATCACTTCTGCTGCCTGCAACAGTGTAATGACTCCAAAGAATATGCAAGGAGGATGAGAGCTCTTGGGAGGTACCACTCACAAGATATCCATGAGTGGGGTGATGGAGAAGTCTGTGGTTTTCACCCCAATGTCGTTTGCTCCTGTGGAAATTGCGAAGAGGATGAAGAGTTGAAATGTGATGGAAAACCATATAAAACCAAGAACATCCTTACTTGTCAGCACCATCAGTTGGCTTATGAGATCGAGTGTGAGCGCCGTGCTGGGGATGCCGAGCATGTAATCCATCCAACAATGGGCAGAGGGCATTCAAACCTCTGCGAGGCCCACTTCTCTGTCTTGCCTGACTTCCGTGCCAAAGATCAAAATATTTCCAGGTTAGAAAATTAAGTTTATAAATAAGGTGATACCTACAGTGTAGAAATTGATGCGCCTTTCGATAACACGAAGCCATCATGGTTATTAACAGGCAAGAGGAACGGATGAATAAATAATAAATCTGTATATCCATGTTAGGAAATTAATGCAATTTAGTATACATAACTACATATTTTTCCTTTTTGTGGAAGCTTTAACATATGGAGAGGGTAGTTCTCAATATTCTAGTCATAATTTTTTTTGGGATCAAGTTCCTATTCATCAGTGGTCGCTAAGGTTATTATACTAACACAATGTGACATTGATGCAAATAATGGCATGTTGCACATAATCTGAGGCCCCTCAATGATCTCATTCAGTATAACATGTGATCACTGTTTATCTCTGTTTTTAGATTGCACTACATGACTTCAACGAATTGCGGACTCTGTCAGGGCAACATGTCGTGGTGCTACGATGTTCGAGGCCCCAGTTACCATTGGGTAATAGAGCTCTATGAGCAACTAAACCTGCCAGTAGTTCCTGCTGTCGTCGAGGCCCTGCAGAAGGAGGTCGCCGAAAGAATGAAGGAGGTCGAAAGAGGAAAGACAGATCACAAGAAGAAGGTCAGAATCCAGATGAAGGTGGCAAGGGCAGAGGAACAAGAAGAGCGAAAGAAATGGGTAAAGAGGCAGGCTGTACAGCACACATATGGCCAGGAAGAGGAAGTAGTAGATGAGGAAGAAGCTGTGGATCCAGCCCTTAGCGAAGCAGCAGAAGAGGCAATCAGAGAAGCTCAGGAGAGCAATGGAGACACACTTCACATCAGTGGACGCAGTTGTCAATGTGGCTCAAAGAGACACAAGCGTACAACACACTCTTCGTGTCCTCTCAACCCCAAAAATAAGCAGGGTAATTCATAAATAACAATAAGAAACATTCAAGAAAGATGACAGTGATTTTATCAGCAGAATCTCATCATGAAAATCAATTTATATCCTGAGTATCCTGAAATGTTTAGCTTATTGTCTCCCTTGTTTTCATCAGTCTTAAATAAATGGGTGAGGCTACAAGGGGAGGCTGGAGGCCACTACTGTATCTGACATTTTGCATTTATTTGGTCAGGGAAATTATAATTTTATCAGGGAAAGGTCACTGAGAGAATTTCGAAAACTAATGTCTGTGGCAACCACGAAATTACATTTCACTTTATAGTTTCTCTCCCCATTGTTGATGCTTGTGGACTGAGAATACTGTGCCTGGTTGTTTAAAGGGTGGGTAATGCTATCCATCGGATGAAATCGCTATACATGGTGTATAACAATAATATTGAAAGCAGCCCTGTCATTCAGTTTGAGGGAAATCAGGTTCAAAGCTACAGTAGTCAAATGTGTTCAATGCTATGAATCTCCATGTTTGAGGCTGTGTGCTGCAATTTTTTTGTATTCCAGAAACAGTGTAACTGTAGGAGTAAAGTTGCATGTATTCTGTAATATATATCTTTAATGAAGTTGGATTGCAGTATCACATTAGATCATTTTGGCATCAAAATATGTCTCATACAATAACTAAACATATAACAGTTGAAGTTTTTGGTTGATCTCTCTACCATTTTTACATCAAAATATTTCTATATTTTTCAATAAATAAATAAATTTTATATCAAAATATTTGTATACATTTTTCAATCAATAAATATTGTTTTTACATCAAAATATTTGTGTATATTGTTGAATCGATAATCATTTTTAATTCAAAATATTTGTATAAAGTGGAACCCCGATTTCTTGAACCCTTATTTCTCAAAAACCCTGATAACTAAAACGAAAAGTTTTTCTTCTTGAACTTGTTTCAATGTAATTTTACCCCCAATATCTCGAACTTCCCGATTTCTCAAACCAATTTTCATTTCCCGTGGAGTTTTGAGAAATCGAAGTTCCACTGTATATTTTGCAATGAATAAATATAATTTTTACATCAAAATATCTGTATATATATTCTTACAATTATTAATAATAAATGTCATTTTTATATAAAAATATCTGTATAATTCTTTTTTTTAAATTAGTCAAGGAGCTATTTTCTGAAAAGGCCTTATTTAAGGAGTTGGTTCAACCCACCCGACAGAAAAGGTCTGACACCGGATTCCTATAGAAGAATAACTGCTCTTTAAGACTAGGTACTATGTAGTCCCGAATTGCGGTACCACTAACGAGATAAAAGGGGTTCTTTGCCCAAATATGGCGCTCAGCATGGAAACGAGGTTCAACCATTATTTCCCTTGTAAATTTAACATCTTTCATCAAAATATCCCAGAAACTACTAAAATGTGACGTGTAGGTGTGTGCCTAAAATTCGAGTGCTTACAAGGCAGAAAATCATGTCACATGACATGTCACGTGACCATTTTATGTCAAAAATCAGTCTTTTTGTCAGTTTTGACAAGTTTCAATTCCTGCTAAAACCGTACTGACAGTTTAATTGGTGAGTTAAGTCGTGAAAGGCAACAAATGGGTCATATTCTGTCGAATTGTGCTAAAAAAAATCCATTTGGAGAATACAGGCTTTAAGGAAATTAACGAAATAAGCACGCATCCCCATTTCATTCTTGGTCAGCATGGAAACGAGGCTGAAACTGAAGCAGGCCTAAAACGAGCCAAATGTTCGAAAATAAGGAAAAATTTGAAGAGGTGATAATACGAAAATAAAATGCTCTGAAACAATTAAGGATAATTATGTAATTCTACGTTACCATGGAAACGGTTGCCATGGAAATCTACTAAAATTCGCCAAATTTTCACTTTTTCTTTGAAATTAGAGCAGATAACTACGATTTATTAGCAGTTATTAAGCTATCTTCTACAAATTTGTTTTGTTTTACGCAAATTAGATTCTGTTGAGTTAGTAAACTGCTTCATTTCCCAACTAGACATAGTGATTTTACGGGAAAATCCATGCAGTTTCAAGGGGGTAGAGTAAATAAATATTTTGTCTTCAAATGGAGAGAATTCATAACTTATGTCTTTCTGGTCAGATTTCAACCAAATTTGGAGAGATTTTGCACTTCATATAGAACAACATTTTGCACATTCTAATAGTCGATTATTCTGTTGATATAGCAACTGTTTCTAAGGAAAAAACTAATTTAACTTAGTTATTTCAAAGCCTATTACGCTGAGATTTTCTCAATAAAAACGTCCATTTTTCTGCAAGGATTTCCAGTCCGTTTACTGGGAGGATCATTATTTAGAATTGAGGGGGAAATAGATGAGAATGAAAGGAGCAAAATTAGGTATAGAAGCGATGCAGAGGTCCTGAGAATCAGAAAGCAGTACCCCTCCCACCAGACCTCAAATAGTTTCAATTGAACCTTTACGGACAAAAAGAATCATTTTTTTATAATACTGAGTCACAATAGCCCTGTGTGAAATTTTTATGATCAAACACTTGTGCCCCTAAAATATGGGCTATAGAACTACCGAGTATTGTGTGTAATTCGTGTGGAGTCACTCACTCAAGAGAAACAAATAAATTATTGTTGCAGTTTACCAGGAGAAATTTAGGAGGAAAATGGTTTGCAGTTTGGAGTTCCTAATGAATAACCCTGCTTTGAGATTGTGGGCACATCCAAATTTTCTCTGATTTTTCGTTACACAACAAAACTTTGTAAGTAAAAAATACCGCTTGAATTGTCACAACATCCCTTCAAACACTGATGCAACAACCATGACAAGAGTAAGAAATTATACCTATACAAATCATTTCGGTAGTGCTAATATTTCAGGAGGAATTGTTTGTCTAAAAATGCGCCAACTTACCCATAGCAAGCACCACAGACGTTTATAAAACCTGGCTCTGCCGTCTTCGGGCGTTTCGCCAGGTTTTAGTACAAAATTCCTCAAGAGGAAGATCAGTCCTTCGGGTACGTTAAAACTGTAAAAATGCAAGAATAGCCGATAAGAACATGGGTAAAAATAGTTGAACACAACTCAACGGCATAGGACCTACCCATTTTGAGTGAACTCGGCCCGAAAAGCCTCAAAAGCAGCCTCTTTGGTTGCACCCACGAGGTTTGCCGACATTGCCGCCATCTTGTTTCTTTGGGCTGCACAATTCTTCATGAAAACCACTGCCTTTAATTTTGCAGACTCAACATCTTTCCTAGTAACCGTCCCAGATCCTTTCTCGGTCAATGGAACTGACTTCCGGTAAAACACCAAACTTTGCCAAGCAACAGTGTGTAAGCGTTACGAGATATCGGGATAAAAACGTATATTTTGAATATTAGGTAACATAAGCTATAAATGGGCTGAAAATTATTTGATTCTGAAAACATGAAAATTTGCCTGGGCAGGTACCTTAAGTGTAGAAGACTAAACCAACAAGGATTAAAGAAAGATTTCGTCGAAAAGTAAGTTTCGTAACATTTGTCGTGTGGAAGGTTTTTGTTGCGAGTTTCGTTCCATATAAAACCTCTAAAGCCGGCTTTTATACTTCTTTTTCCGCAGGGTGAAAGCATTCAACTCGATCCCTTACTACAGGGACAAGGTTTATGACCCTGATCCTGATAGAAGCTACACGAAGGCAAAGCTTGACAAGCTCAAGCGGTCAAATGATACAGTAGAGAGCACGCTCGAACAAACAAGCTCCAGTAATTCGCCTTTCGATAGCTTCCCGCCGGACGAGTCCACGTTATTTTCGGAAGACTCTTCTATTTTACCTTCATTTGTACCCATGGACGCCTTTGAACAAGTTAAAAATTCTGGGAATTCAGTTAAGAAGTTTGTCAATGCAGACGTTGTCATAAACTCGAATGACAAAGGCCTTCGCATGATGAGCTTTGTGCACGATTTACAAGTATATAACTGCGCAGAGAGAAGTCTGATATATTTGCGCGCTTGTTGTTGGGCTTCCTACAAAAGGAACGTTAAGTACAAGGTAAAATTGGTTCTTAACCAAGAGGGAACCCCTAAGATTGTGGCAGCAAAGTGTGATAGGGAGTGTCCAGCCTCCAATAGTGGATGTTGCTGCCATGTAATGGCTGTAATTTGGAAACTAACAACCTATCATGCACGTCGAAGCCAAGGCAATGGGGAAAAGGGCATAGACGAGAAGAGATCTTAGACCACCGAAATGTCAGAAGCTTGATGTTGATAGTATGATAAAGCTGAAGCATGATCTTCAGAGCATAAATCCCACCATACCCTTTGCAGCAATGCTACCAGACGAAAAGTCGATCCCAACAGTAATGACTATAGTTGGAACAGTTGCTAAAGGTTCAATAATTCACAAGCAACTCCAAGAATTTACTACTCCTAACTTAGTAGCATATTGTACTCTGAATAGCAACCCTTTTGCTGTTAACGTAGATTGGAGCCCTGTCTGTGGTAGTACCCATCCCACACCAAATACCCAAGGGCAAGAACAGCCACAGTCAAATTTAAATGATGGAACACCTGATCCCTCCTCTCTTGTACAAAGGGAATCTGATGTGCCAGATATTCCTGATCTACAAGTATCCCTTAATGCTCAGTCTATTGGTGAGGCACATGTGCAGAGAATATCAATTCCCCTGGACAACACCCAAGTGCAAGAAGGGTTACAGTCAACTTCTTCTTATAGAACAGCTGATCCCCCCCTTCCTCAAGAACAACAACCACCAATACAATCAAAAACATTTATTGAAACACTTACAGGTGAGCAAAAGCACATTGAAATGGCAACAAGAGGGCAATCAGTCAACCCTGTTTGGTTTGAACAAAAGCAGAACAGGATAACTGCCAGTATCTGTAAAGGTGTATTTTCCCAAATTCATAACCAAAGGTCAAAGACACCAGAAAATCTAATTACAAAAATTACAACAAAAGGGAGACCTTACAAGCAAGTGAGCTATTTACAAGCTAAACAACTTAATTATAAAAGTAAGAGTATGATTTATGGCATTGGAAATGAGCCAGTTGCAGCCAATTTGTACAAAGAATGCCTTTTATCATTACCAGATGTGAAGGAAGTCATACTTCAAGAGGTTGGCCTAATTGTAGACAAAGATAATACAGTTCTTGCAGCAAGTCCTGATAGAATTGCAACCATTGAATATCAAAATGGTGACATTGAGCATAGAAATGTAGAAATAAAATGTCTTGAGTCAAAGCAGGATGTCTCACCTACGGTTGCCATCAAAGATCATCAAAAGGAAACAGGTTTTGCATTTATGGAAACAAACTCTATCTATGAAGTGAAAGAAAAACATCAATACTGGTTTCAGTGCCAAATGCAGATGGGAATCACTACACTTCCATTGACTGACTTTGTCATTTTTACCAACTTCAGATACCCCATTTTGGTTCTGAAGATCACATCATCATCAAGATGGCAATATGAAATTAAACCAAGTTTACTTGCTTTTCATGAGAAATATATCAAAAGCAAGAACACTCAATGACTCTAGAACAGAACATTATTTTTAAAATTCACTTGAAGGGGTATCCTAAACTAGCAGGCCCAAAAAGAGGCTCTTCAGACACTTGTAGTATTCTGCTGTCTAAAGATAAGATTTTAGTCTTGCACCTTGTCTGGGGAGAAAGGTGCTTTCAGTTTGAAATTGTTCCAGTGTTCTTTGAATGTAAATATCTATACAAACTAAAAAGTGAGTTTCTCTAGACAGAAATGATTGGATTTTGAAAGTTGACTAACAATGCGCACACAATCCAGATCTGATTTATAGATCCATAGCTAGAAAGAGGCAGAACTTGATTAAATATATGCCAAGCCTTTATCCGCTTTATTGCTCTTTCGATATGAATTCGCACATTAGCTATACTCATGGTCTCAAAACATTGGCTTTCTGTAAACTGGTCAGATGCAGAAAATCTCTTTGGAGGAATATATAAGCTCCCTCCTCTAAGGGCAATCAGGTCATGGATTTCAAAGCCTTTGTCTGCAAGGTATTGATCCCCTGTTTCAATTAGCTGACAAAAATTACTCTTTTCAACGGTTTCTTTGTCACTGATTCTTCCAGGATATAGGTGACTAACAAAGGTAATCCAGCCACTAGGTGAAATGCAGTCCAACCCCTTAACTCATTGCCGTTGATGCACGAAGACCATCGTTCGATTCGGAACGATAGGTAAAAAAATTCGCAAAAAATCATCTTTTACCCGATTTCCCACATGTTTTCAAGGTGGACTGGGAATACTCTAACCCATTCTCCCAGCAAGTTTGAACAGGTATACCCTAGTTGGTCTTATATGACGGCTTTTTCAGAAAAGCCTTCTGATGTAACACATGGCCGCAATTTGTGAAGCGTTCGCAATCCGTTACAGGCGTTGTTGAGGACGTTTTAGCAAGAGTTTTGGACGAGGAAAGTGATCCAGAAGGGATGCCAAGCAGTGAGGAAATTTAATTGCATCTGGAGCTCGAAAATTGAGCGACGAACCAAGATAAGTGTTACGAAATATTACATCGATCGATCGAACGAACGCAAATGCAACTGAAATTATATTTTGATTCGCTTTTTACATTTGAAAACCTTGTTTGATGCTTTGAATACATGTTAGGATTCATATTTCAGTAAAGGGAGAGGACAAAACGTTCTTATGGAACGACAGAGATAAATTTCGAGTGGAGTGTTGACACAATGTTTCGGGTCAAATTCCTGCATAAATTAGAAATTTGATACCAAACTAAAAAATACTAATTTATTCTATACTTACCATTTTCAGCCAAATTTTCAGGATATGTTGCCAATATAACAAGTAACATTTTTGCTTTTAACTTTTCCTTATAACCAGTCATCATTTTGAAATAAGTTGCTTTTTTGTCCAAATTTTGCGGCTATTAATATTAATTTATGCTAGTTAATAATTAACTAATTAATATATTATGGGTTTCTTTGGGAAAAAAATATTTTCCAGAAAGTTTATTTACTACCCTTTCAAAAGAGATATAGCTTTCCATGCAATTGTAAATGGCTGTTGAGAAATAAATAAACAATCACTAGTATCAAATTTCACTGTTTTTGCATTAACGGCAATGAGTTAAATGTATCATGAGATTTATAATCTGAGTACATTTCTGAATGCTTCTGATAATCTTTGGGCAGTTCACATTTCAGCTCGGTACAATCTAAAATTCCTCGTACATTTTCATATCTTCCGTTAAATGATTCTGGCAAGTGCTGCTTTATCTTCTCTTTTGAAGGCCACACAGGCAAACTACCTAACAAGATGTAAAGGTAGTTTGCCAAGTGACAACAACATCAGAGACAGTACTTACAGATACATTAGATCTATGCGCCAAGTCACGCTCGAATAATCCAAGTCGCACCCTTGTCAGAAACATCCACAACTGATCAATTGGCTCTATTTCTCGCTTTCGTTGATTTTCTTCTTCTGGCCTTCTAAATAAGGAAAAGCAGTGTCTGCGAGGTCTCCATTCTCTTTGGAACGCGCCTGGTTCCAACTGAGAATCGACTCAGAACACGGTTTGACAAAGTTCCAAAATGCTATCAAAGCTTGGTAATTCGGAAATCCTGTGTAAAAGAATATGTCGTCATCATTGGATCTAAACCGTTTCCAGGCAAAATTTTTGAAAGGAAGACCTTTTGTCTGAGATCACAAATCTCGGCAAACTAAGTCTTTCTCTTGTGGTTTGTCTTCTGATTCTTTCTCTGGGTGGTTGTCTGCAGTGTTAAGTGATTCGCATGAACGGTAAACTGTCTCCTCATATGTTACTTCCCCCGATGGGCCCGCAACTGATAATATTATTCCAAGCTTATTGTCTTCACGTACTTTAGCTCTTTCGGACCTCCCACTCTCTTTATCGTGATTCACTGACCATGCAAAAATGGAAGGAACTGCGTTCTTTACAAGATCATGCCTTCTGCCAGTTAAAGATGTTTTATAATCTTTCGCAGTAAAATGTTCCGAACAGCAGAAGAGTGATGTGTTAGAAGCAAATTTTCCGTCGCCACGTTTCATCCTTAGCTCCCATATTTTCCTCTGAATTTGGTCTAGCGGAAAAGCGTGAAAAATAAGATCTTTCCGATTGTCAGAAACGATTGTTACAGTGCTGCAGCGCAACACTTGTGACTCGTGTATTTTGACTCCGCCATGTTTGTTTACAATAGCCCTTAGGCCTCGCTTTCATGCAACTTCCGGTAATAGCCTGAATCGGTGTATCTTGTAAAGCTATTTATTCTAAAGGCCACCCCTTTAATGCTAGCTAATATTAAAGCTATGACTGAACAATATTCTTCTTTCTCATTCTCAATTACCATGTGCAATGTCAGTCATAAAATTTTGACAATAATAATATTGTTAGACTTCTCAGTCCCTCTATTTTTGGTGCTGAAATTGTTGCGCCATTGCGATCGATCATGGAGCCGCCATCTTGGATTATTTGGCGAGCAAAATCTGGGGAGAGGACAAAACTCTCCTGGGGGCAGGGTACGAAGAGGCATCAAAAAATAGAGGGACTGTCCTCGCTTCACATGATATCACGTTCAGGGCTGCCATTGCAATGGCAGTACCTGATTGGTCGATTAGACAAAGCGCATTAAAACATTGACAACTTGTTGACAAGTTGACATAAAACCGCTTGATAAACAGTTCTTTTTTCGATAAAATGTTTCTGTTACAGCGCTCATTTCCAAATCCGTTTCTGATACAGCACTTCCAACTTTTCCCACAACTGATCCCGGCCATTTTCGAAAACAAAAGGACAGTTTGGCATCTCTCTTTCCTCTTCCTTGAGATGTAGAATGATTCAAGCCTCAACAAGCCGGTCTTCTTGTGATTTTAGAATTGGAGAGCTGTACAAAACCTGTGACAGAAGGACGACTCTTCTTTTGAGGTAGATCAGGGGAAATTATGTTCAGTCTCTTGTAACGATCATCTTCTGGCTTGTTGGTTTTCAGCGATACTGATGATGGAACTAACTTGATGACCTGCAAGCCGGTTGCAAGTTGTGAAGTTGTTCTATGGTTCGTAATATAACGTCGCTGGGTGATTCCTAAAGTATGGGTACAGGCAAGGATATCTGAATGTTTTCTTTCAGTTTTTGGTCTGTCATTAAAATATAGCGTAGCTTCTTATGTAAATTACCCATTTCAGTTGTTCTGTAGAGAATTGTTCCTTTGTCAATCTAAAAATTATGCGTTCATACACACGCGAATATGAAACAAACAATTCATGGTCTGAAATGGGGAAACAAACAAACCAAGCTAAATTGGTCTATAGCACTATAATATTTCTAAGTTTTTAACCACTAGATATTCCATGCCGCTAATTGGCCGTAATCTGCATCCTACTCCGATCCATGAAAGATTTGCACTTGTGGATTTTCGCGTTAGTTCCAGGTTTTCACTGCTCGTATTTTCACTTCCGTTGAAGACTTTGTTCTCAAACAGCCAATCAAAAAATTTGAATTAAATAGGAAAATCCTTTGTCTCCAGAGCCCTTTGTTTCTTGTGCCTAGGCCCTGCCGGCTAAGAGGCGCAAAAGGGCTGTGGGGACGAGAATGCGCCCCCCGTACCCAGGGGAGTTTTCTCCTCTCCCAGATTTTGCTCTCCAAATAATCCAAGATGGTGGCTCCACAATCCATCGTACCGGCGCAATGACTTCTGCGCAAAAAATAGCGGGACTGAGAACAGTCTATAACATTGTCAACTGGTCACACTTTTCTATCCATTCTATCATCCAAATTAATGCAAACAAGTTAAAACACTTCAGTTTCAATGCAAAATTGATTTCATGGAGACTAATGTAGCAAATAGTTTTCTTCCAATACACACCAACATGTATAATTTGAATCGGAGCAGAAATTTTGCTTCTGTTAAATAAAAATTAAATTCCCAAGACTTGTTTAGATACAGTACTACCTGAAAGTATTGACCCGGTATTGACACACACTGCCTTGTCTTTTCCTAGGTGAGAGAGAACACTTCTAAAGATTTCAATGACAAAACAAGTGCCACAATATCCTGATGGTTGAATACTTTCAGGTGTTACTGTAGTAATAATATTTTATAGAAATAATTCTATGTTTCCTTTATAACTCACAGAAACATTTATAAAAGGTCTCTTAGTACACTACAGCTGTAAAATGATGTAAAACACTGTAACAAAATAGTGCAACAATGCCTGATTTTAATATCCTGGCTGAAAGTCAATTCAGGAAATGTTTAAACAGCTATGTTTCTACTAAGTGCCGCATTTACAAGCTTCAGAGCAATTCAGAGACAGCCGAACACGCGTACATGTTATGACTGTACATAATGTTGTAGGACTGCAAGTGCCCTCTCAAGTGCATCCACATACACTAGTTTTTAAGCATCCTGCCAAGATCTATTCTTTGGTGGGAGGCTTAGGTTCAGGATAATACCATCTGTGAAGTGCCATCCATTCCCCTCTGTGCTTGGTAACATAGGGCAGAGTTCTAGAACCCTCTTCTGTATAGTGAGCTTGCTTGATATGAAAGTGCAGAGCATCTTGAATTGGAGTGAGGCCATCCAAGCATTTATTTGTTCTCTCAGAAACGTTGCTGTCCTTTCGATCATGATTTATATCAGGACTTTATCTTTCTCATGGCTGTAGAGTTAACAGATGAAGGCTTTGGCATCGGAGAGCACTCTGCTATGTGGACATTCATCTCTGCCAAGATCAGGACATGTGACAAATGCATTCTAATCTGGCTGCTTACAGCAATTCCAGAAAACTTGCTAGAGGTGTCACAGCCAGTACTAGCATACTAGCATGGAAAGCCAGCAGGGAGCTCCTCTTCACTTCACTAAGACGGATCCGATGTACTGTAACATAAACAGCCCTTCTGTTTTGTTGTCCCGGCAGGTGCATGACGAGGAGAACAAGTAAAAGGACATCAGTGTCTGACATATAACGTTAATCTGCTGATGGTAGCATCTCTTGCATGTAGATGAATATGTGTGTCGACCACTCCATGGTCTGATGCCAATACAGCCAGATGTCTATTAGTAGAAGACCACACCTTAATTGTCTCAACGAAGCCTCCGCTCAAGACCAGCTCTTTCCTTGGATATCCACGATACATTTGAGACATTTCTGTGCACAGAGTTGACTAATTTGCCTTTTTAACCGGGGGTGGGCCTGGGGCCCAGCCCGGTTAGTAAAATAGCTTTTTTTTTGTTTGTCGTGATTCACCTTATACCTCTACTCCGCCAAAGTGCTAGGAGGAGAGCTAGGGGTGAGTATGAATATATATGAATGTATTCGCCTTGTGAAAGATTTTCTCGGGGAAGAACGAAGCCCGGACCCGAGAGAGCGGCGGAAATCGAGCCTATGTGAAAGTTGGACTGGTCCAAATAAATATTAATTTAGGACTGCGTAAACACATCGGAGCGGCGTACAGATTTCGCAACGTCGGTGAGTTTGACTCGTCAAAATGTTAAATCATTATACTCACTACTAGGTGGACTCACTAGGAGTGCCATTAGATCAATTTTTTTTATCAAGGCTACGTTACATTTCGCCAGGGTCATAATATTGTCCTGTTTGTTTTGTGTGAAATACATTTCTTTTCCGTAAAGGAAAACAGAAACTTGCCCAGACTCGCAGATTTATGTAAACAGAAACTTGCTGAGACGTGCAGATTTATATTTGGACGATTACGTCATAGGGTCACGTTGAATCGTGACTTAAGAGATTGTCTGTGAGGTGCGTACGTACATCACATACACTAGAAGCGCCATTAGATCAAATTTTTTATCAAGGCTACGTTACATTTCGCCAGGGTCATAATATTGTCCTGTTTGTTGTGTGAAATACATTTCTTTTCCGAAAAGGAAAACAGAAACTTGCCCAGACTCGCAGATTTATGTAAACAGAAACTTGCTGAGACGTGCAGATTTTATATTTGGACGATTACGTCATAGGGTCACGTCGAATCGTGACTTGAAGAGATTGTCTGTGAGGTGCATACGTACATCACATACACTGGAAGCGCCATTAGATCAATTTTTTTATCAAGCTACGTTAGATTTCGCCAGGGTCATCCTTTGCCTAAATGATATTTTATGAATATTGTCCTGTTAAATAATTGTCATTTTGTGTGAAATACATATCTTTTCCGTATATTTTCTGAGAAAAACAGAAACTTGCTGAGAAATGCAGATTTATAAATAAGGACGATTACGTCATGGGGTCACATGAGTCACGTCTAACTGTGACTTGAAGAGATTTTGCAACGTCTGTGATAAACCAGGGTCGCCGTTTAATAGGTTAAATTTCATATCAAGCTATTACTTTTGATTTGAACATGAATACTCTGCTGTTTATTTAGTGTGAAATACATTACTTTTTCGTGTTGGTGCAGCAATTCACTTCCTTGTATGCAGAAGATTTATAAATAACAACCATTACGTTACAATATCACATTTTGACTCACGCAATTTGTCGAACTGTGACTAGAATAGCTGCGAATGATGATGGTGCAACGCGGAACGTCTGCGATTGATGGTTCAACACCGATTCGTACCTATGTTGTCGTGTTTTTTCCTCTTATTCAACTTTGGCTTTATATCGAGGAATGATCTTCAAAGACTGCTCAGAGGCAAGAAAATTGACAGTAGGCACTATACGCAAACATCAGACTTCAGCGTGACTGCCGTGACTAATCTGATAGATTTCAAGCAAGAAAGCAGGTAAAACGGTTTGCTTGCTTGATAAAAAAAGCCCGGTTATATTTTCTTCGAAAATTCTTGTTCTCATCTAGAATAATGAATCTATCCCAATTGCCAATCTTCTGGAGTCTGCTATGCACATTTCTCTTTATTTCTTTGCCCTTCCCACTTTTCCCTTTTGCACATGTTCCTCCTTTGATGGAGTTCTCTAGGTGTCGATCAAAGACAGCAAGACAACGTCAACCCTGCTACATCTGTCAGACTGCCCGGGGTAGCCAATCAATAAAAATCGATATCAATCAATAATTTGAATTTAACCGTTATCGATTTTATCGATCAATTGATAAAAATCGATACTCACACGATGGTGAAGTTTCAACGTTATCGATATTATCGGATTTATCGATTGTTATAGAATCAATTGAAATTTAGTATTTGTTCATTGGTTTTACGCTTTTTGTTGTGACTATTTAAATGTAGATTTCGAAGGTGCTGGTGAAGATTCCTTAACATAGTCGCCTATGGGTCGCCCATGCCGGTGAGATATTTTGTTGAGAAGCAATTTATGTAATTTTATTCATGATTTTATGGTTCGATTACAAAACATTCCATGACCGCCGGGTTTTATTCATTACGGGTCATTTTGTAACGCAGGACCCCCTTTGATACCAGTGTTTTTACACTGACTGGTTATCCTGCATAAATATTATGTTATTATTATTTAGTGCCAGATGTCTAGTTGTGTATCCTTGTCCGGTTTCTCGCCTGCAACATTTTCGGCGGAATGGTTAACGTTCTTCTTCAAGTTTCTGCGGTGGTTTTGAAACCACGTTTTAACCTAAAAATAAAAATATGGGGAATAATTATGGTTGATAATTATTATAAGGAATGTTTCAAAAGTAGTTGCATGAATGGATAAATAAATATCCCGGGATAAACAAATGTGTTCTGCTTTTTGATCAGCATTGTCAGTGTAGTTTCTGAACCTCGACTTCACTCCACTACTTATTTCGAGCAGTGTAGGTTACCCCCAGTTTCTTGTAATAAAGTTTCAAAGTGTGTTCTTCGCATTCTTTCAATAACAAGAAAGTGTTTTTCCACAATATGTACAATGTCAAAAAAGTCATCATGCACTAGACAGACTACTCCTCTCGACCGACTCTACTCCTTACTTGCACTCGACGGACTCTACTCGACTACTGATTACAATTAATTTGTCACCTAACAGATTAACTTGCACTCGACCAACTCTACTCGACTATATTAAAATTGTAACCAAACAGATCAACTTGCACTTGACCAATTCTACTCGACTATTTGTAGAGGTAATCGCATGATTTTGAGTGCAAATAAATAAGCACAAGTAAATTTTTCAAAGACTAATCTTTGGAAGTCATCGGGTGATCTTCGGAAACTTTCGGAAGGCTTCGGGTCAACTTCGGCTATCTTTGGCATACCTCGTATGACCGTCGGGAGCCGTTAGGGGTCTTCGTACTAACTTCGGAAATCTTCGGAAATTGTAATTTGCACTGGTGTTACACTTTTTGCACTGGTGTTACACTTGAACTGCACTGCTCTTAGCCAATCAGAATGGAGTAATTTTTTCAAGTGTATTATTAACAATTAAATTGTCACCTAACAGATTAACTTGCATTCGACCAACTCTACTCTACTACATTATCACATAAAAACATCGCCCAGGACGTGGATGTGTAGTACGTACACCCTTGGGATGTATGCTGGACAGGGTATGGTTTTTAAACATTTTCGTCTGGAACAGGGTATAACAAGTTTCGCAGAAGTTTGCTGGAAGATCGTTAATCGTTACTCTAGAATAGGGTAGACACGACGAAGCTACGTTAGTCAGACTAAAAACGAAACTTGTAGGTAGAAGCTTTACAACTTCAAGTTCGCAGTGCTTCAGTACTAGTTTAGCCTTTTGGGTTAGAAAGAAATCGTTACAAATCGTCTGGAACAGGGTCGCAAAATTAGCCTGGTCTGGTACATGCAGGATAAGGGTTTCAGTTATAGTCAAGCACCACATCCCACCCAATTTTCTGGGAGTACCTCGGCCTGAAGTGTAGGCCTTCTCCTCGCCCTAACCCCCCAGTTTCCGCCTTTGAATTACTAAGACACTAAAGCATAGACACTGCAACTCTGTTAATATCAATCTTGCTTTAATTAATAACAGTTTATTCTAGGCAAATTAATTTAAACAGAGTAAATATCTATTCCACGCTATTTCTTTTCCATCAAAATTTTTTTCACTCGCATAACCGTCGACAGTCACCAGTCTACAAATTCATGTCTCAATTCAATGTTGTAAGGCAGCTACTTTAATATGTGTGGCCGTTTAATACATTGCAAAGGATTTAGAATGAACAGAAATACAGTAGTGGTAAATGGTTTAGCGTAATGTCAAATGGTGTAGCATAATGTTAATGGTTTAGTCAACATGACAAACACAAGCTTCAAGTCACAAGCTTCATACAGCACATGGGGTATTTTCGCGCCAAATTTCACAATCAATGACGTCATACCCCACATAGATTGGACCCCTTTTCATGTTTGCATTTTTGGCGGTTCCGGCCCGAATCATTTGATGTCATTTCACATGCTAAACCATTTGATATAATAAACCGTTTCAAATAACGATGAACCATTTGTCGGTAGGTTAAACAATTTGGTATTTTACTAAATTATTTCACATTATGCTGAACGACCCTGGACCATTCGAGACTTGACTTTCTCTTTTTAACATTGGACGGCTACGTATTTTTTTGCATTTTTTACATTTAAAAACTTTGTCGTCCTTTGCAGCCTTTAGGGAAATGTCCGCACATTTCAGATGTTGCCATTGCTGGCATTTGGTACAACAGATGTGCCCCGTTTTCTTTTTACTGTGGCATATGTTGCACACGTCTTTACTCTCTTCTCTTTTTCTTTTCTTTGTAGGGACCTCTGCTGCCCTTGTGACCACTCTAAATGGAAGATCTGTGGAACCATCGGAAAATGTTGCATTAAAATATGACATCGAATTAAGAACTTGTCTTTGTTTGCATATTTTCACTACATGTACTAGAGATCAGTCAGAATAAAGTGTATAAAGTGCGTGCAAACACCTCAGCCGTGAATTATGGCGACTGTCACAACTCTCAGTCGCTGTAATCTCCAGGGTAATGGGAAGCTAATCAGAATAGTGATACAAGGGACAACGCGTTTCGGCATAAAAATAGTGCTGTAAAGAGATCACGCAACTCGTGGAAATGTCTAACCACGTGTCACTCTCGTAAACATAACGCGAAGTCTTTATCCGTTTTTAGCAAACTTCTGGAACCAAGAAACGAGAACTCATACTATAAGTGATGGAGGAAAAAACACGAGACTATCCAATATAAATGTTTTTGTCCCGTACCCCTATAATACCGGTAGTTTAATATACGTACGGGTTTTATTCTTTCATTAACAAGGCTCTTTCATTTGTCATCAACTCATGCTTTATTTACCTAATAGAAGATGGTTTTCTATGTTCTATAAGAAAATGATACACGTTTAGGTCTAGAAAAGCAGCTAGTGAATGCATGAGCCGCTTCGGCGAGTGCATTCAGCTGCTTTTCTAGACCTCAAAAGTGCATCATTTTCTTATAGGACATGAAAACCATCTTCTATTTAGTTTAGAAAATAGCATGAAAAAATTTAAAAAAAATTGATTTCGCTGAGCGTGCGCAAGCCGGATGAAAGAACTGAACGAGATACCAACTGACGACAGCAATCAAACCCATTTTAATGTTCTTTTTCAAATAACAAATCGTAGCCTATTGGCTTATAGCTTGACAAGTTGACAGCTAACTTCGAAAGTGAAATCAGTTCTTCGCACAAGAGTCAAGAAACACAGTCAGCCTAATGAGCCTATATGCCGTTAAACGTTCAAAATACAGCAACAAATTGGAATCAAATCAGTTAATTCTTTCCTTCAGTGCTGGAAAAGTTAATTTGCACATTCCCGATGCTGCATCCTGGAAAAATAGCTGAAGGGAAAGCATTCAACGAGACAAAGGCTGAGTTAGACACATGGGCTTGCTGGCTTGCTGCATCGACCGATCCTTTTGGAATAGTTGCTGATGATGTGGAAGGAACAGCAATATTTTCCTCTTCAAGCCCGCTTGAAAGGACAACAGAACAACGCTTGAGTTGATCTTCCGTTGGCCGCCTGGAATAGCTTCGCAGACTTTCCTCGTTGACTTTCCTCGTTGGCCGCTCACATTCATAATCTGACGCGTTGGAATATTTGCGTCACTCAAGCTGGTGATGACTGTGGCTCGCACGGAGTGATTGGTATAGATCTGGGAAAGTCCAGCCTGCTGGGAGATTGTCTTCATCATTGATGATAACTTGTTTATCCCAAGAGGTCGATTCTCGAACCAGATTGGATCCTCCATGCTGTATTTCCCGCGCGGCCTTTGAAAAAAATGCTTCACACTCTGGGTTGAGCATGTTAGTGCGTCCTTTTCTTCACCTGTTGCGTACAGCCTAGTCTGCCTTTCCTCGGACGGTTTGCTGTTTTCACCGCCAGGATGATTTTTGGAGGCTTCTTCGTGGGTCAAATATGCGTACTCTGCTCCACTGGCATCGGTGGCGAAGGAAAAACTTCTTCTGGTGAGCTCTCGCTGCCCTTCGCGTCCTCTGCGGCACCAGTGATAAACAACATAAAACCAAACTGCGTTCAGGAGCGTTGATGGGCTGTTTGGTGACATTGCTGGGGATTTCTTCAACTTCTGCAGGTCTTCCTTCGTAATAGGGACTTTAAGCACCAACAACGCGGACGGCAACCGCGACGTGAGAATGTCAGGGAAAACCCAAATTATCTACTGCGCATGTACGGCGGGAAATATCTTGACGTTCTACGTCGGGGCCCGATGTGAGAAAGCTTGAGTTGGCGTTGCCTGAAAACGCGAGTACTTTACTTCTTATAATCAGGTTTTATGGCTTTAAAACGGTTTAATTGTATCCTAGAATCAAAGTATACACTGTTTCGAGGCATATACTGTTTTCTTTGACATTTATCGGAACAAACTTGGTCAGTTTTTACTGCATCGGCTGCAGGCAACGTGGAGCACGATTTCATTCATGGCCGACAAGAAGCTACAAGAACATGTGCACCAGTCGACGACACAGCTTCCAAACACAGAACACAACTCCTGTTACACTGAGCGGTAGTTTAATGGCGAACATGCGAAGAGAGGGAGAACAGAATAACAATACAAGCGAGCAAGGGCGAGCGACAAAAAGCGCATGGCCGTTAGAGCACCGGAAGTGCGCTGACCAACTAAATTAACGTAACTAAAGTATTCACGCTTGAATACTGGCGTGACCGTTTTTTTGTTCTGTTCTTGTTCTGTAGTAAATAGCTGTAGTAAGCATGAAAGAATGAACAAAAATATAAAGCAATGTTGGTAAGCAAAGTCATAAATGAAAGTGGCACTGAAAGCCAAGTAGTGTTAGTCTTGCATGACTCATAGGTCCGTGACATAGTCACCTAGACGGGGAGGAGGCTGGCGTCGTCGTGATGATCTTCTAGGTAGGGTTGACTCTGGATGACTCACACAAAGGTCGGCATCATGGTTTAGGTCTGTCTGACTATCCTGAGGGAGCTGAGATTGAGTATTGACACAGGCGGGGAGAGGGTTCTGAAGGTCTGGGACATTGTATGTTGAAGGGGTTGAAATTTCAAATGGTATAACAGGTGGTTGCGGTGGAGGGGTAGGCTCTGGCGAGGAATCGCCTTCATCATCTGAAGAATCATACTGTGTACTCCTTGGGTGGTACCTGTAGGTACTTGGAATGCTGGAGGGTACTTTGAAGCACTCGGACGTCTTAATACGATAGGAGGAGCTACACAACTGAGAACTAACAAATTTTCTCACATTACACCATATACCCTCAACTGAAACGACCAAATAACGATCCCGGGCGTAAGATTTTGTTGCGGTCGGTATGAATGTAAACCAAATCGCCGACATCGATAGGTAGAGGTTCTGCAGGCTGGCCTAGTGGAGCTTTAGATTTCTCACTGTGAGGGTGGTTTGTAGTCCGTTGCGCATGTTGTTTGGCTACTAGGTCCTGATCGACGAGAGGTATTTGACTATTGGAAAACTGGTCTCTTTGTGTCCACATTTCTCTGGAAGACAACCCTTGTGAGCGAATGCGCGAGTTTAAGGTAGCAGTGGCGATGGATAGAGTGAGATTGGAAACTGTTTCCACCCAGAGGGTCTTGTCGGAGTAGTTCAGTTTCTAGTTCTTGGACCGCTTTTTCTGCCACTGGGTTTTTGTTTGGATTCTTAACTCTTCCAATTTCAAGTGTTAATCGGTGGCGGTGGAGAAGCTTGTCATTGACCAGAGCCTTGAATCCAGGGGCTGGATCAGTCCGGATTACAGCAGGCGGCCCATCTAATGGACGTATTTGAATACACAGGCGGATAAGTGCATCACGCAAAGTGTTGTGGCGTTCATCATCCAGTAGAAACTGTGGTAGTGTACGAAGTTACACATTCTCTTAGCACAAGAATCAGTTGACGGGCTCGTTTAATCACGTCAGCAGCAAATGAGACTCCAACGGCGTCTGGAGGAGCGCTTGTCGACTGCTTGACAAGCGTATGTGGTGTCTGGCGGAGTGCGGCACAGCAATGACAACTTGAAGTGACACGGTCAATGGCCTTGTCCATGTGAAGGGCAAAGAGATAGCGATGTGCTACCATCTTTAGCTGATGGCTTGATGGGTGGCTAAGTTGGATGTGAAGTGCAGTCAAGAGTCCATCTAGGACCTGGCGTGGGACAACAATGCACTCACGTGTGGGGGTTAATGGCTCGTTTCGCTTGACGACGAGTAGACCGTCCTTAGCAATCGTTGTGACATTCAAGTAACGTTTGACGTCTCGAATGTTAGTTAGCTTCTTGGACGGGCGTTGTACTTTGAGTTAAGTGGGCGTGAGTGTGGGGGAGATCAGCACACTCGGACTGGGTTTCTAACCAAGCAGCACGGCTTGTGAAAGGCAGTTTAGCAACTCCAGTCAGTACGTCTTGTATAGACAAGCGACGAACAACCGAATCTTCAGTTCGCTTAACGAAACTGCACACTTGACAGGTTACATCTTCACAGTCCGGAGCGTTATGGCTGGCAAAGTCGGAAGGGAGAATGGCAGAGCCTGCGACATGTCGAACAGAAGCCTGGTAGCGACTGACAGTTGATAAGAAAGTGGAAACGCGGGGACTAGCAGAGAATTCACCGCGACAGAGCTTTTCGAAAGCTTGTACACAGGGCTTGCTATCAGTGAGGATGCACGCATTGTTGTTGGACGGAATAATGTATGGGCTGAAGTGCTTGGTGGCAACAGCTATTGACAGAGCCTCTATCTCACATGGGAGCCACGACACTTGACGTCCTCGAAGCTTTGCGCTGAAGAATCCCGCGATGTGTAGTTTGTCTGCGCGGGTTTCATACAAAGTGCCACCTATTCCAGGCGATTTCACAGCGCCATCAGTGATAATCCACAGCTGGTCGTCAGGTTTTGGTAACGTGATTGTGCGGTTGGAAGAGAGAGCAACTTGCGCGCTACGGAATGAATCTCGGAGCGCATCGGTCCATGTGATAGTTTCTTGGGACTGACGTCCAGCCACTACACTGTCGAGAGGGGCTAGCAGTGTGGAACATCTTGGGATGACACGAGCTAGAACCTTGTAAGCACCAATTAAAGACTTCATACGACCTATTGTGTCGGGCGCGCTGCAGGAAACGAGAATCGCGATACGATGAGGACAAGCATGGAGGGTGCCTGAGTTCCAAATCCATCCTAGAATTGTCGTAGATTTAGGGTTGATGACAGTTTTTGACGCTGACAAACGTAGGTCACATTTGTGCAAAGCATGTAACACCTGTCGCCAGTTATGTAACAGCTCACGCGGAGTGTTTCCACCGCAGTAAAGATCGTCTGCGATCTTAGCGACAACGCCCGCTTAAAGAAGGTCTCCAAGAACGCGACACATGATCTCTTCCAATGCCGTTTCAGAACCGGGCATGCCCATGGCTGATCGGGCATACACACGAACTCCACGGAAGGGTGTGGCGACTCCGCAGTACTTCATTGATTCACGTGCCAAAGGAATCTGATAGAAGGCACTGGTAAGATCGGTTGCTATAATGTGTTTCCATTGTGCGATAAGACGAAGAGTGGAATCAACATCGGGCATAAGGGACGGTTGTGGCTTGCTATATCGTCCCACATCGGCGAATGCAGTGACGAGCCGGAAACCTCCATTGCTCTTCTTTACTAGGAATGAAGGGTTGAGGTATTCAACTGAGATATCCACATCTTCGGGACATCTGAAGATTCCGATGCCCTCAAGCTCATCAAACTTTTGTTGAAGCTCTTCGAGCTTGTTACATGCGTACTGTGGTAAGCGGCCCTTGCGCTGGGGGGGCTCCACGGGACCCATGTTGACTTTTGCTGACCGACGGCGCCATTGTAACCTTTGATGTTAGCATCGAAGACTTCGTCAAACTCATCTAAGAGTGAGCGGAATTCTGCGGACATGTCTGGGGGGAGTAAATTGTCCGGATCGTTACGTACGTCTGCAGAGTGTTTTACGTTGAGTGAGGTGGATGCACGTGACTTTTGTGGTGGGTTTACTACTGAGCCACTGTCCAGGGATGGTACCTGGTCAGATGGTACAAAAACAGGACTGATCTGTCCAAAATGCTGGTTGCGTTTAAGAAGGATCGGCTCACTGGATAAATTAGGAATACGGATTTTCCCTGCGATACTGGAGACTATATCGGGTGAGGGCCATAGTTGGCTGGTCTGTGTCAGGCGAACTGTCGAGGCGTCATTTTGGGGCTCAAGAGCATGCAGGGAATCGGAAGGGATATCGCTAGGAAGCTGAACCTCAAGGTATTCACCGGGCCATACTGTTGTAGAGGTTGCTGGGGCTCGTAGGACGACTGCGCGGCGAGCGGCTTGGTCATTAGAAGGGTTTTTCGGCGATCCATACAAATATGTAGTTCCATCGCCTAAGATAACATGACGTTTAGCAGGACGGACAGCCACATCATTGGTCTCCATGAAGGGGGTTCCGGCGAGAACGTCTACATCAAGATTTTCTACGATCAGACCCTCGAATTGAAATTCCTGGTTGCCACGAGTGAATGATAGACGAGTTTCACCCATAACCTTTAGAGGGGAGGATCCATCAACTTGGTGAGCGGATTGAGTGCTTGTATGTATAACAGCTCCAAGTCGTTTTACGGTGGATAGGCGAATCATATTTCCCGTGGCGCCACTATCAATAGTAACTCGGACAGGGTGGTGGTGGTGGAACATGTCGATGTAAGGAGACTGTCGTACTTGTATTTGGAGAGCAGTAGGGTTTAGACTGGGGTCGTCGACCTCGTTAATCGCAGTACAGAGGTCATCTGCTACAACTGGCTGGTCTTCATCCAGGATGTCAACAATTTGCCTAGCCTTCAAGATGTATTTCCGGTCTTGTTCTGGCAGGTGTCTACACTCACTTAAGAAATGGTTATGGTCTGGGCGACTTGCCTGTTTACATAGGGGGCAGGACTTTTCTCGGGGACCAAATCTGCTGGAAGTTTTGTTGGGCACTCTAATGGGAAGAGGAGGTCTGCGGAAATTTGAAGTGGCAGTGTGCATGACTTGGGCATCAGCGGATGCGCGGATTTCGTCGAGTAACGATTGGAGAGCTTGAGAGATCTCAGGCTTGATAGAAGTGAGTGTGCGGGACCTCAGTTCAGTTCCATATCGTTGTTTCACAAGTTTAGGAAGTTCAGGATTAATTAGCCTGAGCCACGTGAGTACCACAAAATTTTCCAGGGATGGAGTTAGCTCCTCGTCCTCAGTCATGAAATCTCCGTTGTGGGAGATACTACTATTGCTGCGAAGAAGACAGTCTTCTACAAATGCCATAAGCCTCTGATACAAATCTTCCGGTCGCTCGTCAGGTGCTAGGCGTATATCGGCGAAGTCGATAAAATGAGCGCCGGTGACTTGAAAACCGAAGTGTAAACGAATAGCTGACCATATGGACTCGATCGAAGTGGAGCTTTTCACCAAAGTGTTACGCGAAATGATGGGACAATAATTTGCAATTTGCCCCAACATAAGTTCCAGCATATTGACCTTTTGTTGTGCTGTACGTCGTCGAGCTGCCGGAACTGGGTCGGCATCATCCACAAAACCTCGTAACGGGTCAGCTTTTGTCTTCTTACTCCATGTTGCGCCGTCCACCAAGAAAGGAGCGAATTGCTGGTCGAGAGATAGTGTGTATAGCAAGTTTTGCCTCCAATTTTCGAAAGAGTTAAGTGTTTCGACTTTAGACAAGGACCACTGTTTCGGTGCACGGTGTACATTCGCCATGATATTCTGGAGAGTGCTTTCCCAGAAGAAATCTCTTCTGACTGTGTTTTCGTATACCGAGTCGCGATGTCGAAGTTTTTCAGTAGAACGAGTTAGTCCACTCCTTGGCGTGGAATTCGGATGAACGCTGCCACCACGCCAGTCGACGACACAGCTTCCAAACACAGAACACAACTCCTGTTACACTGAGCAGTAGTTTAATGGCGAACACGCGAAGAGAGGGAGAACAGAATAACAATACAAGCGAGCAAGGGCGAGCGACAAAAAGCGCATGGCCGTTAGAGCATCGGAAGTGCGCTGACCAACTAAATTAACGTAACTAAAGTATTCACGCTTGAATACTGGCGCTGAGTACAACTGAACACGAACTTTTATTTATTTCCCCGCTTGTTCAGTTTAAAATATATTCGAACACTGCTTCATATCCATGTCATCTGCCTTTTCTTTCGTTAAACGGCTATCCGGTACCGGTCTTGAACAATGAAATTCAGTATTTATGTGTTTCTTGGTTTGTTTTGATTTTAGTCTGCCGAATTATAAAATTCCCGGTCGTGGAGTTTACTTTATTCGGGGAAATCAATCCGATTAATTAACAATTTAATTTCCCCCGCTTTTATGTGGCAGACTGAGAAGGGGCTCAAAGAATTCTATCGATTCTATCAGCCGTAAAAGGGTTCTGTGTACCTTAGAATTTTGACGTGCTGAAATTCGATGAAATTCGAAACCGACTGGTATTTATATCTTGCATTGAGACTCTTGCTTCAGACATTTTCCTAAATACATTTTCCTTGAGACATTTTCCTTTCCTTACTTCAGACATTTTCCTTTTCCTAAACCAGCACTATAGTTAAAGTTAAGTTTAGTATTAATTTTAGTGAAATTGTTGTTCGGTTTCATTGATGCCAGAGAAGCTTCTTTATCAGTCAGTGTTTTTAATTTGATCGACAAGATTAAATTAGTCGTAGCTAGTCGTGCTAAAATGTATGTTTATACTGCCATAATGCCACTTTTCACTGCCGTTTTTCCACAGGAGCTCTCTAATGTTTTGGACGTACATCTGGTCCGTGAGGTCCGAATAGTTCAAGAACAAAAAGGAAGCCGTGAGAGAGCAAGATTTATATTGATGGCAAAAAATAGCGACCACAACAGAAACATACTCTAGTTTGCACTGATCCTCTTTTGGTTGTAGCTTGTAATTGTAATGCTTTTCTTTATTTCTTTGACTGAAATAAATGTTTCGTTTCGCCTTGAATTTAATTTCAGTTAATTTAACTATTTTGTTTGTGTATTAAAAATATTAAAGGAGATGGTTTCGAGACATCTTCCTCCCGATCATCCAAGTCAAATCTTTCGTAAGACTGTATACGGAAGATCGAGGCTGTTTGACTTATTGAATATTCCGTTATAATGACTGACAAGCAATAAATCACGAACCTCTTTTAAGGAAGGTATACCAAAGAAAATCTAAAACTAAGCGCCGTTCTGCGCTGTTCCGGTCCGTGCAGTGCTTAATGTTTTCAAATTCCCGATAAAACGCCGTTCTCGTCCCAGTCCATTTTCGGTTTTCCTGTCACCGTTGCCGTCCCCGTTGTCGGTGCTTAAAGTCCCTAATAACTGGTTTGTGAGTAATTCCATGATCTTTTCCTTCTTTCCGATTGACTTTCAGTTTTGAATCTAACATTTTGTTACTCTTATGAAACTTTGGATTTTTGGAAAGCTTTACAGATTGACCATTCTCGTTTAAAAACCTTTCCAAAGCATTTCTGAATGATAAGAGCAAAATTTTGCTGTATTCTTGACCAGTAGCTGTTTTCGCCTCCGCATAAAAATGCTGCAAGTTCTCATCTAATAATTATTGCTCTTCGGTCATTTCTTGCAGTTTTGTAGAAATGTTTCTCTCGTTGCACCATTCTGTTAAAAAAATAACAAAAACAAATGTATTTTTATGTAATTTGTACACTTTTGGCAAATAAAGAACCCTATACTAACCTTTAAAAACCTTCGCTGCCCATTTTGTGTTGGCTTTCGTTCCCTTCGAGTAAGGCTCCGTCACGATTGTGTTTAAATCGATCTCTTGCAATGTTGCAAAGCGGCTCGTTTTTTGCTCGTTTTTCACACACTCGTTATCCTCTTGATCTTCCCAGTCAGCTACATTTAAATCAGTTAAATTTCCTTCGGCTGCCATAATGAAATAAATTAAGCAACAACTTTAACAGATTGTTGCCGCCATGTTTTTACTTTTTTACGGCAAAATCAGCAACATCCGGGACATGCATGCTTTATAGTTTTTAGCCGTGCTTTATAAGAAAATAATGCACGGCTAGACTCTATGCAGTACATATGGCAGCTATTTTCTAAATTACAGTTAACCGATTGTCGTAAATAATTACTTACTTGATTTTTGGATTGTTTCCCGTTTTCGAGGCGTGTCTTTTCCTCTTGGTGAGGCATTCCCATTCCTGGATGAGCCTTTAAGAAAAAGGTGTAAAATATTAAATATCAGGCACTAACCACTACCCCTTTTCATTTCTTGTAATGACAGTCCTGTAAAAATAATTTTAATAGTAAAGGGTCCCTCATCCAGTGTGCTTTGCGGTCGCATGTTATTGTTTTCATCCGGGGAACTCGATCTCTCGTGGGGCTAATGTATGCCATACTTTCCAAATTGTACTAACTTGGGTCGTCTAACTGCTTTTTGTGGCCAGAACAAGGCCAGAATCCTGCAAAAAGTAGTTTTTAACTTCAAGCCGCTATTTTCACGGCACCCGAAAATGGCTGCCGTAAGAGTATTGGATTCGGTTGAATCCTCGATTTTCTATGCTCTGCTGAAGTCAAGTTCGATGTGTTGCACGACCGCGTATAGGGATTCTGGAGTCTGGTGCCGGGTTATGACGTCTACTTGGGAACCACACAATATAGCGCCTCTGTCATTTCTCTGTATTTGTTTGGGATAATTGAACTAAATAATTTTGTTTCAAAATTGTGCGTTCTTCATCTTCGTTGTCAAAGTTAAGTTTCGATTCGAATTATTCCGAAATAAACTTCATTTTTAGACATTATTGTGTTGTTTTCTTTTTGATATGACATCGTAGCACACACTTTTCCAAAATAACCACTTTTTACTCCACTTTTTACTTTTTACCTAAATTGTTAAAACAATTATGGTGTGGTAAAAAGTTTGCTGTAGGTTAAATTTCATCCAGTGACTATAAAACACCGAAGACATTGGTTCTCTATCTCGCTTACAGATTTATCTAATAGTTTAGAGTCGCTCTACAGAAGGATTCCTGTAATTGGGTTAACGCCAGCTTACATGCTCTTTTCAAAAACTTTATTAATGGTTCTATTGAGTAGCTATTTCTGCTTTTCCTTTCTCTGGTTTAATACATGATTTGTAATCTGTAATAGCAAACCTTCTACTCCGTCTTCTTCCTTTCCATCACACACGTTCTGCATGCAGCCACTTTCTGTGTTGAATACAATCTCATTTCAATTTCATTTCATTTTGCGGGCTCGTGGTTGGCTAATTTTGTGGTCACGTGACCTGCTCTTCGCACCGCCACCAAGAAGACTGGGACAAGGTTGGCCGACGGTTGGCCGAGCAGGTTGGCGGCACCTGGCACTGGTCATAATTCGCTCAACGCCTGCCATGTTTAGGAAAGCGGATTTACACATAAAACTGCGTGGTTACATGCAATGTCACTATGCCACATGAAATGGCTTCCAAAACATCCAATTTTGCCCCGTTTTGGTCAACATCTTGGGAGCAAACTATAGTGGATAAACGAAATATGGCCTTTCATATCTATGAATTTGTCGAATGTTTTTAGCCTGTTTGAAACTTTTCAATTGAACTTGACACCTTTCCTTTCTTTGCGCGTGTCGTTTCTATGTAAACTGTTTGAGACAGTCCACTTGATCATGATATGTACAATAAAGCAGGCCTCTGTTTCATACAAGCCGTTAATAATGGTTCTATGCCCTTGTGAACACCATTACCATATGCTTAAGTAACATCTTTCACCTCGCACTCTTAAGCTTTAAGCTCGCTGTTGCATGCTCGCCGGAAAACACCCCGCTGTACTATAGGCTACCTACCCCTATTTTCCATTTTTCGTCCAATTGGTTATAATATAAATTAGGTCTACCTGTTTTACCTTTTCTTTGGTAAGGCCGCGAAGTCCATTTTGAAGGTTTGCAGTAAACATGTCCATGAAGGAGGAACTGGACTGGTGTATATGTCTCCTGACACTGCTTGAATGACCACTATAGTGAACTGCATTTGGGGAGACTTTGTTTGCTACGGTTGAGGACAGCAGCTGTGTCTTGATGACGTATGGCGCCAGCTTTGGAAATGGACAATTACCTTGTCGTCACTAACAGCTGAGGTAATTTCTGCCATCTTAAAAAGTTAACAGGAAGATTATTTCAATAAGTCTCCGGTTTTCGGTCTGCTGTACCAAATTGAAAGTATATGGTACTACTTCTCGAGTAGCCGATTAAAGCGCTTATTCCAGATGGCCACTTCTTCGGTCGCTGTCTCCTCCTCTCTGGCACTGACTTTTATTAAAAGCAGCCTATCCAAGAGCCTATCAGGAACAAAGATGTAGACATAGAGTTTTAATCTCATTTCCACTTCATTATCTGAACAACAACATTATACCACAATAGTATACAAAACAAACCAATGCAATTTAATGCAATAGAATCCCATGGAATAGTGTGCACTAAAATAACTCCACCACTTCCCCTTTTCCATTTTGTTACCTTGAAAGAAAACTTACCTCTTTTCAGGTTTTGATAGCCAATCCACAACATGTTAATTAACAGTACAGGTGGGTGTATATTTTGGCGAAGTCTCTTTTCGCATCGTTGCATTAGTGCCATCGGAAAAGAACCTATTAGCTGCTTTTCCCATCTCGCTAGGGTCAGTGGGATCATCCGCCTGGAAACCCATGGTTGTTTGGTTGGGGAGGATCTTTAATCTCACCCATCTCTCAAGATGTATCAGATTATTGGTCGGGGGAAGAGCAATCTTGGGACATCTCTACAAAGGAAGCTGTTGCCGTAGAGAGAGTGCTGCTAGCCTTCCAGGATCACCTGAGAAATACCTGGGTGGATGTGAGTGTAGATAATCAGGCTGTTATTTATTCTTGGAATAACCAAGGAGGGCGAAGCAGATCACTCAACAATGCCACAAAGAGGTTGTTCTTTACAACAACTGCATTGAATATATCATTGCATATGTCCTATATTCCACGTTATGTGAACCCGGCTGATCTTCCTCACGCCATTTGTCTGCAATGGACAGCCAGTTATGCCCTGAGCTGTGGGAAATTATTCAATGCCAATTTTGAGGCCCAGATGGTCATACCTGTGATCTTATGGCACTCGTCACGCGCATTCTGAATCAACTGAAACTGATGGCAATTAAAAAGAATATAATTTTGCCTACTAGTATTTAAGACAAACAAAAACAGCAAAAGCAGCTGTAAAAAATGTCATTAACAGAAGGAAACCAGGGTTCTCAAGGTCCATTTTTAAACAAGAGAAAAATAAAAATAAGCCACGCCCACAAGGATAGGTAATGCAAAAATAGGGATTAATTACACAAAACCGAAATGCTAACAATTTTGTATTTCTATGTACTTGTAGCAATGAATTAAACCCAAAGACAGTTTAAAAGTGAAATAAAATAAAAAAGTATTTTTAACCCCTGTGCTACTCATGGACATTTTTATTGAGTTATTTATTGATTTTTGTACTTATTATGTAATCTTAATATCCTTTTCATTTACGACTTGCCTCACAGGCGCTTTGATTTATACATAAACTGTCAGTGAAATTAGTAGTTTACTAGAGCTGCTAAAACTAATTATTCTTACTTGTTGTGGTTCTAAGTCCAGAGTTGCGGCTAAGTTGATCGTTAGCTCGGCGCTGGCATGCCATTTGTTCCTTCAAATGTGTGCTTTAACCTAGACAACTGGTACTCTTTGAACAGCACTCTTTTCTTTGCCGATGCACTGCTTGACCCTGCATTGTTGTCATCTGACTTTCGTTTTCCTAGCAGCAAGATAAGTCCCTATTTAGTTTTGACGACCTGAACTGTATAAAAACTTGCCCTTTACTTCCGGTTTAATTTGCTGGTACGTTGCCTGACCCCCGGTTTTATCCTTCTTCTGGTCAATGAATTGTAGAGTTTAAAACGACTTACCTTGTTTAAGAGCGATAAGCTGTTGCTGGCCACACTTATCTTGTAGGAATTTGTCCATCCGCTCTCATAAACTATTCCGAACATCGAAACCTAGTTGGTTCAACTGACGTAGTTGAAAGTCGGTTAAGTTCATTAAAGCACTTTTATAGTTTTGTTAATGTTCAAGTAGTTTTAAAAACATTTGTACGGGATGACAATAAATATTATCATTGATTTTTAATAATTATTATAAGACTTTAGAAAAGTTGTAGCAAACTTTACCATAGCAATTTTATTAATAAACGTTTAAGGAAGTTGTTATTAGTGTTTTTGCAAGCTCGTTTATATCTTTTGTTGATTTCGTTTTGATAAATTGTAAGATAAGCTAGAATCGATAAATTCGATATTTATCGATAACGCTAATTGAAAAATCGATAAGTATCGATTACTCACAACGAAACCTTATCGATTTTTATCGATTTCCGATATTGAATGTTATCGATTATCGATTGGCCACCCCGGGAGACTGAAAGTATGAAACAACATACTTCAAAAATATGTCACACCACTCCCCAAATGTCTACGCTCCAAGGTGATTCCCCAGAGATTGTATGGCAGCCATTCCATAAATGATTGTGCAGTTTTCACTGATTCAAGGGAGCATTGTTCTGCATTACGTTTTCTTATGTGGAGGCTTCATTGATCCAATGAAGGTGTGGTCTTCTATTGACAGACATCCTGGCTGGATTGGCGTTAGACCACGAAAAGGCCAACACACATTCTTTTACATGTAAGAGATGCTACCATCAGAGGATATCGGCAGATTAACGTTGTACAGTGGAACCCCGATTTAACGAAGTGCCAGGGACTGGGGAAATTGGTTCGTTAAATCGGGGTTTCGTTAAATCGAGAACCCCGATATAACGAATTTGTTGAAAACTGACCAAAAACTTCGTTAAATCAGGGTATAGTTAATAATTAATTTGCTGTAATGTTAACTGATTAAAGAAAAGAAGATAAAGCCGATTAGATGGCCATGACAGTACTATTTTTAGCAACATTTATGACTAATGGACTGCTGACAACTTTCTTAGAGAATTAAAATATTTTACTGTAGTCGATTATTCATCTTCTGTGGCGTGATGACATTTATTTGTTATATCGGGGTAGATTTTACATTCGGGCTTCTAGATTGTGTTCGTTATATTGAGGATTTCATTAAATCGGGGTTCTTTTCCATACATTTTATTGTAATTCTGGCCGGGCTGAATAAATTTGTGCGTTAAATTGGGGACTTCATTAAATCGAGGTTCGCTAAATCGGGGTTTCACTGTATGTAGAGAAACAGATGTCCTCGTTCTCCTTGTCATAACCTGCCAAATCTCTCCCCCCTTGGTGAAGTGAAGAGGAGTTCCCTGTTGGCTTTCCATGCTATTACAGGCTGTGACACCACATATAATATAATATATATTATATAATATAATATATATTATATAATATAATATATATTATATAATATAATATATATTATATAATATAATATATTATATAATATAATAAATGTTATATAATATAATAAATATTATATAATATAATAAATATTATATAATATAATAAATATTATATAATAATATTGTTATTACATTCAGCGGATGAGATATGGGCATTTTAAGTTTTGATTTCTCCATACCTGTATCTTTACTTCTCTTACTAATCTCATCTGTTCCTTAAATTTTTCAAGAACAGGAGCAAAACAACAGAGGTTTGTATGGAACCATACCAAACTCCAAACCATTTACCTTTATCTTCCCTTTTGCTGATGCTAATAATTTAACATGTGTACACAATCTTGTTTTGCAAAATTGGCAAAATCACACTTTATAACTTTTATTGCATGTACACTTAAACTTACTTTTTAACAAGCTCGGTCTTTCCATGGTTTCCAGGCTCAACTATCCCGCTGGCCATATCTTTGGTTGTAAACAAGTGGCAAAAAACCTGCAGTGCATATTTATTAAAGTTCCCACCAGAGGGCAACAATAATAAGGTTGTCCCATTGTACATCTGTTTAAAGATTATAACTCTGGGGAATCTTTTAATGCTATATTGAACATTGTGGTTTCTCATTATTTACAAGTTCGGCAAACTTTTATATTATAGCCAGATGGGAATAATAACTGTTTGTAGCCCATATCTGCTGATTGATCGCTACCTTAATTTTTCAAAAATTGAAGCTGGCTCTGAAACTTCAATATATATTTTTTTAGACTTTGTAAAAAGTTGCATCTTAGAGTGCTGGTTATTTTTCACCGAACTAGTTTTCGAGTTATAAGCACTTAAAGCTAAAATTAAGGGTGGTTCTAATCTTATAGGTTATTATGTCACTATAGTAACCTTTTATGTCAGGAAGATGATCATAACTTGTTTACCAATAATTGGGCATATGTTTGTTGCCATTATTTTAACATCAATCAATCAAAGCACAAGGGCTGTAAACAGTTACCAGACACCTTAAAAGTTCTCTCCTTTGGAGATAACACTACATGAAAACAGTAGAGAGTGCTAATGCAAAGTATATATCGATGAAACAGTATGATCGATGCACGAAAGAATAAAGGAACACAACAGAGACATACAGCTTGCTCATACTCAGAACTCCGCAGTTTCTGAACATGCGAACAAGACTGGGCACTTTCCTATTTGGAACGAGGTTAAGTTTATTGACGGAGACCCTGATTTGTACACTCGAAAGGTTAAAGAGGCCATACATATCCATCCAAACAACATCAACAGGGATGGTGGAATCAAAATTCCTCAAGCATGGATGTCCACGATCAAGAAACACAACTGCCGATCGATAGCTGAGCAGACCGCTGAGGGAACAATATCTAGTCAGCCCACTGAGGGAACAACCTCTAGTCGGAATAATACTTAAACACACACGTGACTCTGGCTTTTGCATGTGATCACCACTCAAATACAGGATAATGTGATTTTAGAGACGGAGAACAGATGATTCTTATAATGTGACCCACATGCAATCCTTCTGATGGTATCCACATAACGATATCAGACAAATAAGTACCAGTTGCTACTCATTCAAACTCTAAGGCCTTTGAATAAAAGTCATTTGTCGCAGACTCTATCCAACGAGAAAGGCGTGATGCCAAAGGCCTGTACACCATTCCTTCCTGCAGCGACAGAAATTCCACCATATGAAAGTATTAGGCAGGTACAAAAGTTGGACCGGATCGGATTGGATTGAATTAGATCGGATCGGACCAGACCGGACCGGATCAACTCAGATCGCCAGTCCGGGTTGGATCAACTCGGATCAACTCGGATTGACTCGGACCAGACTAAACATGAAAACAATCTACTCGGACTGGACTAAAATTTGTAACATGTAAGATGTAAAACAAAGATACCTCTTCATTTCATTTCTTCCACCTAAAAGTTCACCATCAGATCACGGCAATCAAGCCTCCATTTTGTTTTTCTAGTGCCAGGTCCTCACAGGATGCAAGCTGTATTTATATATTTGGTAGTCTGCTAAGAGCTCATCTTCTGCTTTCTGATCTATAGACTCTGTTTATGTCACCATTGCTTACACCAGGTTTGTCGGGGACATTTAATAGTCTGGACATCCTTTGTTAGTCTTTGAGACATTATGGTCCGGGAAGACCACGGTTTCGATCCTATCAAGAGAAATTCTTTTGATCCTATCTTGTGGATCTCTTCTGTTGCCGATTCATGTTTAGGAAGAATGATAGAGATGAATTCTCAGTATCATTTCACAGGAGGCGTATTTTTTCTTGTTTTTAGCAAAGAATGAGCTGATCGTTATGGTTGGGGAAAATTTGTTAGTTTATAGGTGTTTATAGGTGTAAACTTTTCTTGGTAATTCCGCTGACCAGCGCATAATGCCTGGGAAATCACAACACTAAACAACACTGCGGGCGCAATATTTGGTAGTTATTGGGGGTCGGGTGGGTCGGGGTAGTAGCCCGATCGCACAGGAAAACAAAATGGCGGATTGCTTACGATTTTTCAGGACGGTATTTCTCTGCATTTTCTCGTCTTACACATTTAAAAGATAGATCTTTTAGGAGTTCCGATGCCAACAAACGCATACATTCTGCAATTCTTTCGTTCCTCGGTTTGAGAAATGTTTCTTTCACGAATTTACATCATGTTTCTTTATACAACTTCATTGAAGCACCGGGAACAGGATGGTTCCAGCAGGGAATATTTTAGGCAAACTACGCACATTGCCGCGTTCAACTGATCTTTGGTAAGTATGGTAAATGTTATTTCTAAGTTTGATTTATAACAAAAATTAATTAAGCTTATTGTTTAACTGAACTAATCTTTTGATTCCAATTCCAATATAAAAAGTATTTAAACTTTTGTAATTTGGCATTCGAAGGTGCACAATTCGATCGATCGATCATCGATCGATAGGCTTTGAACCGAAAACAAATAAAATGTAATGTATTTGAATAAGCTTAAATATTTTGGCTGCACCTTTATGCTTGTTATTGTGTAGACCTTAAGTTTATTCATAGTTTATTTTCCGTGTAGAAAAGCAGGCTTCATTGATCTGAGGCTTGTGTTTATAATAGCATATATTATTATAAATTTCTCTGATGGATTTTTGTACTATAGTTGTATTAAGTTATATTGTATGAATAAAGTCCCTATCTAAATCAGTCTATAAACACAAAACATTCATTACCTCTATTACACATACTTATGAATTGTAGATAATATTAATTTTGCACTAAGACGCCTACATGCACCTTCACATCTAAAGCCTGGTTTTTACTTGGCACACAAGTGCAAGTGTCCAATAGTCCATTTTACAGTTGTGTGCTTAGAATCCAGGCCTTTGAACAGAAGTGAGGCTGGAGGTGACTTTGTTGTGATACAAACCTTCCTTCTTTTCAAATGTAAATTATTCTGTTCTTATGTAAACTAGTTTCTGATCTCTATCATCTCATGGTCACCCCTAACCTCGCTTTCATACAGAGGCTTGGTTACATTTCACAGAACTGTAAAATGGTCTATTACATGTAAACTGAGAAGCACAAGGATGAAAACATTTTGATTGTTCTACTTGCTCTTGCATTTCAAATCGGATCAAACTCCCCCACCTTTGACAAATTATATGGTGTGCGACAAATGCAGACTGCAGACTAAATTATATCCCTATAAGTATACTTATTATTATTATTACTTGGTTGTGTATTTATGAATCATTGATTGGCAAGTCAAATTCCAGAGGGTGGGAACAGCAATGGAGGTCAAATGCCCCTTATATGCCCAGCCATCCCCCTCCCCTTCATTAATAGGTTCATACATAAATACCCTATTTCAGACCTGACCCAAAAATCGATACCCTATTTCAGACCTATAAAATTAGTACATGTGTCTAATACTAATACATGACTTCAGGTACCCAGGAATAGTTTACTTTTGCATAAACATTTTAGAAGGGCGTCAAATTCCCTGATGTTAATGGCAAAAAATAGTTTTGTCTAAAACGCCAAACCAAATTCCAGGCCAGAGTGCACAGAACATACACTATTTCAGACCAAAATGGTCAAAATCTATACCCTATTTCAGACCAAAACGGCTCAAAAACCATACCTTTTGGCACCGCACATACCTATACAGCTTATATAAAGGAGTCCCCTCCCCCCTGGGCACAAATAATGCCATGTCCTTCCATGTTTTGGACACTATGCTGAAAGTGATAAGCTAAACCATAAGACGTAAAAAGAATCAACTCTTTTAGATCCATGTGCGAGCAGACGAGCGGACAAGGACGCGAAGACAGCCTGGACACTATACTGATCCAGGAGAACCTGGCATCAGAAAAACAACATGGCGGCTTGATTGCCGCGATCTGACGGTCAGATCTGGGTGAACTTTTAGGTGGAAGAAATGAAAAGAGGTATTTTTTTTCTGTCTTACATGTTACGAATTTCATTTTAGTCCAGTCCTGTGTAGATTGTTTTCATTTTTAGTCTAGTCCGAGTCGATGCGAGTTGATCTGACCCGGACTGGCGATCCGAGTTGATCCGGTCCATTCCAGTTCGATCCGATCCGGTCCGACTGATCCAGTCCAACCTTTGTACCTGCCTGAAAGTATTGGCCTTCATATCTGACATAGTTTGGTCACTTGAATAGTCCATACCATGCTCAGCACTCCTTGCTTTTGCCGGATTTCTAAGGCGTTGTGGTAGAGGCTGAAGTGAGATATTGTCATCCTAAAGGGAATCTTTATCTGATGACATTGCTGTTAGTTTATTGAGAAATCGTTCTTTGATCTGTGAATGCTTTGGACAAATAAGAGTGTATGCTTCTCTTTCCTCTTCTGTTTTTAACTTTAGCGAAAGACATAGCTCTTGATACCAGCTGTGGCATGAAGGAAAGAGCTACATTCTATCCATAAAGTCTTACGTGGATGCTTAAAACTGGCTTCTTTATACTTGCACCCGTTTTTGTACAATGTTTTGGTTATCATCGTCGTCATCTTCATTGTCACTTTCTGTTTCTTCTCCTTGATTCTGGTTAGATAGAGAGGCTGCTACTTCCAGGTTGACTAAAGCATGTCTTTGACCATCCTCCTCTATCGCTTCAAGTAATACCCTGTTATCCAAGTCCAGCAACTCCTCATCTGTAATTACCTAGTTTTCATCTGGTTCTAGACTATCAAAAATAGCAAATGTGTGGAATTGCGACACGTCCTCTCCCTCTTGCTTAAGCACATTTCCTCTGATGAGGGCAGGTAGCATACCAAGTAACTCAAGTGTTTTTATGACTTCTTCCTCGGCCATATTCATTCCAGCTTTTATTTCTTCATCAATACTTTCTGGTCAACATGGGATCGATGATGAACTTTCGCATTGTTTCTTACCATTGGATGTCAGCTCCTTAAGCTTCTGAATCCTACCTGCAAAATCTAGCATTTCTTGCATACACAAATTTGACTTTCCACGGCTGAAGCCTTTGAAGTCTTTGCAGCTATTAGAAAAAAATAATTGTTATAAATGGAAAAATCTTCATTGACAATATTAAAGAATGTCCTGAAAGCATTGAGTCCTCAAATGTCGGTGAGGATATCAGGAACATAGTGGTTTACATCTCTTTTTGTGACAAGCGATTTTAATTCCTCTATTACCATGTCCTTATTTCTCAATTGAGCCTGAAGATCACAAATTTTACCACGATAAACTTCATGAAGGGTATACTCCATAGATTTTTCTTCTAACTCATACGTGTTTATCCTCAGCTCGCCCACACCTCAGACATCAAATTGGTTGTTGAGATGGAAGATGCAAACACTACTTCTTTACAGATTTCATCATTTGTATTTCTCGTTTTCCAAACTTCAGGTTATTTTCAATTACTATCTTCTGTATGGGAATATTAGATTGTTGAGCTTCATCCAATTTATCTTTCTTTGGCAAAACGATGGGGGTACTTGATGCTGCAATAGATCTCTGCAGTCTGGAACCAAATTCCCTTTCTGTTTGATCTTTTGTTTCCGATACAATCTGCAATACACAATAATATCAATATCAATTAATAGAAATGGCAGCCCTTCATTTTACTACCATGGAGCCGGGGCTCAGTGTAGCCAATACATGCCCCATACATAAGGTTATGGCATAACTGATTAACTAATGTATGGCCAGGGTGACCAGCAAGAACTTCATCTACTGGGGTGGGTAATAATTATAGTAGCTAGTCTCAGTGTTTAGATTTACTGGATTAGCTGGGTTTGGTACTTGTGCTGTGGTATCCACTTCGTAGAGGGAGCTACAGTAACACCCAGGGTGGGAGCCCTCTCACTTGTTGCTGACTTGTCTAAACTTACATGTCTCTCTAAAACAGGATACTGTTCTGTTAAAATTGATGCAGGTGCCTCTGCCTCTGCCTCTGACGCAAGTCACTTTTCTAAAGAAGCCTTCTGGCAGAATTTGAAATCATAGATACACCATCCCTTGCCCTTATGAAACTCAGCTGCATACATTATGATGCTCATGTCCTGCAAAAATTCCTGAGATCTGAGTGGGAATTTAGAAATAAGGATACTTGTATAAGTGATGGCCACTGTTCAATGTCTGTAATAGATGTACTTGACTGTGCGCTCTTGTTGACTTTGATCACTGAGTTTTCCATTGTCAGGGTTAGGGGATCCCCCTCATCAAAAGTGGACATATTTTTGGACATTTCAAAAATATTAACCAGACTGTATCTCCTTGACATAACTGGCTGGTACACCCTGCAATGGGTTTTCATGCAAATTGTTTTTTGCATCAAGAGGGGATAGCATCCCTTGAATGGCAGAACTTCAATTTCTATTTGTATATAAATTAACTTTAAAAAATTCCACAGCTTCCATCTATGTCAGTGAAAGTCCACTATTTTGTCGCTGGTTTTTGGCTGTTTTTGAGAGATTCAACAGTTTTCCTTCTCGTTGCAGTAATTCAAAGGTAAGCTCTGTTCAATTTATTGCTTCTAGTTTGCTGTACAGTATTGATTCACGCGTAAGCTTATAACTAGAAAATTTGGACGCGTTCGTTCGGCAAAACATAAGCTTATTAAAAAAATCGTATTGAATTGCAGAACTAGTTCTTGTATGTTGTTGAGCTGTTACTCAGTTTTCTAGTCTTCACAGGAGGTATTTTGACCACGAAAGCTTGCCTCGGCTCGGCTTTATATCTAGTGCTGAACAAAACCTGAACTACTATGTATTTTTGGCTACATTTTGACCATTTTGTATCAAACTATTGCATTATAGACATTATATCTCTGTTCTCACATATTGGAGCCAATGGAGTCTTTAATGCAAAGACTGACAGACCATGACATGGAGAGTTATTTTCATGTTGCACTCAAGAACAACAAATGGAAACACAGAGGAAATATTATTGAAATACGGATCTGTATACATGTAAACATCACAAGAACATGATGCCAGAATTGAGATGCTTCAGTGTGCAAGTAATAATAATTTATTGTTATTCAGTAGTGTCAAAATTTCCTGTATTGTACTGCAACCGCTTGTTATAACTATAGTTAAACTTTAGTTTAAAGTTCAAAGTTGCATCCAGATACAAAGAATACAAACAATGTAGAAACCAGAGGAAATAAAAATAATGTTGTCTACAAGCTACACAATGTATCAGCATTTCATCCTTACAGGCATCTAGTAAAAGAGGCATATCAGCAATCCTATATTTCTAGTGCAATATACCACAACTTAAAAGAACATAACATGTAATTTGGCTGCAAGTATAATTTGTCATTCCACTGTAACCATTGCTCTTAATATTATTTTGTTGCAAACTTGTAATAACTTCAGTGCAATTCGGTGCCACTGACAACGATTCAATTCAGGACTCACTGATCAAAAAGACGTCTCAGTTCACTTTACTACTTAATATGACATCTGTAATAGTCTAACAAATATTCAAGTTTAAATTTGTATTACATGTACAAGTAAACTTTGCTTATTTCTATTTTACTCTCATTATTTTGTGTAAGTGGTATTGTTTGCATAATTACTTAAATTCTAAAATGGAATTACAATCAATGGAAATCAAAAATCTTTTTTTTTAATTTAACAGGAAATCAAAAATCTTGGTCATTGATTCATGAATGATTTTTGTTTTATTTATATGTAAACCAACACATGTCCACATTGTGGACCTATTTTTATAAACTGTAGAGATTCCTCAGGGAAATTAAACAATTATTTTTAATATTTAGTTCTGCAGCCTTTTGAAGAAATTACCGCATCAATTCTCTGACGTGACGTTCTCCGAAATAGCTTCTTCCTCTAAAAAGCGCCTCAACTGATGAAACACCGACTCGATAACATTTAAATCCGGTGACCGAGGTGGTATCTCGTGTAATTCAGCTGATATTTCTTCCAGTGCTATCTTAGCTGTCATGCTTCTTGACTTGGATAATTGTCCATAAGAAATAAACGTCGACCATTCCTTTCAGGTCTGGCTCTAGCAAAGGTGATGTTGAAATGATCTATAATAAAGTTGGCGAAAAACGGACCATTCATTTTCTCGTAGTCCTCTTTCAAAACTACACCTTTGCCATATGCAATAGCTACAATCAAGTGTAATCGACGTCCGCCAGCCATATCTTTACTTCCTTTTGCTGTGAACTGAAGACCCTCTCCCTTATTTCTCCAAACTCTACTTTTCATTCCAGCTGTGGAACTTGCAGCATTCTTTTTATGAACGAAAGAAACGCCATCCAGATAAAAAGATAAATCATTGGTATAGAATTCTGGATTCGCTGATATTTCACGCTTCATTTTCCATGCGTACTTCATCCTTTTCAGTTAATACCTCTTTCTTCCTTGCTTGAAAATATCCATAACCTTTTTCATTAAGGTAATGGGAAAATGTTTGTCTACTCGCCAACCGAAAGCTTAGTCCACTTTCCTTCACTAAACTCCGTACTGTGACGTTGGCATTTCTTGCCCTCAATCGCTTTAAAGCCCATATAAGCGACCGGCCATTTCTCTCATCAATCTTTCTCGGTCTTCCCATTCTTATAGTATCTGCTGGTTCATCAATAGAAGGAGATTCACGGCATATTCGTGCCACTGATGACTTGGATATGTTACATTTTCACGAGATCTGACGTATTGACTGGTTTGTGTATTCACTAAGAAAATGAACTAAAGCTCGCGTATTTCTTGAAAAAACCATTCCTCGCACTGTCTAGCGTAAATTTAGTGATACCTTAACCTTCCATTGATGAGGACACACATATAATATGAGGGTTCTGGCACAGCAGTTTACAGACTTTCTATTAACGGTGAAAGACGATTTTCCTAAAAACGAGGCCACCAATGCTAGCCTCGTTTTTGGGGAAAATCGTCTTTCACCGTTAAGAGAAAGTCTGTAAACTGCTGTGCCCAGAACCCTCATATTATGTGTGTGCGCGAGAACAAAGAGAGCAAATAACGCACACAAAGAAGTGAGCAAAGCGCGTCCAAGGACCTTAAGCCAAGCCAAGCGAGCGATGTGCCACAGAAAATAATCCCTGTTGAAGAAATACCTGCTACTATTTATAACGATTGTGTGCCAGAATCATTTTTTATTGAATGGCTGCCGCAAGATTTCAGAGAGACGTACTGCAAACGTTCTACGGACCAATAACTAGGGAGGAAAACAGAAACCTACGTCAACCATTGCATCCACAACATGTCAGATCTGAAGGGTTTCATATTAGCCAAAATAATTTCCAGGATTGGCTTCGCGTTTGGAGAATGGACGTATCAGAAAGAAATCCAAACAAAAAAGATCTTTTCAAATTCGTAAGAGAAAAGAAAAGTAAGTTCACAAATATAGTTGAAAACGAAATTCAAAAG
The DNA here is from genome assembly GCA_029204205.1 of Desmophyllum pertusum. NCBI lineage: Eukaryota > Metazoa > Cnidaria > Anthozoa > Scleractinia > Caryophylliidae > Desmophyllum > Desmophyllum pertusum. The sequence continues at coordinate 1,189,023 of MU826844.1, read as the reverse complement.
TTAAATAGCGTAAAAGTAAGTTTCGGGCTAGAGGTAAATTTTACAATAGAAAGAAACGATGAAACGCAACACATGACACATTATTTTCGAGAAAGAGAACCGCATGTTCACAACAGGCATGATGATGAAGAACTGATAAAAGAACATTTCGAAGAATTCATTGAAACAATAAATGGAGAAATAGAGAACTGGTCTGAGAATGGATCAGGATGGGAAGTTGAAATGATAGAAACTGCGTACGTGAATGTCGCACGCTATCAGCCACTGCGCGGAGGAACTTATTTACCCCTTCCAGCCGATCTGGCAAATAAAAAGGCTATAGTCAACGTGCAAAACAGGGATAACGAATGTTTGAAGTGGGCACTCAGAGCTGCTTTATTTCCTCCAGAAGATGGAAAGAACCCGCAAAGACCAAGCAAATATCCGGTCAAAGATGGTATTAACTACAACGGCATAGTTTTCCCAACACCGGTAAAACAAATAGACAAGCTTGAGGCGCAAAACAGAAACCTCGCAATAAATGTCTTCGGTTGGGAAAACGATTGTGTTACTGTGCACAGGATAAGCAGAAAAGAAGCGAATGTGGCGCGGATAAACCTGATGTTAATTGAGTCAGGTGAAAAGCAGCACTATTGTTATGTAAAAAGAGAAAGCGCTTTGCTGTTTGATCAGACCAAAAATAGCAACACAAAGCACTATTGCATGATGTGCTTAACAGGTTTTTCACGAGCGGACTTGCTCGAGAACCACAAAAAATATTGCAACGGAGTGAATGGCAGGCCGACAAGGATCGAGATGCCGGAAGAGGGGGAAAACACCCTTTCTTTCAAAAATCATCACAAGCAGATGAAGGTGCCATACGTGATATATGCGGACTTCGAGGCTTTGGTCAGAAAGATTCCAGGCTGTGAGCGTGGGCCAGAGAGCAAGAGCTACAGCAAGAGCTACACGGAGAAGACAGAATGGCATGAGGCATGTGGCTTTTCATACATAGTTGCAAGAAGTGACGGGCACACCACACGACCAGTTGTCTACAGAGGAGAGAACGCGGTGGGAACGTTTTTGAACCATCTTCTGCATGTGGAGACAAAGTTAAGAGAGAGATTGGCCGTACCAAAGCCTATTGTGATGACTGAAGAAGATTGGGGGGGATACAACAACGCGACTGAATGCCATATTTGTGAAAAAAGTTTGATAAAGGATGAATTCTTGGACTCAATCTCCGTCTGCGATCACGACACAGGCTGTTATTGTGGCCAAAGCCATAAAGGATGTTATTACGAAGCACTCAAAAAAATGGAATTTATCGGGCCAAAAAGAGAAAGGAAAGAAAGGGACCAAATCGACCAATGGATAGCAACCAATCAGGGAACATGTTTATTCTGCGCAGAACCTTTACTTCAGAAAAACTACAGAGACGCAGTAAAAGACCATTGCCACATAACGGGCAAGTTCCGTGGCGCCGCGCACAACGCATGCAATTTCAAACTGCGAATAAAACCCAAAACGGTCCCAATACCTGTTGTATTTCACAACCTGAGGGGCTACGACGCGCATCATTTGATGCAAGCGATGTCTCAGCAGCAGAAAGAAGTGAAATGCATCGCCAACAACATGGAAAAGTACATTACATTTTCAATCGGGAATCTGCATTTCATTGACAGCTTGAACTTTCTGCAAGGAAGCCTTGATTCACTTGTAAGCGCAACACCAAAGGAGTCGTTAAAAATAACATCAACCATCTCAGAAGGCAGTGAACTGCTTTTCAAAAAGGGTATTTACCCTTACGAGTACATGGATGGATGGGAGAGATTCGACGAGACAAGGCTGCCGGACAGAGAAGTTTTACAGCAAACTGAATGACGAGCACATAACGGACGAAGAGTACGCGCACGCGCAGATGGTTTGGGAGGTTTTCGGATGCAAAACTCTGGGCGACTATCACGATCTTTATGTGAAAACGGATGTCACGTTGCTGGCAGATGTTTTCGAGAACTTCCGAAACCTTTGCCAAGATCAGTACGGGTTAGATCCTGCGCATTATTATACGTCGCCTGGCCTGAGCTGGGATGCGCTCTTAAAAAAGACGGGAGTCGAGCTGGAGTTATTCACAGACCTTGAAATGCATCTATTCGTGGAAAGGGGAATGCGCGGCGGAATCTCGATGGTAAGCAAGAGGTATGCCAAGGCAAACAACCCGTTGCTGCCTGACTACGACCCAAGCAAACCGAAAAAACACATTATTTATCTTGACGCGAACAACCTTTACGGATGGGCAATGATCAAGCCCCTCCCGAAAAGAGATTTCAAATGGAAACGCGTCATGCCCACAGAGGAGGAGATCCTTAAGAAAAAAGAGAGCGCAAGGAATGGGTGGATTCTCGAGGTTGATCTTGAATATCCAGCAGAACTGCACGAGGAACACAACAGTTATCCCCTGGCACCGGAGAAAAAGGTCGTGAAAAAGGAATGGATGTCGGACTACCAAAAGAATTTAATGAAAGACCTGCAGCTGAAACCTCCGGACAGCGAGAAGCTTCTGCTGACCCTCCAAGACAAAAACAACTATGTCTTGCATTACAGAAACCTGCAGTTTTATCTGAAGCAGGGAATGAAACTTAAACGCGTACACAGGGTGCTCGAGTTCGAACAAGAATGCTGGATGGAGCCATACATCAGGATGAATACTGAGTTCAGGAAAAACGCAAAGAGCGATTTTGAAAAGAACTTTTACAAGCTCATGAACAACTCGGTTTTTGGCAAAACAATGGAGAACCTGCGTAAACGTGTAGACATAAAACTGGTGCGCAGCAATGATGACAGAAAAATAAGAAAGTTAATTGCCAGTCCTTTGTACTCAAGGTTTGCCGAATTTACAAACGACATGGCGGGGATCCACATGCACAAAAGCAAGCTGCTGCTGAATAAACCTGTTTACACGGGCATGACGATCCTTGACAACAGCAAGATCCTGATGTATGACTTTTACTACAACAAGCTGAAAAAACAATACGGTCCAAAGTGCGAGCTCTTGTACACGGACACCGACAGCCTTCTGCTTGAGATCGAAACGGAATACATCTACAAAGACATCGAAAGAAACAAAGTTCTGTATGATACGAGCGATTACCCGAAGGAGCATCCACTTCATTCAAACGCCAACAAAAAGGTCTTGGGCAAAATGAAAGATGAATGTGCCGGAACGCCGATAGCAGAGTGTGTTTGTCTGAGGTCGAAAATGTACTCGATCATGAAGGTGGACGAAAAAAATATCAAAAAAGCGAAGGGTGTGAAAAAGTGCGTTGTCAAGAAACAGATAACGCACGAACAGTACAAGGAAACGCTTTTCGGTGCGAAGCAGTTATGGCACGGAATGAACATTCTTCAAAGCGAGGGGCACAAGATATACGGAGTGCATGTAAACAAGATCTCGCTGTCGGCGTTCGATTCAAAGCGGCATATATCGGACGACGGGATCCACACAAATGCTTACGGGTACACCAGGCCTTTATTTGCTGATGCAGATGTTGAAGTTGATTTCAACTGGGACGTGCTTGCAGAAGCAGATGTTGATTTCAACTGGGGCGCGCTTGAAGCTGAAATCAAAGCAACCTTTTGTTTGTAAGCATACTTACCACCACGGAAGGGTCAAGACTGCACAAATAATCGATACAGGAGGCTTCGAGAGAAACGTGCTTTTCTTTGCCGGTGTGGAGAGGTTTTTGCAAAACAAAAGGCAACTCAAAGCTCCTGGTTTTATCATCATTTAATTTCATTTTTTTGCCTGTATTGTTGGTTTGAACGGTAACACCATTGCGTCCGCGTCCCATTTTTAAAAAAGCCGCTATTCTTTAATACGAGCTGGTTTACGTTATCGGGGGTAACTGTGTGTTTGGAGGGACAACCAGCAGTTCTTCACGCACAAAGCCGCGCTTTGGTCCATCGTGCAAATAGTAGAGAACGGGTTGATTTGGTTTGGTAAAAGATCTTTCAATGTTGCAAACTTTCAATGACCAGATTGGATCTGTTGCCCTTTTTACGCCACCTTCCAGCTCGCCGGGTTGGTAGAGATAACGAACTTGGACAAGAGAGGGGAGGATTTTTTCGCTTTCCCCAACAGGCCTTGAATAAGATGTCGATGGCCTTGCATAAACAGCTTTTTCTTTGATGGCAACGGCGGGTTTCTTGCCGATAAGGCTTGTTACCTCGTTGTTCAAAGCCAAAACAACTTCTGGAAGTCTTTTCACCCACGCAGTGGACCGCTGGCCCTCAGGGAGTAGCATTTCCTCGGCGTACTGGTGCCTGAACAAGCGTTCGGCAAGGGTGAGGTTGAAACGTTCAACAATGGCCTGGTCGCGGTGAATGTTGACGCGCCCGCGCCGGATATATGTTTCGTGATTTTCCATCTCTTTTGTAACAGCGCCCATGAACTCGCGCCCGGGGTCAACCTGCAGCATGCTTGGCCATTTCAGAGGCCCATGTTTGTAAATAGACCGAAATGCTTTTGCAACCTCGGCAGACTCTTTCGAGGTCAGTGGTGCGGCCTCTTTGTAGCGGCTGGCGATGTCAACAACAGTCAGCGCGTATTTGAAAACTTTGCGCCCACGTGGTAGTTTGTCGTGAGGCAGAAAAAGAAGGTCAGCTTGGTGAACCGAGTTTGGAGTGGACACGTCGAACTTTGGGCGAGGAATGCGCCGCGGCGCAGGGAGGTAAATCTGCCAAGACGCCTGCTTGACAAGCCACTTTTTTGCGTTGTCTTCCGAGACCTTGGCGGCCTCGGATAATTTTTTGATAGCGGCAATGCCTGTCCAATATCCACCAGGGGCGTAGTAAATCTTTGCGAGTTTGGCGTCCATCGCGTATATAGTAAGGAGTAAAAAAGTTCAAAGGAACCGGAAGGCTGCATACCCCAGAGCAAGCGCCCCGGCGCCAACAAACATGAGCTCGCCCTGCTTCTGCTGCGCGCTGGGCTGGTAGAAGTCGGCGAACTTGGGCTCCTTCGGCGCTCTGATCTCTTCGTCAGGATGCGCCTGGTTGTAGAGCTTGAAGGCATAGTCGGTATTTGTGAAGTTCTGCTTTGCCTGATCTTTCATCCGGTCGTTGGCGGCGATCCAGTCAAGAAGTTTGGTGCGGTCTTTCTGATAGCGGCCGTAGGCCTCGTTATACGCCTCCAGCGCCTTATCGTGCCGTATTTTTTCTTCTTGCGCGGCTTTGGGATCAGCACCTGTCAAATACTGGGCGAGATAATTTCCTCCAATAAAACTTACAGCGTTAACCACGGCGCCGCCGATCATAATCGCGATGCTTGCCATGTTTTCCGCGGGCTATACACGTGTTTCATTTTATTTTCAAATGCTGTCGGGGAGAATCTTTTGGTCCTCGAGGTACTGTTTGAGCGCGATGCTGCCCGCCATGACCGCGGTGAACTTGACATAGTTCATCACGTTGGCGCTGGGATCGGCGGTGAAATTCTCTTTCACAGCCTTTTTCGCCAGCCAGCCAATGCCGGCGGCAAGGCCGGTGAGCGTTGCGGCACTTGTAATCGCCTTAACGAGCTTGTTGTCAGACATTGTATTTTTGTGTTTCATAAAAGTTCAAGTATTTAAATCGGCAGCCCATCCACCTCATCAGTGAATGGCGCATACTCATCCGTATCAGTTAATGGCGCATCCCCCTACTCATCAGTGGATGGCACATCCCCCTCCTCATCAGTGAATGGCGCGGCAAGAAGGGAGCGGACGGTTTTGAAAACCTTTACGTTGAAGTTGACCCAAATCAGCCCAATTCCCAAAACAGCGCCGGTGCTGATAAACAGCTGCAGAACGTCACATCTTTTTGGCATTGTATTTTTCTTGTTTCTCAATGTTCAATCCATGGCGCGGAGACCTTTGGCGGGGTTTTTGTTCGCAACAGGAATCTTTGAAGGTACGACCGGCGTAAGGCTTGTTTCCGGCGGGGGCGGGCCTTTTGCCTCGCTTTTTTGCAAGCTTAAAGCAGACTTGATTTCTTCACGCTTGTAATAAATACCAATCAGTGAAACGACAAAGCTGCCTATAGCGAGCCACTGAGTGGTACTTATTGCAGCATTGCTGCTTGCTGAGGCAGCTTTGCTGCTATCAGTGCCGCCATCAGTTGGTTGAGGTTGCGGTGGTTCTGGCGCGGGAGTGTCTTTCTGCGCAACTGCCTCTGCCGCAGCTTTCTGGGCTTTGCGAGCCAGTCTTGTTCTTTCAGCGACGAGTTTGCCGGCAGCAACTCGCCTTGGGTTTTTCGTGGCAGGAATTTCTAAAGTCACTTGCTGTTGTGTTTGCGTGGCAGGAGTTTCTGAAGTCACTTGCTGTGTTTGCGTGGCAGGAGTTTCTGAAGTCACTTGCTGTGTTTGCGTTTCGATAGCGTCCGCCATTGTTTATATTTGAAAGGTTTATTTTTTAATTGCCAATTAATTGCTGAGGATTGCTCACCAATTACTGCGGATTGCTCACCAATTACTGCGGATTGCTCACCAATTACTGAGGATTGCTCACCAATTACTGGGATTCCTCAGGATTTTGCTCTGCGGTCATGTGCAGCGTCACGTCGATCGGACGTGCGGAAAAATCGATGTGCTTGGTCGTTATCAGAGCAGCGCTGGCCAGTGCAAGCAACTTTCCACATTTCAGGGCCAAATTGCCCGCGAGCGCGGAGAGCTCATTTGTGATGATGTAGTCGCTTTGAAGCTCCTTCTGCAGGGCCTCAACGTTTTTGATGGGCAGAACCCTTCCAGCCGCTTTGGTAGCAACCGCGAGAAAGCTGTCGATAAGGGTTTCAGTGGTCTTGCCCGCGATGTAGCTCTCGTGCCTTTTGTTATACTTCTCAACATCTTTGTCGCTCAGCCGCTTCACCTGCTTGTGTGTCAACTGCACACCGATGGCCTTTCTGGCTTTGCCGGTGGAAACGAGTATTGCCAGCTGCTCGCGAAGAGCTGGAATGTCAGGTCCGGCCGTAAGGCCCGCAACGGGCACAGCGCCGGGTTCTGCTTCAAGTATGTTCATGATCTCAGCAGGGATTCCGCCCTCGTCGGTTGCAACTTGCGAAGTCATTGCGTGTCTGCTTCTGCTTCTTCTTATTACTTATTGTAAAATTATTACTCTCTAATTAAGATGCCGCGTCACCCCGTAAGGGTGGCGAAGGGAGAGAACAAGGTGCGAGAACTTGTGCTCTTTCAGCTTTGAAATCAGCTCTTTGCGCTCATCCAGGGAGAGTTCGCCGGCGTAATCATCAAAAATGGCATTCATGGTTTTGGCCGATGGGGTGTAAAAGAGAACGATCGCCGCCACGTTCTCGCGGAAGGAGGATGTTATGCTGGTAAGCTTTTGGGCCAGCACCCACACGCTGAGGCCTGTATGGCGCGCAGAAAAAGCGAGTTTTACCAGCTGGCCCGTGCGCCCTTTCACATCTTTCGAGGCTGCGCAGTCATCGAGTATTATGAGCGTGTTGTTGCCTTCAAAAATCCCACTCGCCCCTTTCAACCAAGCTTCCACGTGGTGCTGCTCGCAGATTAACACAAACAATCGCGGGTCTCTCTCAGCAAAGCGAAAGAGGGTCTTGTTGTGCGCGAAGGTCGGGCAGATCAGCACGATGAAGTCGAACTTGCCGCGGAAAGGGCCTTGGAGCTGGTTCACAAGATACTGCGTCTTTCCGGAATTCGTCAGCCCAACGATGAGAGCGTTGAACGGAAGCTTGATCAGGTCCATCCTAATATTGTATAGATTCAAGTTCATTATTCATAATGCTGAACTGCGCGTCTGCAATGATGAAGATGTGGCATTTCATGGCGCCGGACCCCGAGGTGGTTCGCTCAATTTCGAGCTGCGCTCCATCCTTGGTGTTCACCAGCCGGAGGCCGCTCCCGTGCAGTTTGGTGTCTTCCATGGAGCGGAGATCGATAAACAGCCCAAACTTGTCACCTGTGTAGAAGTCAGTGGCGTTCATGTTGCTTTCTCCTGCTGCCGCAACATCACCGAAATGCCGGTAAACCTCATCCCACAGGTCGCGCCCTTCAATTCCTTGGCTGTACACTTTGTTTGGCATGCCGTTCACGGTCACCTTCACACTGGTGATGTCGGGGTTTTCAAATTTTTCCGAGTCCCTTGCGCCGCCGGTGTGAGGCTCGCAGAAGAGAAAGAGGATACCTTTCATGGAGCGGCGAGGAATGTTGATGCTCTCGTTGATGACAGAGTCTGCGCTTTTATTGATCGTGATACTTTTATGGTGGGTGACGTGGTCATACAGAAACGCTTTGCCATTGAGATATGTACTTCGGGCCTCTTGGGCCAGGCCCTTGTCGTGGAGAGCCTCGTACTCGAGCTGTATGTTCGTCAGCTCATAAGCCAGATCATTCGCGTCCGAGCCCTTCACTACAACATTCGCAGGAGAAAGCGTGAGCTCGAAGACAAGCTCGTCGGCCAGAGAACGAGGGTAGAAAACGCCGTGATTTTTTAAGATTTCGTGCCCGCCCAGCATGATTCGGTATTTTTTGCCATAAACGCTGTTCAGTTTTTTTTCCGCGTCAACGCCTGAAGTTTTCTTGTCCCCTGAGTTTGAACGTATTTTGCATAAAGCCTCGCTCTGTATTCCTTCGAGGAACATGTTGGCCCGTTGGGCCTTGGGCAGGAAAAGGTCTTCATAGAGCTTGTAGATGTCGATGGCGTTGGTGTCTTGCAGTATCTCTCCAGCAAACTTGACCACCAGCCTTGAGACTAGCGCCCGCGCGACATTGTTCACGAGGAAGTTGTCAGTGTGCCCGCTGACGGTCAAATCGAATACAAGGGCGAACGAGTCGGGGGCGAGCACCACCCCCTCTTCAAGCTTGGGCACAGCCACATACACGGTTTCCCCCGGCGAGGCTTTGTTCGGGTTGAAGGTGGCCCGATGCCGGACCCTGTCGGCCTTGAGGGCGTTCAACGTTTTTTCTTTGAAGGTCGGTCTGAATCTTTCGCTCACGGAAGCCATGTTATTATTTGAAGATAAAATAATGTTCAATATATGTTAGTAAAACTATTTTGCGAATAAAAAATAAGGATGTCGAGAGTAGGATATGAGCCCGTTCCAGAGGTCGATCCTGATGAACCCCGGGGCTGCTGCCGATGAAGGCGGTGATGATGATGCTGACACAACAGGGCGATTTGAGCCTACGGCTTCCTCATCTCGCAGACCTTCGGGCGAACAGCATCCGATGACCACAATGTCCGGCGGGCATCGTGAGCAAGGTGGGACTGCGGAAACCTCTTTCATCGAGGGGACTCCATCAGGGAGTGTTTTGAACTCCGATACTTCAAGAATCAGGGTGGCGAATATGACGCTTGAAAAAATGTATCCTGATTATGGTAAAGATGGAAAATTTTTAAACCTTGAAGTTTCAAAAAAATATCCTGGGAAAGTTGTCGTCAAAGGTCCAAGAGGGGGCGAAACCCTGCTTTTCAAAGCCGATGGAGTGTCAGTAAACACAAAAATATCAAAAACAGACATGAAAACTCTCGGACAAGAGAGGAGGGTTCTCATTGAGCAAAACGAACAACAAACTGAAGAAGTCCGTCAAGAAATCGTTGAAGATGAGCAGATCGCAAATAACGAAAATGAAGAGCCTGCTGTCAGAGAGCAAGCCCGTGAAAAAGTTATTGAAAGAAGAGAGCAGCTGGCCGCACTTGAAAACGAGAGAGAACAGCTTGAGGAAGGTTTGTCGCTCAAAGAAAAGGTGAAAGCGATTTTCAAAAAATACGGCTTCACCGTGACTGCTGTTCTCCTTGCAGTTGGCACCACAATCGGTGTTATCCTCTCCTCTCTCTCAAATGGTCTGAAATCGGTTGCCACCGGGATTGGCAATGGTTTGAAAGAACTGGGGAAAAAATTTGGCTCCCTTTTGCCGGGGCTTCTTGGCTCGATCGCCAGCTTTGTGTTTCGCACGGCCGGCCAGGTGATCTCCTTTCTCGGCAAAAACGCTTGGCTATTGATTCTCGCGGTTGCTGCGTTTCTCATCGAGCGCACTACCAAGCGCGGCTAAGCGCAAAAACGCCCAAACCCAGCCCAGCTATGAGCCAGATTTTGTTTGTTTCGTGACTGTCACGCGTGCCGCCAGTCGAAACGACACTCGAGGTGTCAGGGTGTGGTGGCTCTTTTTTCGCTGGACTTTGCGCTGTTTTCTTTCCGGACTGGGCGGTAACCGCGGCTTTGTGTATTGGATTTGAGGGGTGACTATTTGGACGATTTGTTTTGGCCGGCCCTCCGGCCATGTTGGGGACGCCCACTTTTTTTGTGCCCGTGTTGACACCATCATTGATCCCCAACTTCATTTCCTTCGTTACCTGCATCAACCGGTTGTTGTAGCCCACTGTGCTCTCTGTGTTGATCACCAAGCGCGCGGGCATCAGCCAGGCGCCCGGGCACACCGCGAGATTCAGCCTAACCTTTGCCTCGTCAACCGCCAGCTGATACCGTTGCACGCTCTTGGACAGGTCCGGCTGCCTTATTGCGTCTTCCAACAAGACCAGGAACTCGCTCTGTGCTTCTTTCGCTCGACCTCCGCTGCCCAGAATGCTGCTTCTCACGTTAACCTGCGCCCCCAAAACACAATAAACAAACGCCTCGATGGACTGGTTAATTCGCGACAAACCCGCCTGGGTCAGACCTTCTGCACCGTTTGGGCAAAACCAATCGTATTGAGAATCGGCGGCGTCATCGGATTCGATAAAATAGATAAGGGTCCCTTTGCTCGCGGTCCCCCCTTCATCATTGAACTTTGAACTGCCGGGGTAGGGGTACTCTGTGGATTTGGGGCCAACATATGACACATAGATGTAAACGTTTCCCAGGCCGTGGTTGGCGCCACGTGTGAACCGAAAATCACTTGATGGGTCAATTCCAAACTCCGCACATATTCTTTTGTACGAAGCCTCGTCATACTTGTTGTTTGTCTGGCTGAAAGTTGGATCACCCGGCAGAGCGCTTGTGCTCTGAATTCCGCCCATCTGAAATAAGAGGCGCCTGATAGTGAAATACACATGGAAAATGTAAAAACCGTGCACCTGGGGCGGCAAACTCAGAGTTGAGTGATCTTTATCGAATATATCCCGACTAATACCACAACCAGTTGTCGCGCCCCAAACTGCGAAGTTCAGCTGTTGCGCCCAGTAGCTCATATCAGGACCAGCCAGCCATTTTCGCGACTCTTTCCCTGAATGGTGGGTCAGTTTGGTTTTCTGAAAGATGTCTCTGAACTTTGTTGTGAAATGCTGGTCAGGTGTGACGTAAATTTCCAGTGAGTTGTTGAATATTTTCTTCAAACTCGGTGCGGCGCTGTGAAAGCCAACTGCCGGAATAGGTGAATAAGAGTCATTCGCACCGCTTGGGGCCAGTTGGGGTGGAAAACCGCCGGCAGCCTCACCCAACCCCAGGGCTTTTTTTCATTTCCGGGCTCCAATATTTGCTGTCTGAACCGAAGACATCCACCAAATAGCCAGGCCCTGCCTTATAATAAATTTCCGCTGTTGCGGTATGGTTCGTTGCAAACACAGTCTGCGCTTCAAATTTGCTCTTGTCAGCCTTTGGGTATTTTTGTATAAAAGGTATCCACGCCTTGTTTTTTGCGGCTTGCGAGATTCTGAGAGCTTCGGGTGTTTGCATCCACTTCAATAGAGCTTCCATCGCAACTTATATTGAACTTTTTTTTTGTTTTCAATACATAAAATGGTTGTGCTTACGATCGTTGCGCCTTCGAATGAACACACCGTCTATTTCAATCAGCCCCTGCGAAAACCAAATTATGTAAGGCTGCTAAGCTGCTCACTTTACAACAGTTTCCAAACACTTAAGCACAGTGGGAAAATATTCCTCACAAAAAGGGACGGGAACGAAATAAGCCGTAGTTTCCCTCAGGGGCATTATACAGTCGAATATCTGGCGAAAGAGCTGCCAAACGTTTTTAAAAATGAAGACGTAGAATTACCCACTGAAACCTTCACACCAGTCGGGCAGCTCGTTATTTCTCCATATGTGAACAAAATCAAAATTGATCGCAATCTTGCAAACATGTTAGGCGTCTCAAGAGACTTGGCGTTTGTGCAATATGTCAAGCGGTTTAATACACCTTCTACGTATCTAATCCACTGTGACTTGATGGATCGAGAGCAAAATTTATACAACGGAAAGCCTTCAAATATTCTTGCGCGATTTGACATAAGAGGGCGTCCTTACGAAAAAGTCCACTACAAACAGACGCAAGAAGTATTTCGCGCCGCTTCGACAGGTGAATTTGTAAACAGTGTGACCCTTTCGGTCAGAGATGAAAACAATGAACTGTTTGAATTCATCGACACACCGCTTGAATTTGAATTAGAAATAAGTTAATTTTCTTTTTATACGACAAATGTCTTCGGCAAATGTCTTACCGAGTGCTCCTGAATACCATGTTGCTTCACAACAAACAACACAGCGGATTTATCCGAGTTTGTCGAATGGTGAAAACTTTCGGCTGACAAAAATATCAGATTTTGAAAAAGAGATCTCAGATGAGGTGGAGCATTACCGCACAGTGGCAAAAAAGTATAAGAAAGCTCATTCTGTCGTCAACGGATTTGCGGTTGGCCTGGGATCTATCGCTGCCGGGCTATCAACAGCTGGGCTCACAACCGCTATAAGTGGTGTCGGAATCCTTGCAACCATTCCATTAGCCAGCATTGCGGCTCTCTTCGGATTTTCATCTGCAGGTCTGACAGCTTTTGGCAAAAAATTACAAACTAAAGTAACTAAACATGAAAAAATTTGTACTCTCGCCATAACAAAGAAAAACTCTGTAAGTGAGTTTGTTTCGAAGGCGCTCGCTGACAACGAGATTTCGGACGGCGAATTCAACATTGTTGTCCGCGAAGTTCAGAAATATCATGAACTTAAAGCGGCCATTCGTTCTGGCGCACTGACTAAACCTTCGCAGAATATAAAAGAGCTTGCTCCTTTGCCCGACCTTGAAAAAATAAAGAAAGAGATACGGGAACAAGTTCGTTCTGAATTTACAAAAAAACTTGCAGCCGTGTCCAGTTCAGATTTGAGAAAATAAACTCAGGTTTTTATATTCATTTTGAAAAACGCTTTTAAATGCACTGCGTGACATATCCGTGACACAAGCGTGACGTTGTGTGACGGGTCATGAAAAAGGGCAAAACTTCATATTAAAAATAACCAAGTTTCTTACATAAATTAAAATCATGATTGTATGTTTTCACTTGACTGTGTTTCTTGTAAATGAATATTTCACGCCAGCCTGGCAAAAAAACGTGCGAGATGTTTCTCGCGAAGTGGTTGAGGCCATGACAACAGTAAAAAAAGACATTGGTTCATCTCAAAACTATTAATTACTTGTGAAGACGCCGCTTTTCTTTCCACAATCCACATTATTCAGCTGCTTATTTAATAACACATTTCTCTTACAAATTAATTTCATTAATGGCCCTAAAGTTGCTCACTTAACATATCGAACTAGAAAATCAGAGTACATTATCTTGTTGTAATTTTCTACTAATTCAAAAACATTAATAAAATAAGCCGGTTGCTACAAAAATCGTCTTAGATACGGCGGATCTGCAAGGACCGCGGTTGCTAACTAAAATCATCCTTGGATACGGCGGATCTGCAAAGACCGCGGTTGCTAACTAAAACCATCCTTGGATACGGCGGATCTGAGGCCTTTTGTCATTGCCAGCTCAGGAAGCCAGCGACCAAAATTCTTTGTATTCCTGAATTTCAAGAACTCTACGGATGCTTGGAAGGCGCTGATAGACCTCCGTAAGAGACAAAGCAAGGTTGTGCAGCCGAGGGAAAGGTTGAATAACCCTGGCAACTGCTCGTAGTTTCCTTGCATGGCGAGATGACATTTGTACATTTTTTCGAACCCACTCATCAAAAGTTCCTTCCGCTCGACCGAGAAGCTTCTCGTCTCGATACAATTTTGCCCCGCTTCCAACAAGTGCCCAAGCTGTATGTGGCCAGAAAGACATACCCCACTTCCTCGCTGGCAGCGTTGGTTAGTATTCTTGATTTTTTCGCTGACTGTATTCCAACTTTCCGAGTCGGACAAACTTAGCGACGAAAAAATAGGCAACGATTCCTGTGTCAGCTTGGTTTTTAGGTACTCGTGCGTGCTACTCTCTGTTTCATCATTTTGAGGAGAGTTGTCTTCAAGAAATAATCTATTAAGGCTTGTCTTTGGCTTCTTTGGTTTGTTCTTTATGAAAACTCGAAGGGCTAAGACCCCTTCATTTTGCCCTTTAAGAAGAGCCCGCTCTAGAAAATCCTTCATTTCGCTATGAAATTGAATATGTTCTTTTAAGAGGAGTTCTTCCTCTTCAGAAATTGGCGATGTCTGAGTAGATGATTCTGTGGTCTCAATAGGAGACATGTCAAATCGTACGAGTCATCCCAGTCTAACGACATTTTGATAAATTGAGCGAGAGTTGTTTACTGAAATTTTTATACTGGCCGTGATGTAATATGCTGAAAAAGAACATCATTTCTAGAAAACTCTTAACACTATATTTAGACGTTAGGTCAGTCATTTGAGCCGCGCTTTGTTTTCAATCATGCGTGCTGGACAATAAACAATTCAGTGTTGTCATGTCTTCCTGTCAAAATAAACCCACGCTTTGATTTTGTAATAAAATTTAATAACCCCTGCTGCTATTCATCCGTGACCTTGTTTTGGTCGAATAACAGAATAATTATAAAAACTTTCCTAGCCATTTTATAAAGTTGCTCTGAAACTCCGCTATTCAAAAGAAAATGTTCTGCAGTAAAACCCACTTTCTGTTTTTATTCCGTTATCACCCCTCCGCCTTCCTCAGTAGTTGCAACTCAAGTAGTAATACCGGAAGTTAATGAATACACGGCATCGCACACACAGGGATTATTTTCTGTGGCACATCGCTCGCTTGGCTTGGCTTAAGGTCCTTGGACGCGCTTTGCTCACTTCTTTGTTTGCGTTATTTGCTCTCTTTGTTCTCGCGCACACACATATAATATGAGGGTTCTGGGCACAGCAGTTTACAGACTTTCTCTTAACGGTGAAAGACGATTTTCCCCAAAAACGAGGCTAGCATTGGTGGCCTCGTTTTTAGGAAAATCGTCTTTCACCGTTAATAGAAAGTCTGTAAACTGCTGTGCCAGAACCCTCATATTATATGTGTGTTGAGGACATACTATCGAAATCATACGAAATTCATACCGACGTCATAATTCTTTCCTCATTTTTATAAACGTCACGACAAAAATAAATCTAATCTTGTACATCGTGGTGATCAACTTACACTAATGTGCAAATAATTAGTTACACGCTGTTTTTATCTCATTGTATAAGCTGGGAATAAGCAAAATGTATGTTTATGTGATGAACTGAAATTCAGACAATCATAGTCAATAGTCCTTGGGACACTCGATCAAACTCAAACTTGTACGCTACCCCTCCACTCCCCCCTCCCAAACAATGTTGAAATGTAACTGGTCGCATTTGTTACATGAATGCAACATTACGGAGTTTAAGCAAATTGCTACGGCTGGCGCTACTACGGCTACCGGGAGTCAATTTTTCAAAAAATGAGACACTGCGCATTTCAGTCAGTTCTATCCAGCTGTAGCGTGAAATTTGACTACGCGAGTCCGGAGGTTTTGCCTTAGTGGCTAGTACGTCGGGATTATTTCGCTTCTCCATCCTTTTCCTATGGATATCTCAGCATTTTAAGCGTTCCAACAGATTTTATATCCTTTGAAGTCAATTTCAGTCGAACATTTCGTCAAGTTTGCCTCTCATACGCTTGTAATTTATGAATAGGTTTGATGAAGGTGTCATCGGCATGGAGAAGAGAAATAATCATATTAGGCGCTAAGTTGTTTTTCGGTGAAAGCTTGCTTTGAGAGTTTAGTAGATACGATACGCGCTCTGCTTCGGTGAGTACTGGTATATTTCTGTTATTCACTTGAAATTTGTTGAGATATTCGTTATCTTACATTGTAAGCTTACATTTTAATGCATCGATCAAAAAGATTAATCTTGTTCAGTCATTGTACAAAGTGTATGGCAGCTTTCCCAGCTTTCCTTCAGAAATAATCAATTGGTCATAGAAAAGCAAAATTAATGAAAGCCATCTTCCTTTAAGCGAAGCCATTCAGTTGTGAGAAACTGAATAAAAGAGACTTTAGTGTACTTTTCTGTAGCCGTAGTAGGGCCAGCTGTAGCGATTTGCTTAAATTCCCTATTGATCAGGGGAGGATGGGGTGAGGGGGGGGGGGGGGTAGAATCTAGCGTATTTTGTTAAAAAACATGAAAATAACTGAAAAGTACAAACTGTCCCAAGCCTTCTGTCGATGATTGTAGTTTAAAATTATGACTCAAATATATATTTTTTGTGTTGTGTTACACAAACACAACACCTTAGTTTATGTGGGGCTTTTGTCATAGCACACTCGATCACTTTCTCCTAAGATGTTGACTTTTGGAAATTTTAAAGAAACGTATGGAAAATTAAATTATGATCGCTTCAAATACTACTGCAACAGTGCAAGGTATATATTTTTTATTTTGTGTCGCTGTTTCCCTCGTGGTACTTGTGCAAAAGACGCATGCGTGTAGCGCCCAAATTCGGAATATAAACACTAGAAGCTCTAATTATTGACCTGATTTCCTACAAGTCACTGACATGATTTGCCCCAAATCAGGACATTTTAGGGAAAAGGACAATCTCTATGACTAACGAGAGGGCCCCTTTAGGCCGCCATGTTGTGTAACGATTTTCGCACTTTGCAGATATATACAGTGTATGCACCAATTGGCACAAAGAAATAGGTAGATAAACTATGCAGCTTATAGAAGCTGTGCAGTATTGAATAGTATTGTCTGGAAAATACATTCATTTCTTGCAAAGGGATGCATTTCTTTCGAGCTGATTAAGAAGATAAGAAACAGAACATCTTAATGTGGGATCTTCTTCTAAGCATTTCCTTTGTCCTTCAAAAAAACACATTTCAAAAGGAATGTTACCACTGACATCAGACATGACTACACCAAATGAAAATAAATTTGAAGCAAATGATGGTGGCTGGCCAAGAATAATTTCAGGAGCAATGTGTCGGTACTTTTTACGGTAGTCATCCTATTCATGTGCACTTAGACACTTCTTTTTGGAAATAGCCTCAGAAACTTCAATGGACTTGCCAAAATCAATGAGCATAGGATGGAATCCAGTATGAAGAGTTGTCAGCAGAATATTATCACTTTTGATATTGCGATGTAGAAGTTGTTTCAAGTGAAGCTACTGTAGGGCTTGGCAAAGTTCAAGCATAATCTTTCCTGCACAATACTTTGTGAGGGTTATGGTAGGACTACTACTATATCCTGGATAGAAGAAAGGTTATTGTACAATTTTATAGCAACTGGTATTCCCTTGTAAAGCATTTTTTCACACTTTCCAAATACACCCTGACCAAGATGCACTTTTGTGTCTTTGCCTTCTTTGTCTTTTGGAGCCATTAGGTGACACCTGGAAATTTCTGGTATGTTTCTGTCAGAAATTGTACTTTGTGGCCAAAAAAGCTGAAATAAAGTTAAATGAACATGGAATTATTTAAACAAGTGAAAAGCTTAATAATAATTAAAAAATTAAAATGCAGTTGAATCCAACTTTACGAGCACCCACTTGATATGGACACCTCGTTATTATCCCGACATTACTAATTGAAGCGAATCGAAGGTTCGATTACCGAAACAATCAAACTCAATCGTTCAATTAAGATCGATTGGGTTCGATAAAGTTCAATTACGGAATGGTTCGATTAGTAGAATGTCTAGTATTATTGAGGTTGATCTGAAGGTCATAGATGGTAGCTTATAATCTAAACCCCATTTTCTTCTTGAAAAATATACAGTGTATGTGTCATAAATTTATTTACAATAATTTTCCTTATCCTTCATCTATTGAAAACAAGTGAGTATTATTATAATACTCATAACCAGACTTTTCAGTTCATTAGCTTGTTATTCTTAAAATGTACCTCCCAAAACAATAAAGAATAAATATAAGTTAATAAAGAAAGAAAATGTGTCATAATTTGTACTTCAGAAGCATCACTCACCCTGGGGCTAGTTCCAAATTATTCGCCTTGGACTGAAGTTTTTTATGGGCTTCATTTACTTGTCGCCACTTCAAGTAATATTTCCTTGCAAGAACAAGGAATCTATTATTTTGAATGGCTTCCTTTTGTATGCGCACGGAAACTGCATTTAATGCTTCATCTTATTTACATTTTGTTCGCTGAAGCCGCGTACACTTCTTCCTGTCATTTCTCATGCGTCGCCACTCAGCAAGATTATTTTCTCGCCACTGAAAAGGGTGCGATTTGTTCATAGTGACAGCCTTCGGGGATAAATTTTAGGCTCTTTGAAATTAGGCGGGAAGGCCGGAAAGCATTGTTTCGCTTCATGACGTTTCATAACCCGACTCAAATTTCTCCTTTCATCAGCGGTAGACGTTAACAGCACATCCTCTTTACTTCAACTTGCAGTGGTTGCTATAGAGATGAGTGTTGAAGTGTTCGCGTTACAAGCTCTATTTTGGATCGAACCAGAAGTTTCTGTCGAAAAACATGTCTTCAAAACTTGGAAAAACATGTTTTTTCTTACTATTATTACTAGTCTGCTGTTATCTCGACCTTTTGGATCAAACTATATGGGGATAAAGAAGTTTCAGGTGCGAAGAATAGCTTAAAAATGAGTGGTAAGTGAGTCATTTATTCACATTTTTAAACCCGGTTTTAAAAAGTTAAGCTTATATATGCACAGAGAAGGGAAAAGACCCCAAAAGCGTTCGTGTCGTCGGGACAAACAAAACTGTCTGTAATAAGCGGGTGTCCGTATTAATGGGTTCCACTGTATATACTATTTCTAGAACTATACTTTCTCTGCTATAGTTGGTGTCCTGAATTATTTCTGTTGTATTCTACCTCAAAAAAATGAAAAAGCTAATTAGTTATTCATATACAGAAAAGAACCATAGTCCTTTTAGCTTGAATTATTCTCAAAATTAATAAAATATGTTGAATATTTTGCGAAAAAATACTGCAAATAACGAAAAGAAGTAATATGATGCTTGCTAAATAGAGTAATTTTACGAAGAGAAATGTTTCACCTTACCCTGAAAGATCTTGAATTTCCTGCCTTAGACGAAGCTTAGAAAGCCATAAAAGGAGTTACTTAGCGATAGAAGAGCAATAATAATTCATCGGAAAGTATTGTTTGTATTTTATTTAGAATTGCATAACTCAGATAATTCAGAGTGGAATGTGTTTGTTTACTTTCGGCATGGCAAATTAACAAATACAATAAAAATGCGGTCTAGTCAGCGTCAATGGCAGAAAAGCCGTAGTTTTTAAAAGTGAGATTCAAGATTACCCAGCTTTGAACTCAAACATGTACAACTCGAGAGAGATTGAACAAGGTGCTTACTGATGCCTGTAAGTACATGAAACTGGCGAAAATGTGAAGAGATAAAAAAAAAAACGTTTTTATTAACTTAATGGTGTCCGAGAAATAGCCACAATTAATAAAACTTTAAACCTCTTACTTCAAAAACCTACCGCATGCTATAAAAAAGCTCCTTAGCTTCAATTTAAGCTTTAATAATATCGGCCAGCTCGCTAAAGTCACATTAATTTGATGACACATTTCGTTTGTAGCGAAGTACTCCAAATCTTCGGGCGAAAGAGTAGCGCATTCTTTACATGTCAATAGTAAGCTCACTGTCGATAGCTTGACCGTAATAATTATATTGTGTTAACAGAAGCTACATGTATAAGCCGGCTTTAGGACAACCGCTCGCGGTACTGGAAATCAACAAGTGTTTACACAAGTCAAGTGTGTTATTAGCTTGCTTGGTTGGTTCGCATTTGAAACGAAAAACAAGTACAGACGAGGTCTGAAAACCTTGCTCTCGCCTTTACTAAACCATTGAACGTTCAAACGTATTCTAATTTTGAAAACTAATAAGCTTAAGCTAATAACAATAAACCAGCCGTAAAACTAAAAATGGAAGGTTTTCAAGTCAGTCAACCACGAGCATAAGATGTCTATAAATATAAGACGATCACTTGAAAAACCGATATCGCACTTATCATGTTATTGTAGGTAAAAACATGATGTAACAGGGGCTCTCCTTGTAAGCCCAGTAGGGTTTGTCGAGACTCCTGCTCCCTTATCATAACTATGACTTGCACTACTGTATAAACATCAATCATGGGGCAAATAAACTTGAAATTGAAATTGAAATCACGGTTTTTGGCGTGAAATTTAACGTGGAATTCACGATTCAGGTAATGAATTTGGAAATTTTCCTATATAATTTAGAAAGATGAGCACTATTTCCATCAATCCAAAACGGTGAATGGAATTATTTTAATCAAAGGTCAACATCGGTCAACATATTGCTTAAAGTTTAAGCCTGCACGATCTACTCGGTCAAGTTTCTCGTCAAAACCTGTATCAGGCCAGCATTTTACTCATTAAAAGGCCTAAAAACATTAATTACCTACCTTCCGGGAATTTCCTCCAAGTGAAACCAAAGTTTCGTCAATTATTGAGACAGAAATCCTACCTGATCCTCCGCCTGATCAACTCAAGTTTGATTCACTAAAATATTCCCGTCCCCAGGGCCTGCGCGTATTCTCCTTCGGTTTGATATGAACAAAAAATCATGTCAAAACATCCCGAACAAACACACAAGGTTAAGAGGCATGCGTTGGTCAGCCAGGCCCACGATAGAGGGGCGTTGTCAGCCGGGCCCACGATTTTATTAATTGACAAAGCACTACAATATTATGATAAAACTAAACGCACCAGAGCCGGACACGTAAACCCCCAAAAACCAACTACCCCAGTGGTACTAAAAACGCGCAGATAAGAACTTAATTATTTATTATTATTATTATTATTACAAGTGGAACCGAATAAAAGCAATATATAATTTAATTGTCATAATGGAAAAATGGTAAATATGATACCACCTACTGCCCTTATTTTAGTTTTATTGGGTTTAGAAATTGCGAAAATCATGCAAATTTGTTAGGAAACTTGTTTGCGGGTACATTTTCCGCGATATTCCATCAGAGAAATTCGCCACGGCGGTTAATTTACCTTTATCAACTCCGAGTTGATAATCAACATAGTGTTTCACTTGCCCGCCGACGCAGCACCACAGTTTCATTAGAAACTAATCACTTTGTTTGTGAAATTTCTTCCGACTTTACAGAGGTTGCATTGCTGGCCGTTTGCTTGGCGCGCGTAAGATGGTCGTTGGTTCAAGTCCCAATGGCATGCTATTTTCCTTTTCATTGTTCTTTTGTTTTCGTTTTTAACAAACAAAGTGTCAGAAAAAAAGAGAATAAAGCTTCTCCTTCAAGACGAACAACAACAAAAAAAAAACACAAGCAAAACGAATTCAAAGTCCGACTCTATCGTCTTGACATAGAAACCTGGCCGGACTAATTGCTCATGTCCCGACTAGCATATTTTATTGTGTATGACCTGTAACTTAAAATAATAAACGTGTGTTTGAGGGGCGAAAACATTTGAGCATGCTGACGGTAATTTGATTTCACTGAAAACTCTGAAAGTTCCTCGAATGATCTGGACTCTGGAGAAATGTGATCTACGTCAAAGTTCTCTTGAATGGATTTTGTTTTTCGTTTAATGGGCTTTTTTCTTTTCAGTTTCCAAGCTGACGTTTTGAGCGTTAGCCCTTCGATTGGGATCATCTTAACATATTTTTAGTAGACAAAGCAAGGAAGCTATCACATTTCCACACAGTTCTCCAAATATTTATTCAGCCTTTTTTCCTGGGAAAACATGTACATGTAGATCTGAAATACAGGGTTAATTTCTAACCCAAAAGCATTACATACAATTTTAATGAATTGCATGACTTTCCTGGCATTTGACGTTGACTGGTATCACACTGTAATCAGGGTGATGAAATAAAAACCTGAAGAGGAAACAAAGCAGAAGATTGTATTAATACAAGAAAACCCTACTTGCTGATGCATCAGCAAAATTTAAAACGATGTGTACATACTGATAACATAAAAAGAAACATATGAAAACAACTATGGTAAATTAAAATTTTGAGTTTCAGTGAATAGACCTACAGTAGACTCCCGCTATCTCGAACTCGGTTATCTCGAAAATCCCACTATCTCGAAATCAAACCCATTCCCCTTGCCCTTGTTTTTCAGTCAGTCTCGAACTCCTCGCTATCTCAAACTGTTTTTCGTTCCCCTTGAGAGTTCGAAATAGCGGGAGTCTACTGTATATTGTATTTAGCTTGGTTTTGTTCCATTGTTTGTTGCCCCATTTCAGACCATGTGACATTACTAGAGCTAGAGGATTGTTTATTTCAAATTTTATATAAACAAAGGAACGATTCTCTACAGAACATCACATGGTCTGAAATGAGCAATTGGCATATGAAGGTAAATAAGTCTATTTATTTCACAATACTACCGCCGTACAAGCTCTATTTAGCCCCCCACCCCCTCTCTTATAAGCCCTCCCCCATTTGGAAGTCAGATTTTGTAATAAGCCCCCCCCCCCCCTCTACATCCCACCTGTCAGAGGTCAGAGTTAAAATGTTAAATATAGCATCTGAATTTATTTAAAATCAGGCTGATGTAAATGAAGGTTCAGCAATTGTAAGACGGATACATAACCCATTTCTTGTTCTGTTTTAGTTAGTGGTGTAATAGTAAAGTTTGAAAAAGTTAATATTAATTTCCTCTAAAATTTATGATTTGCAAAAGCCCCCCTCCCCCCCACCCCTCTTGGCTCTAATAAGCACTCCCTTCTCCCCCATCTAATAAGCACCCCCTTCTTGGGGCCTGAAATTAAATAAGCCCTGCGGGGCTTAATAGACCTTTTATGGTATTCTAATATACAGTCGCAGCTCCCTGAGGGAAACATTCTTGTAAGCGGGCAGCTACCCAGGTACCTACTATCGATCGATAGAAGGCTCTCTGAGTACGCACACAGTTTTTGTACATTACGACTAAAAAGTATTAAACACAACCATCAATAAATCGATATTATACATTTAATAGATCAGCCGCTGGGTTATGGTAATAGACAGCTAGCTCTCAGTTTCTATGGACTTTGATTGTCGAGTCAGGGCTTTACCTCTTGCCAACTATCAACCATTATAGTTTACCACTAAATTTTCTTGATTCTGATTGGCTTAAATCGAACACGTGACGTGATAGTGTTCATCCGCGGAGAGACACTGTCAGGTAATAGTGCCCGTCGGCAAAAAACCCTGGATCGATAGTGCCCGCCTGAGCGAAAAACAACCGTTTTGTGCAGTTTTGAGCTAAACAGTTGAAAGAATAAATTAAAAAATAGCGAGAATTTACTCTCTATCAATTCTTTCATAACATATGGGCATGCACGAAGTTTGGAACGAATTATTTAATGGCAAATTCCTGTAAGTGTACAACAAATGCGAATGAAAGAGCACTAAACAATTTACGGAAAGATCGGTAAACCGACACAAATTCGTCCAAAAAATAACAGCCTGTTTACACCACAAGTTTAAGCTTAGCCTATTCGGTATTGTTACCTTGTATTTCCAAGAGGCTTGTCAATTCCAGCTTGAAATCAGCACAATAAATATCGGTTACGAAGCTTTATAAATACGGCAGTCCGTCAAGCGTTTGCCCGCAGTGAAACCTTCGACTCCGTTCAGTTGTCCGTTTGACTTGTAAAATGAATATGAATGTTCAGCTCCACAATTATTTCAGATCTTCCCATTTTGTGCTAAATCATTTGCACAATTTTCCAGAATATATGAATCATTAGAAGAGATTGAGCAAAGAAATAATCCGAAGAAAACTTTTTGTCCTGCTTTCTTTTCATTCAACTGACTTGGCGGAACCCGCGCCAGGTTTTGCCGCCGTTTTTCATACAAATCATACTTCATTTAGATGGAACTGAAAAATCACTCAGTCGATTTATAACTTTTGAAAAATTAATACCGAAGTTTAACCTAAAGTTTTGTACGTATTTACGAGACAAAAGTTGAATGTAAAACTATTTTTGAAGCTCCAAGCGTGTTAGAAATCGAAATGAATAAATTAATGAGGTTTTCAGTTTTAGGCCGCCGCACGGAAAATTTAGTGGTGAACAATAATGACAATAGAGTGTTTTTGTCTCGGAACTATCGTTCTGATAGTTGCCCTTGGAAATTTTATGTTCTAAAAAACTAGCATATTAGCCCTCGAACTTCGTTCTCGGGCTAATATTTGTTTTTTAGAACATAAAATTTCCGCGGGAAACTATCAGCCAATAGTTCCTCGACAGAAACACTCTATTGTTATAATAGAAACCTCGAGCTTGCCATCTAATTGTTAAATATATAGACATAGTATTCCCAAAAAATTCCATTAGTTAAATGTTATATATAATATTACGATGTATGAGGATGAATCAATGAATGATAAACATCAATCATTAAATTTGCTCGCTTGATGCTTGTTCAGTTGTTGTAGCACCCAGGAAGCGACAATTGATGTATTTCATTTTAAAGTACAGTGGAACCCCGATTTCTCAAACCCTCGTTTTCTCAAAAACCCCGATTTCTCAAACCAAAAGTTGTTTTCAATTGAGCCAGTTTAATTAATGTGATGACTGGGATCAGAGATATAAAAATATTCCCTGACCATGGGAAAATATTCATTGTAAACATGACATTTAATCTCGTACAGTCTCGCCAGGTCTTTCGCTTTCACAGAAAACAAAACTCATTCTTTTATCGAGACGAGAAACACGATACGAGAAACACTCCTAGCCTAGGTGGGTATCGCCTAGGCCACAAAGTGTAAAGAAACTGTCAAGTTATTTTTGACAGGACCGAAGGGTACTGTACAATACTGAATAGGCAAACTTATGTGGGGATAATGTTTTCAAAATTACCATACTTAGCTGAGGTCCAATGATCCTTTCAGCATCCACTGCTTGGCTTTTACAACCAAAATAAAAACACAAGCTCGTAAAAAGTGACCACTGGCCAGAACCCTATCAAACAAAAAGGAAATGATTAATACAAAGTAAGGAAAGGTCTAAAAACCTTTGTAGGTAACACAGTTACCAAAGCATGAAGCAAATAGGAGTATTGCTACTACCCATGGATAGGATGCTATTCCATCACAGGTTGCCCCCAGCATTTTGTCAGGTACTCATTTGTACTCCTTGGTGGAGAGGGGCAATGTGAGAGTAAAGTGTCTTGCCCAAGGACACAACACAACGACCCCAGCCAAGGCTTCAACATGGACAGCACGGTCCAGAGTCCAGCACACTAAACATTAGGCCACAACAGTACTTCCCTAATTTGTGATCACTGTTACATGTAGTATAATTATCATAGCATCAATAAAAATCGATAACGTAAAACCATTAGAAAAATCAATATAAACATGAAACATTAATATAATAACTAATTTATATCGATTTCATCAGAGTATCAATTATCGATGTTATACATGTACAATGTACACCTGTAGATTGCCCAATACAGAATGCTTTACATTCAAATAATTAAGTGAAATAACCTGATGAGCTAAATAATTGGCCAGTTTGAATTTTGAATTTGTTCTTTCACATCAACACATGCCAAAAGTCTGTATACTCAAAAATTGTAATATCCTGTAGCAGTTTGGAAACATCATATATATATAGCTTCTGATTTATATATACAAATTGCAAACAGTCTCAACAACATATTAACAACATAACACAGTGAGATAAAAACGAAAGATGCTACATATACGAGAAATAACACGTACAAAAAACTATGTATGAATTTGCATCACTGACTATATTATGTACAACATGGCTACAAACAGGTATCAGTCTCGAGCGACAGACATTATTTATTTCGTGGTGGCCGCTTTCAGCAATAAATCGAACTACACACACTACAAATTATATCCGTTTGTGTTTTGAAAATTAAACGTATTTAAGCTTACTGTAAAAGTAAAAGCGTAATTATAAGTTTGAATTGAACTCGAGTTAATAGTGTAAACATGTCATGGTAATTTAGTTTAAATATACATGTAAACAAAAGAAAAATCTCGGCAGCTTCCATGTTTTCAAGTGTCACGTCGAAAATAATTTTATCCGGAGAATAAGTTTTTCTCTTGCAGCTTCAATTTTGAGGAAAATACGGGCACAAGCAACACGTTCGATCGACTACCTCAATTCCTAGTAGCTAAGCTTAAAATATAAGCTAAAATGTAAAAAGATGGTCCATGCTTTCACTCGTGTCTTCAGTCGTAATCTATTGTAATATTCCTCCAACTTCCCGCGTGTATAATATGTTTTACTCCATAAAATCACTGAGAAAACAACTATAAACCGTTCATAAATTCAGCACATGAATTTAAAAAGAATTGCTCAACGTTAAAATTGTTTAATACGACTTACCAGCCTCGGTGTCTGTCGTTTTGTAATTCACCGGCGTGCAGCTCAATTCCTCTGTTTGTAAACAATGAAAAGTAATTAAGCTTGTTTAGCTTTTCAAAAGACTGATTCTCAACAGTTTGCATAGAAAATAAATAATTAAGTTAATAGCGCTAAAAATGCTCCCACTTGCTAAATAAAACGAGTATTATCAGCTAAACTTTTGTCGAGAATTGCGATGTAATAAAATAAACGTTCACTTAGCTTTGCTTTATATCCCCCGACTTCCCCCGACAGGATCCGACAGGCAGTAACTTGTGGACGAATGTGAAACGTAACGCGGCCACAGATGTGCAGATGTAGTTCCTGTACGGTCTGGGAGACCTTAATTCGCTTTTAGAAACCAAACCACGGCAAAAGTAGTCCGAAAAACTCTTTCACAGCCGCTAAACGACCGCTAAACTCGAAAATTTTCTGTCCTTCTGTCGTGACACCGACGCCGCTGCCAGTAGAAATCACGCCAAAACTTAGCCTCGTATTCGTGAAATCCGAACCAGGCTACTCGCATCCTTCGATCGTTTCCAGTCCCCTTCCCGGTCGGTTGTTCAAAAATCACACCCGTTATCAGTATGATGTGATTATTCTAGAAAAAAACGGTTATTCTAGAAAAAAAGAGGACGTCACTAAACCTCTAATACGAGTTTGCTTTTAGTTTTTATTTTGAAAATCACTGAACAGTTAGCATAACCATGTTTTTAGATAATTTTTCGTTGGTTTATGTTTTGAAATACAAATATCAGTTGTTCATTTCAAATATCTGACGTAAATATCTAAAATGCAGACGGAAAAAATTGCTGTTTCATTGAGCGTAATGTACTTTTCAAATATTCAAAGCGATCTGGTCACGTGACCTATGACGTCACAACAGCGAAGTTGGCAAAAACGTATACTTCGCATGAATATATATCCACATGTAAATTTTTGTTGCTATGCGCCTTACGCTTCATGAGATATTAGCTGGTACCCAGTCTCTCTCTTTGTTCCCTTGTGTATAGCCCCCTTAAATTTAAAATGCCAGAATATTAATGGCCATTTCAAAATGCCCCATAACAATGTCTTGCTGACTACATTAATTGTTTTTCAATTAATAGAGGCATGTTCTCACCGTAAACAAAAACGCATTTTCAAGCGTGGTCACGTGACTAATGACGTCATCACACTAAGTTTGATATGAGAGTTATTTTATGGAAAGTGTCATTATCTTATGGAGTTACATCCTTCTGGGCCTCAAATTGACAAAGTTATTTGGCATTGAAAAAATTCCAGTTGCAAAGGATTCTGGGAAGGTTCTTATTATAATTATATATTGCTTTTATAATTATTGTTAAACATGTGTCTGAATCTGTCGATAATAAGTCTTAAGGTAATGGAAATTTAACTTGTTTGATAAGTACGTGACGTGACGAGGCTGACCATAGAATGATACAAATCTATCAACTGTTTTCAGTCGTTGCAAGTGCCTCGTGTAACATGGCCGTAAGAAGTAGAATCTAGTTCTGCTTTTCGCAAAGATTGAGGCAACGCTGCAACTATTTTTTTTTGTGCGTTGCCTGGGGGTGTTGCACTAAGCAACGTTTCGTGCAACTTATCTCACAACGGCAAAACAAAATTGCACAACAAGTTGCAGGAAAAATTCCTGTGTCAAACGGTCAATTTTTCAGCAATACAATTCCATGTTTATTTTTCACAAGTTAATGAGATGATGATAATTATCAGTAGTTCTTCAGTTTCAACAAAACAACACTGTAAGCAGTCTTGCTAGCTTTCTCAGATCCTCCATTAATTTTACGGAGTTTAAACATAAACTAATGGTCGGCGTGAAATAAAGGAGTTCATCATTGTTACTGACCAAATACGCATTGTATACTGTTGTATACTGTCCGTTTAGATAGTGGATGAAAATAGTATCTAATAAAAGAGTAGCTTCAAATAAAGAGTTTCAATCATCATCTGCACATACAGTGTCGTCATCACCATCTGCCCGTAATGACGCATAAAATTGTTGTGCATTTTCAGATAAATACTTGCGAGCAAGCTTCTTGCAGTTTTCTTTAACTAGATTATTTATCGGTTTTTGTTCCTGTCTTACAGGAACAAGCGATTCTGGATTCAACTCTTTCATTTGAGTTTTCTTGACAAACGATACAATTCTTGGTCTTTCTTTTGTGTCCATTTTAAACCGGACAAACGCAGTCCCACGATGGTGCGCCAAAGTCAGCTTTCCTTCGGAATCTGTAATTTCTCCAATGCCAAAGTTTAACGATGCTAGTTTCCTGACCTCCAGTTTTTCGTTGTTTACGTCTTCATTCCTGGAAACGTAATGCATCCTAAGGAAGGATTTATAGTCCATAATCATGTCCATGGTGACCCAATGCACTTCAATATTTTTCAGAGGACTACGTTTCAGTTTCATTACCATTGCCGGGGGATTTCAGTACTCGTTCTTGCTTATCGAAAAACTGCTGTATTGACCTGAATCGTCTGTCGCATATTGAATACGAATGCCCCTCTAATAGGAATTTTAAATCGACCCTCGCAAATTGTCCAGTTTTCACTAGGTAATCCAAATAGAAAAAGAAAAAGCACTGTTTAAATTGGCCCGGCGCATTATCACTCCAGACTATCAGCTGATCAAATTTCCCGTATTTTTCTTGAAAACGATGGAGTTGATAGTTCAATAGAGATATCACCTCGTTCGGTCCTGCGCCGCCAACGCTGTCATCATAGAAAAAACAGTGAAGGATGTCTTCATTTGCACAGTAGATTCCAAGAAGATTGGTTTGCAGTTTTCTTGAGAAGTGGCTGTCCTGTGCAGAGATTTTAGGAGTCGGAAGACATTTGTGGTAATCCAATTGACAAACGAGAACCCTGGGAAACATGTTATTACTACACTAGCGTGATTTTATATTTCAATGCGCATGAAAAAATTTTGCGACCCTTCGCAGTAAAATTCTGAAGTCACCTAACTATAGAACGTTGTCAATTGCGTCACAAAACAGTGTTTGTCAGGATGCCATAAACAGCTGCAAAAGTAAACCGGATAAGTTCTTGAATATGAAGCTTTAAACGCAGTTAAATAAAGATTACGGGAGGTTAATTAACAGAAAAGATGTTCATAGAGGCTGATTTTCTTGTAGTTAAAGCATTTAGTCGCCTGATGTTTCTATACTTGCGCGCGCGGAGAAATGTCAAGATCTTGCGTGCGCCATGATTGATTGATTGACTGAAAGTTATTTGCCATATTGTTATAAATTCTAAATAAATAAATTCATGTAGTTGGAAGTTTTTAGGGGAGCGTACGTCAAAATTTAACCGAAGCGTAAAAGTCAAATACAGCTTCAATTGGTAGCGTAACGAAAGGAAAAGTCAGTAAACCTAAAATGCTATCATTTAGTGTTTTGTTAAGATTTCTACTAAAACAATTAGAAAATTTGCTCTCGATTTCTCAAGCAATAGTTCGGCCTACGGTCTCATAACTATCACGCTATATAAATTTCGAGTTCATAATCTGATTGTCTAGAATCTAATAGAAAGTAGCTGCAAGGCCGTATGACACAGTTCGTTGAACAAGCAAACAATCACCACCCTGCTGTCAAATTTACAGCTGAAATTTCTGAGAATCAGACTTCTTTCTTACATATCATTTCACATGTATGAAAGTGACGCTTGATGTGAGGATGAACTTCACGTCTACTGAAACATTTCAATATATATATACGTGTACCTGTACACTTCTTATCAGTGCCACCCATTAGGGTCTCATTAAAAGCTTTTGGATTTGGGGCAATTTTTCAAACAGGACTCAAGGGACTTCAAAGTATGCCTTATATAGAAGGGTTTCTCACCAATTCTAGCAAATCAAACCCTCTCCGAAATATGCTTTGAAAAAAGACTAGCCCTCTGTAGGATTGTTTATGGGAGACTTAAATCACCTAGTAAACTGGGCAGGATTATTTTTAATTTTAGAAAACTTCAACGTTATTTATAGTCGAGTATGAAATGTTTAAAGCATACTTTATCTCTTGACTGAGTTACTCATGTTCTACGGTCTGTACATACATTCCCTCAATATTGAACGGAAATGGCCTCACCTTTAAGTCCATTTAACTCAGTTAAATGTTTTCTTTCAACAGCAATTTAAGAAGCAATTTATAAATTTTAAACGATGTGTCTCTAAATCCAAAACCAGATCCATGAGGCGCGGGCATCTGCCCGTTCCCTACAAGATACCTTGACAATGGTGACATCATTTGGGAATATATATATATTTTTTGTAATTTATTTTTTTAATAAATATTACTTAATTACAAAAAGGTTACAACACTGAGTTACACAAAATGACACAACGGCGCTATACAACTCTACGCTAAAAAAACTACACTACACAATTCATTAGCCTAGACAACACACACTAAGCTACACTGTACGGACACCAAAACCTGCAGGAAAAACAAATATTTGATACTCGAGGACCGGAGACGACAGCTACTGATCTATTAAATGGAGTAGAGGTTCCCATTTCTTATTATGTAATTGTAATTTATTTTTCTTTCTCGCAATGAAACGTTCAATTTGATGTTTTCTTAAATTTCTGAAGCAATAGCATAAGAGAAAGAGAGTTCTTATTTAATTTAGTACGATAGATAAAATATTTGCTTTCCAGAATAATGTAATTAACCAAGATATTATAGTCGCTAGGCTGATGTTGTCCAAAAAGGATATCTTTAATATCAAAGAAGCCAGAAATTAGTTTTTGTGTTTTGAGAATGGAATATATCTCTTTCCAGAAAGTAGAGTAAAAGAAAAAATGCTCTAAGGTCTCTATCTCCATTCCACAGAAATAGCAAAGGGGAGAATCAACCTTTTTAAATCTAAAAACAATCTCATTTGGGAATATGATGGAGAAATAATTTCCATTCAAGAGCCTAAAAACGCGAAAGAGTTTGTATAAAACAGAGGGCAAGCCTTTCATATTAATGCGGTGATTGACAGTACAGAACGCCTGATTGCATGAATATTGGATGTCTCGTTCATGGAAACCAGGCTTAAGGAAATACCATCATCAACATGGATTATATTGGCAATGAGCCGTTAATCTAAAACAAAATTGTCTCGAAATAGAAATTAATTTCGATTTGATTCGCAATAGCACAAAATGAATGGAAATGAGAGGAAATGAAGATAAATTATTGTCGCGGATTGATAAAATATATCTTTAAAACTGAAAGTGTTGTATGAAAACAAATCTGTCTCCCAGGTCTCCAGGGAGTTACTTAAATTCGTTTTCTCTTCTACCTATATAATTTAGAAACACACTAAAGGGACAATATGTCTAACCAAACATTGTTTATAACTGAGTGTAAAAAAACCCTTGTCTTTTCAGTGACTCTTGCAGCAGGACTTTCAATTCCATTACGACAAGTTGCACGAACATTGTCTAGTGTAAATATATTTCTTCTTTTAGAATCAATCCTTACCAAGGCAACGCGGCAAGTGACCTAAACTAGGGTGCAACGATAAACCATCCCACGAGGAACGCAAATATAAAGCCGTTCATGGCAAATAAGAATTATCAATACCCACGAGTTTTCTTTGTGGCGCTCCACGAAATCGCAGAAACAGCGGAGCTGCTATGGAATTACTGGCCAAAATGTCGAGTGGCAGTTTCGTGCAAACAGCCAAACTCTTCCCGAGTGAGTTTCAGTTGCAAGCATGAAATTGTCACTTGGCAGTGAGTTACGGATGATATAAAATCATGGAAACTTTATTCACCATTTCTACCTAATTTCCCCATCCACAGTTAAGTTGTTGATGAAAAAATGTTGTTAAAGGAGAACGGAAGGTGAAAAACAAAGTTTTGTAACCACTTTTTAAATAAAGTAAATGATGTATCTTAACTAAAATTTGTAATATTCGTCCCTATAATCCATTGGTAAACTTGTTGTGGACTGTAAAGGCTCGCAACAATGACACGATGTACGTCCGCCATTTTGTCCGCCATTTTGAAGGCATGGGCGCTAAGCATGACGTCATTGCGCTCACTCGTAAATGCGTCAAATCTCAATATAAATACTCTCGTTGAGAAAATCATTCGTTTCGTTTGTTCATTCGTTGTCGTGGGCTGTTCGAATAGAACTCCCAAGGACTCTAAGAAAGGAATAAGTTAACATCGCCTGGCATTAAAAGATAAAAACCCTTTTAAATAAATGGCTTGCTCAGATAAAGAGAGAAAATTTGCCTCAATTTTTAATGAATTTATTAAACTCATCGAGAAATCTGTGGAAAATCAGTTGCAAAACAGAGGGACGGCTCTAATTACGCAGTACGTAATCTATATTATCCCAGCATTAAAGGATAAAAATGATCATAAATGTTTCCGTCGTGGTACCTACATATTATTATTTTACAGTCCCACGGCGCTCTTATTCGAGTCCGCGCCTGACCTAAGCCAAAGAACAATTGCCGTCTCCAACACTTCTGTTTTGCAAACAGATCATTTCGAAACTAGGATGCTGAGTTATACAGCGAAGAGGGGAATCCTCCTCCTCCAGATCTGAGCCAAATAATGAAAACAACATTGCAAAATTCGTAACCGAGTGCAAGTGTACATGTCAGGGTTTACAGACACGTAACAACAACATAGAGCAACACAAAATAAAATCAAACACGACAAATGAATCGTTTCTAAATCAGTATGTTTATTATCCTTTTAATTAACAATATTCACCTGCTATTTTGTCATAGCTTCGTCAATCTCCTAGCAGTACACACACTCTCTTTCTTGCTGAGTTTTCCAGTTTTCGATTCCCAATGTTTACAAGTACACCATGTGGTGTTTCCTCCTCGTGCGATCTCGTCCTGGCTTTCAGCTGCTTCAGTATGCTCTCCGTCGGAATCCGAGAGATCTCACATGGGCTCGAACGAATACGGTTCAAACTCAGCCGTATTTATGGATGTATAAGCGAACAGTATCTAATAAATAATTCTCAGAAATGCCTGCAAATCCAAGAACGTGCAATCGATCGATCGAGCAAAGAGCGCATTGACGTCACAACATGGCGACCGTGAATCCTTATTTGGAAGTAACCGGAAGAGAAAGCACACAAAATGGCGGACGTTCAATTCCGGCGAAT
Source organism: Desmophyllum pertusum (assembly GCA_029204205.1). Lineage (NCBI taxonomy): Eukaryota > Metazoa > Cnidaria > Anthozoa > Scleractinia > Caryophylliidae > Desmophyllum > Desmophyllum pertusum. The sequence goes on along the minus strand of MU826844.1, from coordinate 1,155,324 downwards.
GCTGCTAGATTTCGGTCGTATTTGCACTGAAATATGTATTTTTTTCGCTCGTTTCTTCGAAATTATAGTTTTTTATAGTTATTTCTACAATTGTAGTTTATTACGAAAATTATATTCTGTAGCCTTCCGTTCTCCTTTAACAAAACTATCCTTTTACTGGGGCTATAAGTCGCGCTATTTTCAGCAATTCTATTACACACTAACTAGTCTTAAAATAGATTGAAACCACTAAATAATGGTTTCAAACCAAAAAAAAACATCAAATAGGTACTAGAAAGCCGCAATGAAGCGCGGATGGTTACAATAAAAATTATTGGACTAGATTGAAATGGATTGCGAAAAGGTTACCTTGAAAAACGACGACCCAACGTTTTTCAAGTTAACTGTCCATTTACAATTAACAATCTCGTTATTTTCAAACCAGTCTTGTTGTTGTTGAGCCGTTCAGTTAGTCTTGCAGTAGGACTCGCGATTCTGTTTCGACAGGATGTACGCAATTGCAATTCCCTGAAAAAACCATATCAGTGAGTTTATTTGCGACAAGTTACCCGAAATTGAAATTAGCTGACACTGGAACTTCACTTTAAACAACAACAACAACAACAACAACAACAACAACAACAACAAGACTGGAAGCAGTCTACCTAGTTTCTACAGACCATTCGTCACCTATGTAGACATTACAAAAGCGATTGTCCACAAAGTCATAACATCCCTCTAATCCAGTCCAAAGCTACCCCGGCCAATCTAGCGGTGCCGTACACGTATGAGAACTAAACTGACCTAAATTTTCAGCTACTCCAGAATATTTCTATAAAAGATCTCCCTTACAAACCTTGCGCACTAACAAGGTCATAGCATTTCTACTAATTTTGATGTAATGAAACAAAACGTAATGAAAAATCAATTAATCTTCCTTAATTAAGGTATTTAGTGTCTCTTGGGACATCAGTTTCCTGTGGAGCCCATCCCTTGCAAATTGTGCCTTCACTTAGTTGCTCTTTCATGCTCTCCTAGTGCACTGTCCGTCCTTCTCAGATTAGTGCTGGCCTTCATCCAGGTTACAAGTCAACCTCTGCTCAGACTCCTGTCTTCCAAGCATTTAGATTCCCTGCCAAGAGATATGTCTTGATTCAACAAAACGTGGCCGAGAGACTGAAAGAACCCACCAGTGTCTGGTCACCGTCCCCTCCCCACCCCCACCCACCCACCACCGGGGAACTGGCAGACCCACGCAGACCTGCGTGAGGTGTCAACAAAGCATGAGGTTAAGTTAACCCAACAATGGCCCAAATAACAAGCAAAGCCACACACTTGCTCTAAAAGGCTACAAGAGTCGGCAAAACGTTGACCCTCACTATACCTCCCCTGGACAGGCAGCAATTCAACCCAGAACCTGTACTTCCTGGGGAGGTTAGTTTCATGGCCTTGGCTAGCTGGCACAGGTGTTGAAGACGCTACCCCCCCTCAAAATTCCCGAACGCTACTTGTCGGGGGAGAGGGAGGCCTTCATGCACTGCACTCTACACTGTAGATCTCACCTCCACACCACCACCCCACCCCCTTGGAAACCAGGAAGAACTTAACCCCAGACCCTGGACTACCTGGGGCAGTTAGTTCAGGGCCTGGGCTATTCAAGACCAAGCCTTGCTCTCACGGGACACGTTTTGCCAAATCATGCCAAGATATACCTGGATTTATCAAAACCGTATCGCCCTGAAAGAACCCACCATGGCTTTTGTCCAGCAATAAAAAAACACAGGCAGCCCTGTCTGAGTGACAAGCCAGTGTGCCCAGCTTGTTAAACTTCAACAAAGTCAATGTTTTGAAGCAATCTAACCAACACTTGCACACCAGTCAAACTTGAAAGAAATTCAACAAACAGAATTCAAGTCTGACAGCTACAAAGTGCCCAGAGCACCGCCCTCCCCACCTCCCCCGGTTACGACCCCTAGTCGAAAGTCAACCACCGCCTGTCAGCCCGAAGCCTGGGCTACCTCCAGGCATGTAACTGGACGGATGCCCCCTCCAAGTTTTGTCGGCCGCGGAAGGTAGAGTTTGAAACTCAACCGAAAAGTCAGCGCCAACTTTTTGCCCTGCCTTCTATAACGTTTCTAAAAATCCAGGCATATATACATTCTTAGAAACGGACTAACCTGAAAAACAATTTTACTTGAAGGGGGCCCTTTGATATTCAGGGGGGGAGGCACATAATTGACAGATTGTGCTTATTTTGGGGAGATATGATATATGAGTTATTGACCAATTATTGACAAAGTTCTTCTATTGAGCATTTAATTGAACAAGGTCAATATACTGCCATCTTGACTGCACAATAAAGTCATGAATTATTGCGAGAAATCCTGAGCAGGCAAAATATAGGCCCATCTTGCCTGCTTGGGTATCCAATCACAATGTAGGATTTACTTCATGAATATTTTCTGCTCACAGAGACAGGCGTATTATAATAAATGTACAGTAATGTTCCAATGCTTTAACAATTGCCTACACAGTCGTAGTGTTTTGTATAAGTTATATCCTCTCTCATCTTTCTCAATGTCAGCCAGGGTTGGTTCTAAGCAGTCATTTCTGGATGTGAATAATGTTCCCCATTCTTGGAAGGTTTTTGTTACTTGGGAGTGTTTTTTCGAGAACTTGTGTCTGCACATGGGCCAGTTGAATTTTATATTCTTCTTGTAGAGCCTTACTGTTGAGGTTTTTCCGCAGATTGTGTCTGGACCTGTCAAGTTTTTTAACATCTTCAGTCTCACCAATTATTTTTGATACATTTTTTAGCCAATGTCGAGGATAAGGAGGATGTGGATGGATTTTTCGCATTGATGCAGTGGCTGGTCTCTTGGGCTTCAGGTGTTGATGGCTCTTTGTGCTGTGTTGGAATACATGTTGCTCCAGTTTCCTCCTTCTCTAGCTCTGCCAACACTTCTGTTTGATCATCCTGGCCCAGAAGATCTTCCCCCACTTGTACAACAGCAATAACATTTTCCTTTTCTTCGTCCGTTTCTTCATTATCATCTTCACTGTCATGATCCATTAGTCTGCTTTCTTCCTCTGCTTGACTTCCGCCTTCAAAGTCATCATTGCCATTACACAGTGAGTCTGCATCACCTTCAGCATCGTCATCATCCTGTAGGAAGCCAGTATGAATGATGTGGTCAAGGTCACCCCTTTCATCAAACACTCTGATGGCTTGGTGAGGTATTCGAAGACCAGCTGACGCCACACATTTCTTCCAGTTGTCTTGTAGGTATTTGTCTTCTGACTTTAATGTGTGAGACTTTGAACAGTGCAAGCACTGTTGATACATTTTTTGCATTTTCCCGTGAATTCCTTGTATTGTGTCAGAGGCGATTATTCATCAAAAATTCAGCAAATAATCTGTGAACAGTGCTATCACTGTTGACACATTTTCCATTTTCATTTCCTTGCATTTTGTCAGAGGCGTTTAATGTTTTATATTCTGTAAATAAAATTTTTTGTCTGTAATTTTACCAAAAAAACCGGACACAAAAACATATAGTATAATCTAGTAAGGATCAAGCACTTTTCTTGTAAAATTACAAGAAGAGATGGAACCTAAATTAATAATATAATAGTAATTAGTGAGCTCACTAAGATAATCGAATACTACTGAGAAAGAGGAAAACCGCAGTAGGTCTAAAAATCTCTTCAGGGGTTCTGTATTAGACCTAGGTTAAGGACCGGAAGTGATTATCATGCTGGGGAAAGAGAGTCAAACCGCGAGGGGAACTGGTAAAGGTGGGCCGTCAGCTCCAATTTGAGTTTCATTGGGTGTAGAGACATCAAAGAATTCAACTCCACTAACAATGTGCCTCCACCAAACTCCCTAACCACAAAGAAGAAAATCTGAAATGCGCTCAAGGTGTGCCTGATAAGCACTCTGGTACTTGAGGATTATTCTGTGTGGGATGATGCTATTTTCCAGCCTTAGGTAAGCATTTGGATAATTTTCCCAGTCGTGATTCTTTGCTCTTGAAGGGCACTTCATTTGGTAACTTCTCCTTGCTTCATTTTCTGCCTGCATTCTGATCATACCAGGTGTGATGATCTCTCCAGGTCGTCTGCTTGATGTGGTTAAGGATACACTTGAAAAAGTGTTAACATGGCGCTCTTGTTGTTCAGTGTTGGTTGACCTTAAGCAGATGATACGATGTTGGATAGGTACATAGCATACCAGTGAGTGCAGGTAACGGCCATAAATTTTTTTCTCTGTAAGTATTATGGGCTTTCCAATAACCTCCTGACATGCAATAGCATGAAGAAAGGTTTGGTTGGAAAGTCTTAACACACTTTTTTGGCATCGCTCCTGTATCTTGGCATACAAAATGCGGGTGATTTCTGTCATGGTGTCTATACAACAGCTGCACCTTCTCACTGACAAAACCTGTACAAAAGGATAAATAAGCATTATAAAACACTTTGAAAAAGAATATTATTAATAGTTGTTTTATAAGAGAAACATTACTCACCTCAACTGTTTTGCAAGCACAATGCAGATTTCGCGATAATCTGAACCACGCAGCTGGTCTTTTGTGCCAAACACTAAGCTCAGTGTCTCCTCACACAGCTTTTTTTCATCATCTGAGAGGTGGGCAGCAATTTCAGTTATGATGTTGGAAATATTTTTCTTGACATCATGCAATGGCTCGGTGGGAAAGACTTCGTACAGCCCTATGTAAAGAAAGCAAGATATACAAGTTATACTAGTGTATAATTATGAAAACTAGGGCGATTGAGAGTGAAATTATTGTTGTGAGGTCGGGCTTTACATCCATGCCAGGAATATCAAACCTGCATTTACATTGCATTTCTTAGCAATAATAATTATTACAACATTAATTTGAAATTAAGTTTTAGTCAGTGATTTGTAAGCACTTGCTTATGGTTGCCATTAATTTTATGATTTGCAACTTATTTTGTACTCTTCTGACCTTGATGTTGGATAATAAAATTATGTAGTGCAGGGCAGTTAATAACATAGTTACCCTAAATGGAGATCTTCTATGCTTCTTCCTTGATCATTGATCATCATGGCTGGTACCCTCTGTATACCACCAAGTTGTTCTTTTAGTGTGATTTGGAGATCCTTCTTGTAGCCTTCATCACACAAGCCCCGAGCTCTACATTCATTTCGCAGTTCAGCAACTGGCATATCTTTGAAGGGTCTGATACCACCATTTCTTTTTGCTCTTCCTGCAGGCCCTGCCAGCACTATGCGTTGGCGATCAGCTAAAGATAGTTGGGGGCGTCAAAAACTGTAGGTGAGGTCACAATATCTTCGTGAATCTCCACTACATGCACTGAAACCAGCATTCCCTCCTTTCTGCTCTCCACTCTCAAACTGCTGCTCAGGGCCATCTCCATGGAAGAAACACATTACATCATTTACTTTCACTCCATCACTTGTTTCTATTTGGCGAGGAAGAGAATCAAGGCATTCTTGTCTGGTCTCGACATAAGCCAGCTGCTCAACTTCTTTCGAGCCACATCTTCCAAGAATGTAGAGATGAGGCCTTTCTACAATTGCTGGTACATCAACATCTCCATACCTTCTGATCTTCATCTCTTCAGGTGTGTAAAAGAAGGCTGGATCATATAACACTGGACAAGATACAAGATGTGACCATGATTCAGAATGGTAGAATTATCTCCCCAGACCATCAGGTGTCTGGTTCTTTCAAACTTCATGAGAAGTTCTTTCCTTTCTCTTGGATTGAAATCCTCCTGTACATTCCTGCTACATTCTCCAATCTTTATTAGGCATGTCTTGACATCCTCATCCGACATTCCATCATAGTGAGCATCTGAATAACTACGTACTATATTCAGTTGCTCACACCTGTGAAGCTCTCTCTTCCTGATTTCAGAGAGTGGTATTTTTCTTGCGGAAACAGTAAATTCAACCTGATGAAGGGTACCATCACTCTTTATAACCAGCTTTTTGTATCTCTTGGGAACCACCAGTTCACCAATTGTAAATTATCCTGCATCAAGTTTATCCTACAGTGTAAATAAGGAAAATGTAGCTTGACTCCATGCTTAATTTGCTTAATATAGACCATACATAATAATGTAGTGACTGTTTTTTCTTTTGCTGCCTAGCATAAATGGGCCAGGAATGTATGATACACCATGTATATGTATCATCATAACTGGCCAGATCCAGAGCATGCCTTATTTTTCAATGAAACTGTAATTATAATGAATTATTAAATATATTCATCTGCAGGGATATGTTTGTGGCAGTTACTGTTTGTACATGAACTGCTGAAGAACATAATTTCTTGTACTTTAGTACCAGTGTAGGGACATTATGTAATCTTCATTGTCTTGTGGAAACCAATTTTATGTTATAATAAGTGAAGTTGACCACAAAAACAACTATTTCATGTGGCTGCATTGATCTAAAAAATATTATTTGGAGGATTTTCATTTCTGGTTAGTTTTAGTCAGAATGTTTTCTCACTACTACACTTCTACAATATTTCAAGTTTTACCTTAAGAGTTTCTTTGATTTCTTTATTTGTGCTAGGTACTGGAACAGTAATGTCTCCTCCGATCATTCTGTTTTATCTTCGTCTTGGAATTGGCTTACATGTAATCCTACTTGACTGCTGGAAGCGCTGCAAATTTACCCCTTGGTTTCAAGGTACTCCTTTACAACCATGTTTCCCAACCTCATCTTCTAGACCATACCTTCTTGCAAGGTCAGAATAATTAATCTAGGAAATAATCCATAACATGATAATAATTCATAACTTAATGTGAATTTAAATTTTATGTGGTGTATAATGAGATTAATTTTGGGATCACAATACTGAGAAAAGTCTTCTTTAAGTTTTACTACTTCCAATGTAACCATGCATGTACTACTAACCACTGGAGAATTATGACTGTTTGGGAAAGAACACAATATAATTGATTGGAAAGAAACAGAACAGCACACTGTCTTGCTGGAGCCCCCTACAATGCCCATGTACTTACATGTATATTATATATAGAGGATATTACACGGCGGCGCAAAGATATGAATTTTATTTTCGAGTGGTAAAATATTGTTTTTACCACAAGAAAATAAAATTCATATCTTCAAGCCACCGTGTAATGTTCTTTTTATTATATAGACAAAAAACACAAATTAATTCAAAGTTAAAATATGTTTTATTCTCCAAAACGTAAGCCCGACGGCTAATCTGTTACAGTTATATGCAGCTGTACATCATACAGCCTACAACAATAAATTTTCTACTCTTAAAATGGGCAATGAAAGACAAAATCCCGCGAATTGAGAACTATAAAATGTAAGCTTTCAAAAAGATGTACATGCAAGAACTGTTTATTGGCTTTCGTCACTGTCACTAATGATAACACGCCGTCTTTTGAACTCTTTTTGCTTTAACTCACCGCTTTTCTGATTCGAATTAGTGAAAACATTCACTGTTCCAACTTGACACTGGTAAAAAAAATGGCAAATTTCCTCCACTTGTGCTGGGCTGAACTGTCGATGTCGCCGTAATTTCATCCACTGTTATTTTTGGCGAAGATGGAATCCTGATCGCGGAACCAGAAGTGGCTTCCTGTCCTCCGGATAAAACGGCCAAGATGTGCTGTTGTCTTTTCTCGGAAATAGCCGAGTAGTTGTTCAGCGAATTTATGTTTTTGTGTCCAGTTATTTGTACAATTTCATTTGGTGGAATATCATCCACAAGTTTCTGGACGAGATGCTTTATTGTGCTATGGTTTACCAATTTCTTGTCTGAGTGAAGTTGGGAGGCCGCCATCATGTTTTTCACCATCGATCTAAGTGAATTCACTCCCAGCGGGGAAGCTTTAAACCATTTTTTCCCTGCCTTTGGAACTTCTGTGTTGATAGCGAGATAAAACGGAGAGTCGTCATCCATCATTTCTGGTGGTCTTTGTTGTTTATAGGCCAAATAGGTGGTGACAGGACAGCGCTCGGGATTATCGAGGTTTTTGAACATCTTTGGTTGCTTTCCCTGAAATTTTTGGGGTTTTCGCCCGTGCGTGTTTTTGTTTGGCGCTCGGTGGAAAACTTTACGTAACGAAGTCCGTCTGCATTGGTTTTGAGCTCTTTTAAATCTCCCCAGCAGAGGTCTCGTTGCTCTTGTCCGGGTCTCATGCCGAAATAGATACAATTGTTCATCCAAACAGTGTTCAGAAGTGCTCTTGGCATGTTATTTCCAAGCACACCGACCCGGTAAAACTCCTCTATCTCGTCATCTGTTAGTGCATCGGCTCTATTTGGCTGGTTACCTTTTCCAATGGCTTTAAGTTGTTTTTGCTTCTTTTTGAGGATATCTTGAAGCTGACAGAATTCTTTGTCGTTCAGAAGGGAAAATTTGTATCCTTGTTTCCGAAGGTATCGGTCGACACTTTGCAAAAACCCTCTGATAGAGGATGGTTCATATTCCTCGCCATTTTTCTTTCTCACTCCAAGTACAAACTTTATTGCCAACTCTTGTAGCTCTGTGGTAGGAATTTCTTCGATTTCTCTCTGTTCATCCTCATTCCCAAGAAACTGCTTGAATAGGTTGATGTCATATGACGTTTTCTTCTTTGTGTTCATATTTTCTTGCGCCTCAGCGAAAGATTTTATTTCAGCTTCGGAGAACTTCACAAATCTCGCCATTTTTCAACTCGCGTTTGGCAGCTTTGCGCAAACAACCGTGAAAAGGCGGGAAATGACGTCATCGATATCCTCACTAGTGAGGATATGGAAAATACGCCACTCGGGTCCCGAATGTAGTTTCATATGAATTTTACGAGTAGTGTATTTTCCAGTAAAACACTCGTGTCTATATAATAAATTATGGTTATTCAGCGGAAAATTGTGTAATACGGCTGGTTATTTTTACGAGTCAGTTTTTATTTTTTCGAGCCTTTAGGCGAGAAAAAATAAACACTGACGAGTAAAAATGCCCAGCCGTATTACACAACGTTCCGCTGAATAAATTGTTTATTATACGACATAATATCTTTCCTAAAATATAGGCTTTCAACAGTGTTTTCCGTAGCGCGCGGTCAGGGGGACTGAGACCCGTGTAATACGGTCTCATATTTGCTCTCGTCTTTGTGCGTATTTGCACTCTAAAATGCCATGTCGTATAATAATATATTATATTATATTATAGTGTAAAGATGTTTATTATGTACATGTGTACAAGTAGTTAACTCACCTTGTCTCCATCTTTCATGTTTGTTACTTCTTTCAGGACGTTTTCCTTGTCGAAGTTCACCTGATTTAGTTGTGGGGAATGGTGCTTTTTCTTCCTGACTCCAAGATCCTACTGCCTCTTCCGTTTTTCAAGCCTTGTGGTTGCCTCTGCCATGGTCTCAAAGTACCGTGATTTCCTTTGTTTGGCCCTTTGACTGTAGGACTGCCTCATACCCAGCATCGTGTTGGTGTCATGTTTAGACCATGCCTCTTGTACTTTATTCTTTTCTTGGCATGCTCATTGCTGGCGTTCCTTTTTAAAAATTTTATTGTTTTTTGCTGTGACTTGGGCTTAGATACTTTGTTTGAACTACAGCAAAGCTGACTTTAAAAACTTTCTGAAAGGGCCCATCAATTTTGAGTAAATGTGCTTTACGGCTGTTTTGATTGCTTTTTGGTTGGGCTTTACTTTGCTGTTTCCATTGTTTACATTTTCAGCAAGGGCGTCTTGAACTAGCTTTTGTGGCTTGAACTTGACAGTGTTTGGAAAGAGGGTTTGTAGGGCAAAATGATGTACTTGACAGGCATTACAATGCGACATGGTGTGTTCTGATTTCTGTGCCTCAGGTAAATCTTTCCAGTTTGCAGGTGAAAAGTACTGGATATATTTATTCCTGCTCTCGGAGTTCATTTTGCGAAATAAGTCATAAATATTTCTTGACTTTTTCATGTGCACTGTCTTGTCCACAGTAAAAAACTGTCCGTGCCGATTCATCCAGCATTTCGATGTAGTTTTGCCATCACTGTGAACAGGATCAGACTCCTTCGTCGTACTTCCAGGCTTGTGGAAACTTTCTTTGACAACAACCTGTAAAAACCCACAGCTAAAGATAAGAGACTTGCTCTGTTAGATATATCGTATCGTGCTCGCTGCTCAGATTGATCCTCAGTTCTTTTGAATCCTTTTCTCGCTTGTATATCGAACGTTTGATCTCGCCAAAAGATGGCCTCACGCTGTTTACTCTAATTTAAAAATTGCGCCCAAACTAGCACGTATTGTAATGTATAAGTGTAATATTAAACCTTAAGAGATATAGTTATTAAATTAGTTTACATATCCCATGTAATCTTCTCTACTATACCGCAGGTTGTTGTTGTATCAACCCTACTTGTGCATTTCACCTTTTCAAATATATAAAAAATCCCGTCATAAAGAAATGAATTCTCACACCATTTCCGCCGAATTTTTGTCTTTTGGAAGCCTGAGTGCAAGCGTTTTGGCTTTTGAAATACGCTTTTCCTTCGACTTGAACAGCTTTGTCCGCCATGTTTTCGACTTCACACTCTCGCCTTGTAAACGCTTTTCTGAAAGCTAATTGGCTGATTCCCACCCATGGCAACTGTTCAAGCTGTATCCTTGCGTGACAAAATGACGGGCAGAGAGCTTTACACGCAGTTGCGAGTTTCTGAATTTCCCACCATTAGTCAAGGTTATTTTTTCACAGTGCCACATATTTTCAACTTCTTTGGTACCATTTTCTTTATTTCTTCTCAGAACCTACTGTAGAAATGCTAATATCTTGTATACATTTGGATAAAGGTTACGAAATCAAACTCAAGCAAACTCTAACGATTACATGTTACAAATTTGGGAAACTGTACACTCATTCCGAGTAGATTTATAGAGTTTATCATTACATTGATATGAATCGGAGGTTATTCCATTGTTATTGTGTGGATTAATGGTGGGAATTTCCTCTGGAAGGCACACATGCTTTTTGGCGCCAAAAGTACCGGTTTTTGTAAGTGTCAAATTTCATCTCCGTTCTTCGACATTGATGAGCTATCTAGCACATAAAGGCGCAGCTGAACTGCTAGTATGGTGGTCAAATCTAAGAGAATCTGAAGATCCCGACAATGTTTTCAAACATTATTTGGAACAACAAAGAAATAAAGATTGAAGGTAAAAGTGTCTTTTATAAACATTACTTTGATAAGGACATCAAACACACAAGTGATCTGATTTACAGTATGTCGAACATTGAGTCTTTTAAGAGGCTGTCCGCGTAAGAACGGATAAGGCAAATTTCGGCCCTTCACCGATTTGCCTAATATTTTCAGTGAAAGTTAACCATTATATCCCATCAACAAATATCACATTTATTTGGATCAATTCCTTCTTTTTCATTTTTTGCGAGGCCATTTTCAACATAACCTCAAAATTATGCAAATTAGCTTTGAGGACTCTACAATTTAGCTATAAATGTCGGGCGCTACCAAAGCCCAAGTTATCGTTCAAACCCGCTAAATATTTTATATATTCAAGTTTCATCTTTCATCAACAGTTTAAAGGTTTAATAATTGTATTTTATCAAATTTTGACTGAGTTATGAATTTTCTAAGATACCTTCTCTCGAACCCCGGAATTTGCGAAACGTGACATACCTATAGTTGAAAATTATTTTCTCTTATGTGGGACCTGACCTAGAGTCAAATCTGTTATAACTCAAAAGTACTAACACCAATCTAATAAATTATAGAATAAAATTTGTGGGCACTTAAAACTGCGCGCCGTACAGAGCTCTGCGAATTTCCCAATTATTCGCCATTTTGATCGAAACCAAAGATAAGGCAGTCCGAACGATAGACCAATTTCTCAGCTGAAAACGCTTGGAGATACAATAATAACCGCTAAACGGCAGACATATGCCTTGCAAATAAATATTATTCGTTGTTTTAGCTGTTGTTTCGGAAAAAAATCGGGGTATTTTCAAAAGTAAACAGCGATAAATATTTCCTTTCAATTGATATATGCAAATTAGCTGCATATTAAATTTCGTGTTGCGATGGGATTTCTTTATCTATTCCACAAAACATTTTCCTTGAGAGACTCTTGAGAATATTTTCCAAGAGAAAGAATTGATTTCTATGTGGAGTAAAAATTTTTTCAGCCTCTATGTGAAAGCGTTTTGTTCAGATTGTGAACTATATTTTGATTTCCCGCAGTGTTTGTTTTGCTAGCCGGACACAGTTGTTCATTTCATATTCCTGAATTCAAATTCTTGTACGAATGACTTCAGTTGATCAGTTAGGTCTTTTTCCGGTATCTTTCAAGACAAAGAATTGTTTCTTACCTGGGGAATAAATTCTTTTAGCCATTATGTGAAAGCTTTCCTTTAGTTTATGAGCCATTTCTATTTATAACGCAGTGTTTGTTTTGCATGATTCACTTGTTCATTTCATACCATTCTACAGCTGATTCTAGTTCAATTAAAGCATTCACATTCTTGTATGAATGACATCAGTTGTTCAATCAGGTCTTTTTTCCTATCTCTTGATTTAAATTGCACTTCAAAATGTCGCAAGATTTGTTTCAGCATGCAGGTCCCCTCACACCCCCCCCCCCCCCCCCCCCCCCTCACCCCTCCAACGCCTGCGGGCTCGCGAGGCTCGTGCGTGCATTATCGGCGCTCGCCTCTCGATTCTCGTGTCACGAATCTATATCTCGAGAGAAGAAAGTGAGACTGTTTTGCAATATATACTGGGAGAATATCGATCGGTCCTAGGCCTTGACAGTATTAACGTTCGAGCGCAGCGAGGTCCATACCGACGGCCGATATTCTCCCAGTACGCCCCTGAGCAAGCTTGGTTAATAAAAGATATATTACACATTTGTGCTTACAAAATAGCTGTGGAAATTAAACCATAACAATGCACGAAACTTTACCCGGTCCGATAATTAGAAAATATCAGACCGGCCATAAAGCATTCTGATTGGCTGAATTTAGTTATTGCTCCTCTCTACTGTCTTAGTCGTGTTATAAAACTAATTATCGTAAAAAAACAGTATAGCGAAACAAACTTTTCAGTGGCGACTGGTATGACATAAAAATTATCGATGACTGATATTAATTTTTTTTTTATATACATGTAAAGGAAACTGGATAGCGTGTCAGAATTGTGAGAAGGAAATGGTGGAAATGTTTGAATTAGAAAATAAAACTTATATGAAACAATACATTGACACTGGCGAAAAAAAATCACTGGAACCACAAGGATAATGGTACTTACGTGAACCAACAGCAGCATTTTCGCTAATAGAATAGAATAGAATAGAATAGAATAGAATAGAATAGAAAACTTTATTATCGTGTCAATGCCTTATAGCCTGGGAAAATCCCATACTAATTTGGGGACACACAAAAAAATCCTTATTTCGTCGGCCATTTGGAAGTTTATGATATGTCTTCCTGCCACACTTGTATTCTTCCCAGTATGGCCAGGGTATTGGCAGGACTTCGGGGCTCGATCGCCAGAATCTTCCAAGTAAATGTCTGTGCCTCGGGCAGATGGTCATGCTCGCAAGCTGGGTCGCCGACAAACCGCGAATACCCGCTCTGGCCAAGATTAGCTCGGCTTCGGTAACATCACCGAATTTCGATAAATGGCAGCTCGCCAAATGCGCCGAAATATCCGAGTTGCACTCAGAGAGCGAAACGGGATTCTCCTCGTCCCTACTAGAACCACACGGAGTCTGTAATATTTCGTGCAGAGAACAACTGTAGGGAATATCAGACATTTTGCGCAATATATACGGACGTTCTCGGGATAGACTGAGAGGGTTCTGACAAAATATACAATCTGACGCACATTTCTAGCTATTTCTCATTTAATTTAATTTAATTTAAAAGAGTGAAATTGTAAAACAAACACTGTGTTGCCGCATCGTGGAAAATGAAAATAGCCCACAAACGAGTTTTCAAAAAACTTTCACATAATGGCTGAAACAATTTTTTTCCCCCGTGGCAGCGACAGGAAAAATACCTGACTGAACAACTGATGTCATTCGTATAAGAATTTGAACACTTGTAAAAGTTCTTACGGAAAATGTTTTGTGGAATAGAAGCTAATAGATAAAGAAATCCCATCGCAACACGAAATTTAATATGCAGCTAATTTGCATATATCAAGGAAATATTTATCTGTTTACTTTTGAAAATACCCAGATTTTTTCCGAAACAACAGCTAAAACGACGAATAATATTTATTTACAAGGCATAGGTCTGCCGTTTAGCGGTTATTATTGTTTCTCCAAGCGTTTTCAGCTGAGAAATTGGTCTATCGTTCGGACCGCCTTATCTTTGGTTTCGATCAAAATGGCGAATAATTGGGAAATTCGCAGAGCTCTGTACGGCGCGCAGCTTTAAGTGCCCACAAATTTTATTCTATAATTTATTAGATTGGTGTTAGTACTTTTGAGTTATAACAGATTTGACTCTAGGTCAGGTCCCACATAAGAGAAAATAATTTTCAACTATAGGTATGTCACGTTTCGCAAATTCCGGGGTTCGAGAGAAGGTACCTTAGAAAATTCATAACTCAGTCAAAATTTGATAAAATACAATTATTAAACGTTTAAACTGTTGAAGAAAGATGAAACTTGAATATATAAAAATATTCAGTTGGTTTGGACAATACATTGGGCTTTGGTAGCGCCCGACATTTATAGCTAAATTGTAGAGTCCTCAAAGCTAATTTGCATAATTTTGAGGTTATGTTGAAAATGGCCTCGCAAAAAATGAAAAAGAAGGAATTGATCCAAATAAATGTGATATTTGTTGATGGGATATAATGGTTAACTTTCACTGAAAATATTAGGCAAATCCGTGAAGGGCCGAAATTTGCCTTATCCGTTCTTACGCGGACAGCCTCTTAATGTTGTCAGAGATGCGGGACTAACAAGATCAAATTTTCTAGTATGGACAGGTCTAAGGCAATCTGTTCCACCGAAACTGCGTGTCAACACGCCCAATTTCAAGGTTGTTTTTGATTTGGAAAATTTTAAATGTCATAACTATTACTGTTATCTCATAAAACAAAAATGCAAAAAGCCAAGTAAATGGGCCAAGTTGAGAGAAGAAATTAATTTAGAAGACAAACAAGTTTCAGAGGTGTTCCTGTTGCTGATGAGAGTTGCTAATGAACCATTCTTACGCTCCTTTCAGTATAAAGTGTTAAATTCTATTCTATTCACAAATGACCTACTATGTAAAATAGGCTACGTTTCCGACCCCAACTGCTCTTTTTGCCATCAAACTACAGAAACTATATCCCATATTCTGTTCAATTGTTCCTTTTCAAACTCCTTTTGGAATGAGGTAAATTTAAAATTTAAAAAAAAATTGACAGTTGCAGGAGCCTCTCGCTTACTTATTGTGATGTTATTATAGGTATTTTAAAGGAGGAAATGGATCTATTTAATTATATAGTAATTTTAGGGAAATCGTACCTGTGGACGTTTCGATGCAAACAATTTAAACCTTATTTGAATCACTTTAAAAGAATTTTGTTAAATAAATATGAAACCGAAAAGTATATTTACTTTAAATCGAATAAGATGAATTTGTTCAAGAAAAAATGGAAATGTTTTGAGGAAGAGAGTTTTATTAATTGTGTAGACTATCATTTATAACTTATATTTTGTATTAAGCATAACTATTTAGTCTTTGTAATCAAATATGGTGTATTTGTAAACTGTTAGCTATTAAGTTACTATTGCTGTAAATCCACTTATTTAAAGATAGCCTTTGTAAATGTGTGATTGTAAAAAAACATAAAGGCGCAAATTTTGGCAAAGTTTCAAAGCAATCGGCCATGTTTTAACAAAGTTATGAGCAAATTTCTTAAATTTCTGAAAAATAGTCATGGGAACCAGGCCTTAATCTACTTGAGCGGGAGAACATTACCATATAGCTTTAAAACTTGACCATAATCAACTATGGATTGCATCCAAAGAATTTCTGCGCAAGGAATATGAAATCTCTGTTCATTTCTCCAATCAACATCACAATAATTATTATTACAGCGCTTGGCGGTACGTAACGACAAGTATGTAGAGGAAGGCGATGGACATCCCGACCTCCGCAACAGCACAAAACCTCGGACAAGTGAAGCCAGTCGAACCAGACAACTTCAAAAATGGCCAAGATTGAACTTTTGAACTGTGATTGATCTTTTGACTAAAGGGTGTGGAAAATATCGCAATATTATGATTGTTGGCCCTGCAAATTGCGGAAATTTTTTACTTCTCAAGCCCTTGACTGAACTGTATCAAACATTTTGTAATCCTGCATCGGGTAGCTTTGCGTGGGTGGGTGTGGATAAAGCTGAGTGCATATTTCTTAACGATTTTTGCTGGTCGCCGCAAATTCTGCCCTGGCATGATCTTCTTATGCTTGAAGGTCACATGGTACATTTGCCTGCTCCTAAGATGCACTTTGCAAACGACATATGTTTTGAAAGAGAGACACCCATCTTTTGCACCGGAAAAAATCCCCTAATATTTATTAAAAATGGGGTCATAGACGAGCGTGAGACAGAGATAATGGGATGTCACTGGGAGATAATGTACTTTAAGTATCAAATTCCACGGGAACATTAACAGGAAATCCCACCATGTACCAGCTGTTTTTGTAAGCTGAGACGGTTAACATTGTATATACAACATATTAAAGGCATAACAAATCGGTTAACATAATTTTTAAACAGTTAACAAGGAAAGCGAGCAACAACAATGGAATGATCATTGTTTCTCTTGTGTTAACCGATTAGACGTGTGCAAAATAGTCCGTTAATCGTTTAAATATATAGATGTTATGTATTTAATTCCTCATAAGGAAGTAGGGGAGATAACTAGTTTCCATTTATTGCGTTTAGTTCAGTTTTATTTCATTTACGTGAGAAATCCTGTCCAAAATTAAATTACATTGTCACATAAAATTCAATTATCCAATTAGTATACACACAGGGAGTTTTCACCTTGTTAATATGTTGTAATTTCTATTGTTTCCGTTGAATATTCGATATGTACCTTAGGTTAAAAAAATTAACTCTTTGTCCGATTCCCTTTTCCATTTATAATTAAACTCATACGGTCATCCATAGTATCTATGATTTTGTCAATGATGTGGACTGGAACATTTTTCATCATTCTAATTAGCTGAAAATTTCTCATATGTTTAAATGTTTAAATCTAAAGCCTGTCTTTGCAGTTCTACCTTTACAAGATGGAAGAAATTTTCGATTGGGTTGACATCGGCACTCCTTGCAGGTATTGCTAACAGTTCAGCACCCTTAATACTTAGGACTTTTTGAACACACGTGCAATTCTGACTTGGATCTCCATCTTGGATCCATAAGCGCGAGCCCTTATCGGCCTTTACAAACATCTCATCGAACTTTTTGTTTATATTGATAGCATTCTATAACTCTCTTATTGTAGCTAATTGCAACTATGACTTTCACTACTCTCCCGCCACTTCCAACTTGGCTTCCTTTCGCCGTGCAACCTTTCTTTAGTCCTTCACTTTTCTTCTGCCAAATATGGCCTCTTGGTGCTCTTGCTTGATCCGCAGGGTTATACTTATGATAGAAGCTGACGCCGTCAAGGTAAAAAGTGATGTTTTCCAAACATCCTTTGGAAATGTCTTTTCCATGCGTTTGGCGAACGCAATGCAACACGCCGCACCAGATCTCTGTCAGTCATAAGTCCTTTTTTCCTTGCTTGAAGGAAGAAATACCCATTTCTTCTGAAGAGACGGCGTATTGTTCTATTACTTACAGTGCTCTGTTGTATCCCTGCTCACTCCAGCAGTCGTTGTGATGAAAATTGTCCCTCTTCCTTTCTCAAGGTGTGTAATATTCAAAGTATTTACGCTCGTCGCGTAAGTTCAATTTGTGCGGTCTCCCACCCAAGTTAGCTTGTGCACTCTTATTATCTCCTGAATAGTCTTCCTTTATAACACGATATATTGTAGCCCTTGAAATGTTACATTTTCTTGAGATTTCTGATACAGGGATTTGTTTTTCTCGACTTAGGAACGTTATATATGCTCGCCTTTTCGCTTTGATTGCTCCTTTGAAAACCATGTTGTCTGGCTTTGAATAATTCCCTAATTTTCCCTGCCCAATTCTTTTACATCATAATTGATTGTGTTTAATAGTATAATTAATTATTTTTTTAATCTTGAATAATTGTTTAATTGTTTTATTGATCTATATCTGTGCACAAAATAAACTGAATTGTTTTAGTATTAGTATAAGTATAAGTAACTTTGCATGCATTTATTTATTTTTAGAGCTGTGTACAATCTTGGACAAAACTGTTGAGACACTTAACTTAATTAGTCTTTTTGGTTGTCACGCTTGTTTTGTGATCATTTTGTCTCCCCCTCCCCTCTAATCAATGTTGTTTTGGTGTCAATGTGTACGCTACAATATTTTAATTCCTTAAAGACAACATTGAATAAGGGGAGGGGGGAAAAGTTATTTTTCTGCGTGCATATTTATCTCACAACTTGTAAAAAGTTAGTTAGCTTGTTTTGTCTCAACAGGTTTTGTCCGAGATTGTCGACCAGCGGAATGCCAACGATTGGTGTACAATGGGCACAAGCATGTACATGGCTTAAAGTTTCAGTCAGTCGTGGTACCAAATGGCTTAATTGCACGCCTATATGGGCCAGTAGGTAAGCCACTTTTTGCTCAGTTTCAGGTGGCCGGAGGAATTTAAGATACACAGTTAACTATAAAGTCTTTAGACTTTCCAGTTTTCATCTCATAATTTTTCTGATAAAAATCATGATCTAAAAGCAAATTTATGAGGGGTAGCCCTCTTTCCTTTTCTTTATGTTTTTAGTCTGTTTAGTTAATAAAGAAGAAACGGCTAGGATGTGGGGAATGCAAATTTAGCATTTTTGACCATTTTCTCGATGGTGTACATTTTACTTTTCATTCAACAGAAGGAAGAAAGCATGATAATAGAAGGAAGAAAGCATGATGCAAGCATGCTAGCAGAGTTACACTTGTATGACAGCCTCCGGATACATGCCTTTTCAACCACTGGACAGGCTATGTGTATTTACAGAGACCTGGCTTATCCCTTTAGGCCACTGGACAGGCTATGTGTATTTACAGAGACCTGGCTTATCCCTTTAGGCTGCGTCTGCAGGCACCTTTCAGGCATTGAGTATTAACCCCACAAATGCAGGCTTATAACCATTTCTTGAGTGCTGTTTGCAGCTCTGTTGAGTGGCTTTTGGGGGATATAATTAACTATTTTAAATTTTTAGATTTTAAAAAGAACTCAAAAATAGGTCTTAGTCAAGTTGGCAAACTGTATATTGGGTGTTCAATTCTGCACAATGCACTGACATACCACTACTCAGATCTTTGATTTTGATCCTCCTTCGCTAGAGGATTATTTTGTTATAATAGTTCAAGTTAGACTTAGTTAATAAAACATCCTGTCTGACAAGGCAAAATAAGGTCTCATACATGTATATTGGACTGAAACTTCAACATATACTAAGCCCCTGTAGCCTTATGAGCTATTTACATCTAAAGTTATCTCAACATGTTTTTACTAGACAAAAATAATGTTAACTACTGTATAAAAGTATTACATTTATTAAATATTTTTTAAGGAAAACAAACCTTCACTTAGGGATGAGTATGATAAAAAGGTAAAATTAAAAGTACCTTTTATTGTCTCTTCGAGGTTTCATGCCATCAGACATGAAATTGTCTTTAAAAAGCCTTTTATAGTGATCACAGAGAACTGGGGTGGTGAGGGGGGAGAATATACTACAAGTTGTCCCTTTCTTTTAGGATAGATGAGCCAAAAGCAATAATTGTGGGCATGTGCAAAGTTATCTAAATCATGCATAAGCACAAAGTTGTGCAATGCATGTGCTGATGACAGGCATTTTGCACATGCTTACAATTATATTAGTGAAATGAACAAATGATCATCGCAGTTGTGAATGCAATTTAAGCAATTGCAATTTTTTTTTAAAGCCAGAAAAAAATTCTGGCTTCAACGGGATTTGAACCCATGACCTCCGCGTTACTAGTGCGTTGCTCTACCAACTGAGCTATGAAGCCACACGTTGGGAGCAGGTCAATTGTGAGTTTATATACCCGTGATATGAATGAATAATGTGATGATGAATACATGAATGAAATCATACATATATTAACTGCGGAAATGAAATGAACAAATGATCATCGCAGTTGTGAATGCAATTTAAGCAATTGCAATTTTTCTTTTTGTTCATTTCATTTCATTTCCGCAGTTCATATATACATGATTTCATTCATATATTCATCATCACATTATTCATTCATATCACAGGTATATAAACTCACAATATTGACCTGCTCCCAACGTGTGGCTTCATAGCTCAGTTGGTAGAGCAACGCATTAGTAACGCGGAGGTCAGCATCCTTCCATGTCTTTAATCACGTCCTGATGATCGCAAAATATCATATCTTTTTATCATGGCTAAATGATGATCCTCCCTACTTTGAAATGTTCCTTCTCCTACTCAAAGATAAGATCACTTGTGAGAAAACAATTGTATTTAAAAATAATACTACAGAGACATTTCGATCCAAATGGACAACACTGTGTGAGTAGCCTTACACCCCACCCTGCATTTCCTCAGTACCGTGAGCCTTCCTCTTTTTGTTTTGTTCTCTTTGTTCCTTTTTTTTGTCTTTTGCCTAATTTTAATTAATTAACTAAGCCGAATTTACCTACTTATGTAATAAACGATATTATACTCGTAACATCTATTATGTATTGTATTTTTTTTAAAGATAATCATTATTGTACTATCTTTTCACGTTTTGTAACATGTAATATACTTTTAATTCATAGGATAAACACTATTGTATTTTATAACTTACTGTTTGTAATACATAGTATTTTTGATTGTAGTAGTAGGTAGTGAAGTGCTGTAACGAGAGTTTATTTAGTTTTTATTGTAAGTGTTGTAATGTGAGTCATGTTTCAATTAAAATAAAAAATAAAAAAAGTAACGCGGAGGTCATGGGTTCAAATCCCGTTGAAGCCAGAATTTTTTTCTGGCTTAAAAAAATTGCAATTGCTTAAATTGCATTCACAACTGCGATGATCATTTGTTCATTTCATTTCATTTCCACATTTCATATATATATGATTTCATTCATATATTCATCATCACATTATTCATTCATATCACGGGTATATAAACTCACAATAATATGATTTGATTCATATATTCATCAAATTATATTAGTAAAAGTTGTTTGGGGTGAAGTAAATTTTATGTACATGTTGTGGTTCAATTTTACACTTGGTACAATTTGGTATTTTCCTTTGTTTTATATTCATTATCATATGTTACCATACACCAGAACAAAGGGAAATACTAAATTGTACCAATTGAACCACAACATACACAGAAACAAGTTATACTTGAAAAATTCTGGATATTAATCAATGGATGGGACCCCAAAACAACCTGTCATCATGGTTAGCAGGTTGTGTTGGTGTGTGTGTTCATCATTTTCCCTTCCTTAAGTCTTCCTTAATCACATCCTTTTTGAAGTTCAACCAGACTCCCCACTTAAGCCATAGGAACAACTAGTAAAACATAGGAACAACTAAACTACTAAAATGTACTATTCAGGCCTCGACCAAGTTACTTGGGAACAAGTTTTTCGATTATTCCCACCAGGGCCTGAGTTTGAGTTTGCTGTTGAATGAACAGCAAATTTTGCATGTCTTGAACTTGTTCTGCTGCTGTTGCTGCTCAATCATGGTTTTGAACATTTGTGCCATATTCCAACGGTCAGTTTCAGATCTTCATCTGCTCTTTCTTTGAGGTATTCCATTGTTTCACTGCTCTTCCTTCCTTTGCTACTTCCTTCTTCAGACTTCCTCTTTTGAGTTTTCCCCATTGTTTCCATTTCCTTTTTCTGCATATCCACTGCCTTTCTCCTGTCTGCCTCTAGCTTCTCCTTGTTTTCATCACTTGCTTCCTGCAGCTCAGTGTCAGCTGACTCCTCCAAGGCTATAATTTCCTTGATGGCTGCATCTAGCTCAGTACGCTTTGGGGTTATTCCACTTTCTTTCAACTCCTGGGCTTCTTGCCTCAAATCTTTGTACAAGAACGCCAATATGGTCACGGACTGCTCTCTTGTCAACAATGAAGTGAGGATCTTTCACCATGTTAAGGTTGTCAGCAATTTTCTGTCATAATGCACTGCATTGAGTAGACTTTTGGCACTGTATGGGTTCACAAATATTGTCTCCTTGCAGAAAACAATATCATGTAGAGGTGTCCAGCTCATAATTCTGTAATGCACAAAAATACACGACGCATTGCAATGGGCTGAGAACTGAGGCAAACAAGAGTTCCTTCAAAAATTAAGCCGGCTAATATTAATAATAGACTATAAACATACAGTTTTTCCAAATATTGAATGTTTCAACAGAAAAATCCATACTAGAACTGCTTGAAAGGCAACAATTACAGAACATTACAATTACAGAAACCTGCGATTTTGGATTTTGGTCAACCTCATCCTCTGCCTCTTGCTTTGGTTTTCTTGAGAAAAAAGAAAAGAAAACAAATTTATTATGACGTGTATGACTTATTACCAATGTAGCGAGAGGCGAATTATACCTAGATATCGTGCTACAGTGGAATAGGGCCAAAATAAAATAAAATTTGTTTTGTTTCGTCTTTTTGCCCTATTTCTCCCAGCGAATAACCACAACAAAGCCTAGTAGCTACAGTAAATGAGTTAACTTTTGTTAGGGTTATTTAATGAAATATTTTCGTAATTTTCCATGTAATTTTCCAACTTAACACTGTGTAGACCTGACACAAGACATATCTCTCTTACCCTACATTGCCGAAAGTTGGCTAATATAACTGATCATCAGAATCTGAGTCAATGAAGAGGCAATTGACGTTCTTGCGAGTTGCACCACTGTTAGTCACTGTAAAAAGAATCAGTGAAAAATAATAAGTCGACGTAACCGGTCATTCATTTGCACAAAGCCTCCACTGAATATAAATTGCGGCTCTCTTTTGTGTTCTCAAATAATTCTTAAAGAAGAAACACTAATTAAATACACTCTATTACTTGAATTTCAAGCACGGTTGTGCTTATCGCATTTGGGTGACCCCAACTGCTATCGTTTATCTGCTGTGTGAGCAGAACTATGATGACCATAGGTGATTGCCGCAAAGGTTGGAAAATTGCCAAAAAATATTGCATGGTAAAAGTAGAGAAGACAACTAAAAAAACAAATATCGGAAAACCCTGCTACTCTTGGCATCCTGGGTTTAAAATGAAAAATCAGTTCAAAACATAAAGGTAATAAAAATCTTGAACTTAAATTTTTCCACCAAATTCATTCCAAGGGTGTAGAAAAGGGATGTAGTGTTTCTACTGTAGGTATGTGGAAGGGGTACCATTTTCATAATTTCTATGGAAGGTATATGAAAGGGCTACCATTTTCCATGGAAGGTATATAAAAGGGGTACCTTTTCTGTCAAAAATGGTATATAAAAGGGTAAGGAAGCATGGAGGAGAAAAGAAGGCAGCAGCAGTGTTACCACGTCTTGCTCCTCTGATACCAGCGGAAAATCCTCCTGGATTATTCGAAGAGGGCATGAAGATGCTTTCTTGCTCTTGTCGATGCATGGCCACGACGATAGCGCTCATGCAATCTGGCAGTATGTTAAACTTTCCCAAACTGTCCGGCCAAATATTCTGGTACCCTGCACCCTTCACTTTTAGGTGTGCACCAGATGGATCTGCGGGAAAAATTATTTCTAAATCCATAACAGTAACGTCTTCCCTCAAAAGGCCCACTTGTTTTCCTTCAAAGCTAACTGTGATCATCTGGTGAGCCGCCATCATAGCTACATGAAGTTTCACTGAAATGTTTCTCGCACAGGCACAAATATCAACCAATCTCCCTCCATGCATCAGCCACATGTACCAGTCACATGCACTTTCACGCGGGAAAAGGCGAAAGGCAAAACGGAAAGGCGAAAATCGAAAGGCTGAAAGCTCTGGCAGAGCTACATTGTAGGTCTTGGCTGAATGAAAGCGCAGGTTAAGAATATGTGTACATCAGTCAGATCACAGAAGTAAATACTTTTCGAGATGTAGCAAACAGACCGACTGAAAAACTGCAGTAACCAGCAAATTTATTTATTTCTGTCTACAAATGAAATGATAAAAACGGAATTTGAATACGAAAAGTCTAAATCTAATGCCAAAACATTAATGTGCCAAACCGGAAATAACAAATGAAGTTCCAAATTCCATTTGGCCGTAAAGGTACACTGATCATTGACGGACCAGTCATCTTTGTCAATGAACCTCCACAGTGACCTGGGGATCCATTGCGCTTCGTGAAAAATACTGTTAGAAAGACAAAAATTAATCAAAGAGGCCCAATGGGCATCTCGGGATCATATATATGGTAATGAATCCAAACCCTTACCTTTTATATTCCATTTTTGACAGAAAAGGTAACCCTTTCATATACCTTTCATAGAAAATGGTACCCCTTTCACATACCTACAGTTGAAACACTGCATCTCTTTTACGACTTTTACTAAAGTTTTCGCTTGAGCAGCCCCTTAAAATATTGGATGAATCAGCCGTTAGGTGCGTCTGTTAGAGATATTTTGAAAGGCCCTTTTAAACACCTAAATGCCAGTTTTCCCTACCTATACTTCAACTCGTGAAATCTCTCGTGGTAACAGATTCCAGTTGTTTGAATGCCTTGGAACCTGTTTCGAACAAGAGGTAATGGTATCATTGGCGTTTCATTTCCCTTTCATTTCCCTGAGAATCTGGATTTAAAAAATGAAAAGAAAGAAAGTGTAGATTATGAAGCTAATTTTTCATCTTTCATTCTAGCCCTTAATTCAAGCAACCTAAAGCTTCAGTAACATAATGGAGTGGGTCACTCCTTTACGCTGTAAAGATTTCAGCAGAGACAGCTGCTCATTTTCCCAGCATCTGTTTACTGCAGGGGCAAGATGGAGCCTGGATTTTGCAGTAGGTCTTCAATGATATATACAGAACTCCAACATGGTTAAAAAAGCAGGCTACTCTTGTATGGAGTTCCATCTCTGCCAAAAATCAAAGTTGTAATTCAACATCCAACCTTAACCATCAACATCTGACTTTGTCTTGTCAACATTGATATTCTCCGAATTCAACTTTGAACTTTTTGATACAAAGTATGACAACACGTATCAATGTTTAACTTTAAAGATCAAATTTTGATTTTACGTCACTAATACCGAGTTCGCAAGTTTCGACTTCACACTCAAACAGATCTCTGTAACAGACAACATCCAATTTCATCATAGATGTCGAAAAAAGTATATCACATTCCGACACTAAATCAGGTAAAATGTATTGTTGAACTTTGCCAGATCAAGTCCAACATTGCAATGCCATGTTCATCTTTGTGTCTTAATGTTCAATGTTATGTTCTCAAAGTCCAACATTGTAATGTCATGTTCGTCTTTATGTCTATTTGTAATGCCATGTGCGTTTGTTCGATGTTGAGTCGTCAAGGCAAGACCAAATCCGTCAATAATTATGGGATGTCAAGAAATGGGGGACATCCTACATCAAAAGCCTTGCTCTCGTATGCCCCCAAAAAAGATGGCGGATCTGGGCAGTGCAATTCAATTGCAATTCAATTGCACTGGGCAGTGTAATTCAAGTAGTGAACGATTTCCACACGTATTCATTTTCATTTGAAAACGCAAGTTTCTTTCTGTTTTCGCCTCCCGTCCACACGTATCCAACATATAAAACGGTCACCGAAAACGGAAACTTTTGAAAATGCTTTCCAAAGTGGAAACTTTTGAAAACGGCATTTTCGTGTTCTCGTGTGGACACCTGAAAACGGAACTTTTTGAAAACGATGACATCAAGAGGTCGAATTCAGTTCACTGCGCATGCGTTTGTGCTGAGGGAACAAGATTGTCAACATGGCCAACATGGCCAACATTTGCAGGCTAGCATCTCTCTTACTTGGCCTGATTTCGAGCTTAATTGCGTGTCTGCAGATTAATGTTACTCTCCTGAATTTTCAAACACATTTCAGGAGAAGACGGCTAAATATCTCGAGAGTGCTTTCATCAAAACTCCACTTGAAACAACTCGGCAGAGGAGAAAGAAGACCTCAAAGGTTTTGGACAAGACCAGGACGCAAAAGTGCAAGGTGGGACAAGTTCGTTGACCAAATTATCATTCCAGAGGAGTGGAAGGAGAACTTTAGAATGAGCAGATCATCTCTCTATAAACTAGCAGGGGAACTACGGCCACATATCAAAGGCCAGGAAACCATAATGCTATCACCAGTTGATGTAGTGAAACAAGTTGCTTGTACTTTATACTATCTTAGCGACGAAGGGGGGGGGAATGGAGGAGTAACGAAAACAACGTAAATATTGTCCAAATTAAGAGTTAAAACCTAAGCATATGTGAGACACGATACCTGAGTCTAAGTCAGCATCAGGGTCATCCGAACACCAGTCAGCGTAATCATGTTTCTTCAAAATCATTATCACTCTAAAAAGGGAATGATTTTACAACAAATAAAAATTTCACTTTTAATTTTATTTAAATGTAGAGGCAACTCTTCATGTTTTGTGAGGAAAAGTTTAACAAAAAAAAGTAAGAATAAAATTATGGTTCATACCAAGTCGCTACCAGTAGCACACCAATAGAAGTAAAATTGTTTTCCCGATACATGATTGTCGCTAGTAAACTTTGGTCCTCATAGAGTCTTCAGTACACAGAACTTGAACAAGCCCTCAGCGTCTTCCGTAGAACGCCCAAGGAAGTGTCTAACAAACACATCTTCCAGAGTGTTCAAAGTGAATGGTCCTGATATCTCAGCCATTGAGACCTGTTAAGGGGTGAACTTCATATTAGCCCGTTCGCAGTTAAAAATATGCAACTTCGCCTAAAAACTGAAGAATCTACCATGTGATAAAAGGGTGTGTCGGTACAGGTTATCCCCTCTTATTTTAAAAGGCCAGCTAAGTCCTCATAATTTGCTGATAAATCTTTCAAGAGTTAATGTTATTCAAACTTAGTTTCTTTGATGTAAAAAATGCCTGAAGTCCTGAAGAAATAAATTTATCCAAGGGTATTATGTTACAAACCCGAGTAGACCCTATCATCAGTGGTGATAAACCAGGAACAATAATTATTGTAAGACTCACAAATTCTTTAGGTCCCTTTGGTTCATATTTCCCTAATTTTTTGGACACAAGTTTCACAGGTGTAACTGTCACTTCCTGTATAGAAAAAGTACAGAAATATTAAAACTTGTACAAGATCATTTTGAAGAACTAAACGTGAAGTAACCACTTGATCACTTTTTGGGACATACAGTAGTATTTATCTGACTTAATTAATCAAGAGGTATTCGCCTTGGGAATCCTTTTTTCCTGCCGGTATTAGCTCTGTAACTTCTCGATAATGTCCGTCTTTTTGGTTTCGGAGGTTGGGTTTCTAACTGGTCTTGTCTCTTTTCTTTTGCCATTCTATGGATATCCTCCCATAATGTGGAAGTCCCAGCATCTGCAAATACAGACAAACAACTTCAATGTTTTTGTAAAAAAACCTAGAGGAAGAAAACAGTTTTCTATAGCCACATTAAAATTTTATGACATCCGTCAGCCTGGCTATGAAAATTATGTCAAATAGGGAGTTCATACTTTCGTATGTATAACTAATTGTTCTTAAGCCGTACCATCAACAGTGGATATTGAAGCGGTGGCTGACGAGGCTGCACCGGAAGCTGGCAAGCCAGAATGTTTGCCAACACCTGAAATCAAAGCGCCTGTGAGGCAAGTCATGAATGAAAAGGATATTATGATTACATAATAAGTGCAAAACTCGATAAACAACTTTATCAGTAAATCAATAAAAATGTCCATGAGTAGCACAGGGGTTAAAAATACTTTTTTATTTGTTCACTTTTAATTTGTCTTTGAGTTTAATTCACTGCTACAAGTACATAGAAATACAAAATTGTAAACATTTCAGTTATTTTGTGTAATTAATGCCTATCTTTGCATTACCTATCCTTGTTAGCCTTTTCCTTGTGAAGCAAGGAAATAGAAGACGTTTGCACGCTGGCTAATCCTTGTGGGCATGGCTTATTTTTCTTTTTCTCGTTTAAAAAGGGACATTGAGAACCCTGGTTTCCTTCTGTTGGCAGGGACCTTAAGATCAGACGACGGTGAGTGTCTGCAACGGCAACATGATCGAGGGGGCTTGGGGAGAGGTTGACGTCAAAAGGCGCCAAAATTAAACTTTAAGAAAACCCATCGAAGGCGCGGATGGCTTTTAAATATATTTTTGGTATTCATTGACAAAATATTAAATCCGGAATCATGGCTTCGTTTAGAGAGACTCGTGAGCTTCTCATCGAAAGTTTTGATGACGGTGATATATCAGGATGAATTTATTCTTCTTTATGATGCAAACACCTCTAAAAACCCAGATTTTCCGTATGAATGTTATGGAAAGTTCGACCTGAATGAGTTGGATGACAGCAAGGGTTTGGCCGAGTTTTCATAAGAATGACATTCCCGTCCTTCTTGATACCCTACAGCCCCCTCAGTCTTTCATATGTCAACAAGGGACAATATGCGATGGAATTGAGAGGTTATGCATTGCACTGAGAAGAGTTGCGTACCTGTGCAGATACAGCGACTTAATCCCGGGATTTGGTCACCCAGTTTCAGAGCTGAGTATGATTTCTAACCTTGTGATGGATACAATTTACCAGGAGCACAATCACAGAATAACTCACTGGAATAATACACTCCTGAACCCAGCACTTCTCGAAACGTTCGCTCGTGTAACACATAAAAAAGGAAGTCCGTTACCCAATTGCGTTGGTTTTATAGATGGAACAGCGAGGCCAATTTGTCGTCCTGTAGAAAATCAGAGGATCATGTACAATGGCCATAAACGTGTGCATGCGCTAAAGTTCCAATCCGATGCATTACCTAGTGGTATGTATGGCCCAGTAGGTAATTGTTGTCATTTACAATAATAATTTCATTTTGTGGAATTTGAAAACGCTTTGTCAGTCCTAGTTCACTATAAAACTTTAAAAAAATTAATTTAATTTGCATGACATGATTCAGGGATGTTAGCAGATTCTAGTCTTCTCTGTGATCTGGAACAACATTCTTTCTCTAGGACAAGAGACCCGATGGCTCTCTATGGTGATCCTGCCTATCCCCTGCGTGTCCACCTCCAGGTCCCTTTCTTTCAGAGGTGCAGGAATTACGCCGCAAATGGAGGCTTAGAACAAAGCTATGAGCGCCGTCCGTATGTTAGTAGAGTGGCGGCTTTTTGGTGATATCGTAAATTATTTTAAATTCCTCGATTTTAAGAAAAATTTAAAAATATATCTCGGTGCTGTTGCATTAGAGCGAACATTTGCTGGAAACTTTGCATCTGGTCTTGTCGCTGCTTTTGCTGTGCCATCATCTGCACCACATCCTGGTGTTCCCTTCTAGCCTGCTCTTCCTTTACTCTCGACTTCCACTCGTTGCTTTTGTAGCTGTAATTCTTCCATTTTCCATTTCTGCATTAGATCATTTTTCTCATGCAAATATGCAATGGTGTCAACCCCACTTCTCCGAGATTTTGGCTTCGGGTTTCCATTTTCCTCCTCGCCTTCATTTCGTTGTCTTTTCTGCATTCCACTCAAGCTCTCCAGTGCTCTGTTCCTCATCTCCACTGCCTTAGCTTTGTCGCTTTTCTTCTTTTCATTTTCCACTGTGTCTTCAGCTACAGCTTCTTTTTCAGCTATCTCTTCCAGAGCTTTTTCAACCTGACTCAAATCCGTCTCAATACCACTAGCCTTCTCCTCGCCTCGCATCTTTGCTTTAAATTTATCACTCAACAGAGTATATCTTTCCCTCACAGAACGCTTTGTTACCCTGAATCGGGGAAGTTGCAGGGATTAATCGCTATCTTGTCCCAGATCTGACCTCTTGCTATACTTCCTTTCTTCGCCTTGAAAGTTCAAGAACCAGAATTTTCTGTTTATGTCATGTCATGTTCCTCGGTCCATTCCATTTTGATTTGATCTATTAAAAATACAACAATTATATTTATTCGTTTTGCTCGATTATCTCATACAATAACTTTCCTCAAGCACACTAAATCGTGAACTTGACATTCAAATAGTAAAATATCTGATTTTCTCGTACATTTTATATACATTCATCATCCTAAAGGTAAATTAAAACCGGGTGAAAACAAAGTAATTTTTGAAATGGCTTCTTCGAGCTTGTTTCTATTTCAGCAGCGAGCACCAAAATCGGTTTTGTTTGTTTTCTACAAAATCGGTTTTGCAACCACGGATATTTTGCATAAGCCATCTTAGAATGTTTAAGGTTCATAATACGGCGAAAAAGTGTGAATATTCCTTTAAATATGCTGTAAAAATAATGCACCTATCAATGTTTTTCCCCGACCAGGGGGAGGGCGGGCATACCCACGGGCATACCCACGGGCATTTACTGGTGTATACTATAAAGTCACACCACCTTGCCCCAGTGACTGCCATTTGCCCCTGTACTTGAGCATAATAGGGGTAGTCCTCTTTCAATTTACATTCGGTGTCGCTTGTTTTCTCCATACAAAACTTAGGTCAGAGCAGGCATCCAGAGGAGTGACATGATATTTAGTGTATTCAGCGTTTGAAACGTAGAGAAACGCGTTTGAAACGCCAGTCTGTCAACAACTTGCATTATTTCGAATATTATTATTATTACTGAAGCATAAATTATTCCACATACTGGTATACTTCAAGTGTCGTTTGTATTAATGAAAAACAAAAGCTACAGATAAATCACAGTCACCGTGGCACAGTCACACTTTTGATTACTGTAAAAGTTCAGTAATAAACTGACTAAACGGCAATAAGAAAGTTTTTATGAGTGCATGTATCTTGACTATTGAAAAGACTTGTCGAAATAGCAGCATTTTCTCACAAATGAAACAGGCTACACAAATCCCAGGACAAATGAGGTCAAATGAAGGAAATGTCAACAAATGCAATGCATGAACATTGAGAAGATATCTGGGAAAATACAAAACTGTTCGGGCTTGTTACTATCTTATGTTTCACATCAAATTTTAGATCGTTGGATTATATCACAAGCAAAAATTTACTTACGCAAATTGTCGCAAATCGGGCGCCGCAAATCGCTTTTCAGTTACGTTATTCCTAACCTGTGTTGACCTTGTGCATGATAAAGTTTAAGACCAGTCTTTCACGGGACAGAAAGTCTGTGTTTGTTTTTACCAAAGCTTCTGATTGGTCTGTCTGTAATTAGATTTTGTCAAAGTCAACAAATAAAGCTTTTTTAAATAATAAAACATGCACGTAGGCTGAATCTCTCTGGTCGCTGAAAGTATGTTGCTTGTATCTCGGACTAAAACGTAGCTTTCTGTACCTGGAATATACTGCTGCCTTAAAAGCCAAGGAACTCTCAGCTGATTGCAGTTCGAAGAAAATAATTGCAAACAAGGTCAGATGTACGTTTTGCTCGTAACGCAATCGTCCCATCTTTCATACAGAACCGCTCAAGACCCGTGAAATTCGTTGTTAATAAAGTCCACTGTGAAGTATTAAAGCGGCAGATTTTCGATTGTAGGTGGCAAAATCGCTGGCTGTCGGCACATTTTATTTGTGCACGATACAACCAAAGTTTTGTGTCGTGTGCATGCGTGCTCCAAGCAATATCGATTGAATCGATTAGATTACCCCATAGATACATATAGACATATAGACATAGTGAATCATCTGCCTACTATTCAAATACCACAGAGTTATAAATAACTCTGCGCTAAAAAGATCATCACAAAATAATGACTCAAATTGCTTGAAATCTATCCTAACAACTATACAACTTAATCTTTTACCTTTGTCTATGGGCTTTCATGAACGATGTTTTGGTGATGCCTCTGGCTCATGGCCACAGAGATGCCACATTTTAGACACTTTATCATGGGACAGTCTTGTGCCTAAAATATTTATTGAACAACAGTCAGAATATAGGCTCATACAATACCTACACCAATCAAAGGTACAGTATATAGTATAACTATTGGTCTTCAATTGTGCATATACTAGTGAGGAATAACTATATGTACATGTAGGCAAATTTACATCATCTTCAACTTCATTGAGCTGCTCAGAGCTCATTTCTTCCAGCTGGATATCTTTCTGCAAGGGTCTTATATAGATCCTTGAATTACCACAGGCATCCTTCAACTGCCTTGGGGTAGACGGGGGAGCTATATGATAAATTTCACACCACGTTGATACAGTAGGAACTCATACCCAGTTGTGCCAAGTTTCGGAAATGTTTCAATTATCTTTTCATGGCATTGTAGAGATCCATGGTGCAGTTCAAACTGGATACTACTATCTTCCAGACCAGCATTAGCCAGCTGCATCCTCTCCTTTATGTTTGTGGGTGGCTTGGGTGAATCCCACTTTGCCATACAAACAAACTTCAGTGTACATATACACATACTTGCTTGCCTTTCTTGCTTGTGTTAGCACCAGATGACCTGTAATTAAAGAGTCTTTGATGCTCTTGAGCTATACCAGATGCAGACAAGGAATTTTTCTGGTTTAGGGTCACTGCATAGTTGGATATTATTGGAAGTGCAGCTCTTGGCCAGATACCTGATGGACCAGCAATACTGCTAATACCTGATGGTACTGCTGTTACAGCACTCATAGTTGTAGTAGCACCTGAAAATATATGCAGCAGGTACCAGCTAAGGATTTCAATTTTATTTCCAGCCTTGGGCTAACAAACGGGGGATTACAGTGTACATGGAATCTTTGGCCCTGGGTAGTACCCTGGGTACCAGAGGTTTATTTCTCTCTCCGTCGCGTCGAGATCGGCCGGAGGCCGACGACGCCCCGGCGAGCGGCGGAGCCGCGACGAGAAATAAACCTCTGGCACAGGGCGCATTGATTTACCGTTCCCGTTGAACTTTGATCATTTTTAACGTATTACATTTAAACCAATCACAGCGTAAGTGTCCTACTGTGATCACATGTAATGGCACGTGGAGATATGACAGATTTGGGTTTTCAATTACCAGATAGTTTTACAAGGTGTCAAATGGCGCTATTCGTTCATGGCGTTCGCGGGAACTAAAACAACTCCTG
This sequence comes from Desmophyllum pertusum, assembly GCA_029204205.1. Classification (NCBI taxonomy): domain Eukaryota; kingdom Metazoa; phylum Cnidaria; class Anthozoa; order Scleractinia; family Caryophylliidae; genus Desmophyllum; species Desmophyllum pertusum. Next base: position 1,121,998 of record MU826844.1, on the reverse strand, counting down.
TAAAAAGGGTTCCTACCTCGAAGTCTTCGCTATCGTGCCAATTATGTGAAGCTGGTGTGTTGGGTGGTGGTGGATATTATAACCTGTGTTCGGAAAACGCCAGAAAACTAAACATTTCAGGTAGAGTTTCAGAGCTTTTGGCGGTCGACGATGATCTTTCAGTCGGCCCGCGAATTCTTTGTAAGAAGTGTTTTCGTCGCATTGAACGATATGAGGCAACTATCAAGGAGTTAACCTCCTTTAAAAAGCGGTATAATGAAAATCTATCCCACTGGAAAGCAGATGAACAGCATGCGCGAACAAAGCGATGTTCAAGCTCTCCTGGTTTGGGCATCAAAAAGTCTCGCGGTGCAGCAGATATCAACAAGCCTTCGGCCGAGCGAAATGTTCGAAGATCCCTCATCCAACCGACTGCAGAGTCAGAAAATAATGTTGCAGATGATAGCATGGAACTTGCTTTGGATCTTGGAAATGTAGAGGTAAGCTTGTAGATGCCTTTTTGAAAGACTTTCTAGAGGTGACAAAATTTGTAAATGATCACGAGTGGCGTCACTGCTTACAAAGCGTGCAAGATTATTAAAGCTTCTTCATAGCTCAAGTCAGAGATGGATTTCTACAGAACTATTGTGTCTCTAAAGGATACTAAAAAATGATAAAAGTATTGGGCTCAAAGGAGTTTTCTGGCGCTAGGAATAACAGCGCAAAGTAAACAGTAATTGCACAGCATGCAAAACATATTGACATCGTAAGAGATGCGGACCACCGAGGAAACAACCATCGCAATGTTTTGACCTTTTGTTATAAAATATTTGTTTTATGCTTTAGTTATGCATTTTTGGTCAATTGTTTATTATGTGCGACAGTGTGAAATGGTGAGATAAATAGATAAAGGTAAAGATACAGAAATGTAGTGGTGCAATTTATTAATTAATAAAATAATTGCAATAAAAAAGTGACATACATGTAGTACAGGTCAGATCAAAAGAATATTTCCAATGAAAATTTTGATCACGTTGCTTTTTACACCTTAGGTAATTCTAGACTTTGAGGGTGGCAGAAAGCGTCGTATACCCAAAGATGACATAGACAGGAAAGCCATCAAACAGCTTGTACTGGGGGAATATGGTTATGCTGTAAATGCTCTGTATTCCAAGGAAGTTATTAGAGATGCTTTACTGGAGAAAGTTAGAAAAACTATCATCACCGAATGCAAAGATTTGTGTTCTGTAAAAAAGCCATCGCTTTTGAGAAATACATCGCCTTCAGGATTAAAACAGTTCACTGAGAGTGCCCATGTAGATGAACTTACAGAGAGAGCTCCTGTTCTGCATTCCCTGTTGTCTGCTGCTGTTGGAAAGTCTACCACAAAGATGACTGGAAATCAAGATGGAGAAAATGCAACCAGCAGTGATGGTAACAAAACTGCACCAGCAATAAGTATGACTGCCTCAGTCCTTCTCAAAACAAGATGTCAACAAATGAGTGCACAGGCTTACAGAGTTTCAACACTGCTGTGGCATAGTGGGGCAAAAAAACAGGTACACTAGCTGTAAAGCTCTTTCATAATACTTATATATGTAAGATGCATTAACACTGTCTTATTATTTATTATCATTGTCTATTATACACTGCTTGTTATTTGTAGTTGATATGGTTTGGTGTGTGCAGTTATTGCTACATACATGTATATAAAAATATGTATCAACATTATGAGGAGAGAGTATAGGCACTTAAATGTACCCGATTCTTGGTTGGCTAATTAAAATCTTAAAAAAAAGGTTAAATATTTATAATTTGCTACTTTAGGTATACAACCGTGGAGTCAAGTGGGGCTTAACAGTTGGCCACACATCTATCATTCAGAAGATTGAACAAGTGGGAAATGACTATGATGGAAAGGTGTTGGAATGGAAGGTGCAGCAGGAGCATCATAAAAAGTTCCACACAACCTTGGAAACAATCACTGAATGCCTAGAAGAGGCAGTGCATGACACCGCTGTATGTCAAGAATCAAATTCTGCTGACCTTTCAGTTAATTTGCCCAATCCTGAATCTGATCAAGTCTCACGTGATACTTGCCTAAAACAGGAGGTGAAAGAAAAGCTTGCAAATCATTTCAGCGAGGCCCTGTATTCTGAAGCAGAACTCTTGATCAAGCAAACTACACAGAAGGAAGCTGTCAGCAACACAGATGTGGACACTATGAAGATGCTTATGCAACAATCTGAGACCAAACGACCAGAAGGCTATCAGATTATTGGAGACAATGTGGATCTTATGATTAAAGTAAGACACCAGGCCAGTGACAAACCTAACAAAAGCATTCATTGGTTCCACATGAATGCTGTCAAAGATAGAGTGAATGGTGCTGGGATAGCTGATGATGGGCCATCAAAACTAGTGGATGATGTTGAGAACTGGGAAATCCTCCCATCCACTAAACACAACCAAGATCTGCTGCATGATTTCATCCCACTGTTTGCTAGGGTCATTTCTGACAGGATTCCTGCATTCAAGACATTTAAAGATGTGGTAATAAGGCACATTCCACACCAGTACTCAGATGTTATGGAGCAGAAGTCAGAACAGGTAAATTAAGAAATTTTGTAACCCTAATTTAGCTTCTAATAACTATATGCATGGATGCCAACTTGCTTCAGTATCATATTATTTCTAACTTGTTATGTACTAGTGTTTCAAAAACAATATTAATATTTAATAGCAGACATGTTGAGTACATTGTCTATTTCTAAAAAAAAATTCTTGGAATTTAAATTTTCATGATTTGTACTGTTTAATCAGTGGCATGGCAGATTTAGAGGAGGGTACCGGGCCCTCCCCTTATTTAATACATGTACATATACATTATTACAAAAGAGTTTCTAGGGAAAAGTATTTTCTCAAATAATATAGCCGGAGGCGATTATTATTTTGTTCACTCCAAAAGAGTGGGGGGGGGGGGGGGGGGTGATTATTTGGGGGAGGGCATAATACATAAAATACAGTACTTTATTATTCCACTATTACGCCATTTCACCGTATAAGGTCAAGAGAACACACAAAATATGAGACCGTATTGACCAGTTGAACAGAGCAAATACGGAAAATAGCATAATAGTAGTGTCATTTTGCAGTAGAATAATAAATCCCTTATTCGCTGGTTTACCAAATAATACGAGTGGCCATTTTTCTCATTGCTCCCATTTTTCCTTGCCCTGTGGGGCTTGGAAAAATACTACGCAACTCGCAAAATATCCGCGCATATTATATGTTAAACCATTGAATAAGGTAAATATGTATTTTCTGTTTAGCATTACATGCATTGGATGTATGGATTGTCAATAAATAATTATGTACAGTAGCCCTTATTAATTTTCATTATAGAACTAAAATTCTAGCATGATTATTCATGATTTTCTAATTCTGAAATACAATGTAGGTACCATTGGGACTGCTGTTTAAAAATGAGAATACCAATGATGACATGATTGAAATTTTAACTGAGATTCACGAGAAGTATCTACCAATAATCAAGACAACAGATGACTCTGGTAATGTAGAGATTGAAGTTCTCCAAAAGATTTTCTTTGGTGGTGACCAGTTGACAGAGGAGCGTGCACGGAATGCAAGACAAGGCCGAGCAGATGGCGATACTGAATTTGAAAGGCTGGAAGGATTCATTCCAAAAGTGGAGGATTGGCATGCAGGACGGATACTTTATCAGGTTTGTTTGTTGGTGTTTCTCATGTTTTTGCCAAACTGAATTATTAATGTGGGAGAATACTATCCCCATGTCTTGACAGTATACATGTGTACAACTTTTTGATTGAAAAAATAGCTACTAACATTAATAATAGCTTAGGTTACTCTATATTATCCAGTCCAAATTATACTTAGAAATTATTGGACCAGAAATGAAGCATTCGAGGCGGCTGTAAGTAGAGTTGTCTAGAGTAGAGAATGTCCACCCCCCCCCCCCCCCCCCCCCAAAAAAAAAAAAAAAAAAAAAATTGGGAAATCACATTATCTGTTATCGATAATTTGTTTGATGGTAGTCTTACTGATATTTTGCATTTCCATAAATCCTAGGTGCTATATGATGTGTTCTTCAACTCCTCTTCAGTGAATGATGTTGGAACCATGTGCAGTAACATGAATGTCATCAATCAAGTTAATGCGAAAACAGCAAATGTCCTTGACAACTTCAATTATTGCAAAAGCTATGTTAAGCTGGAAACAGATGCTTTCATTTCAGCTGCCACAATGAAGCACTTTGGGATGACAAAACTCGATGAACCTGTTGAGAACTTCATACCTCCGTCCATATTACAGGGCAGCAAAAGTGCCAGAAGAATTTGGCTGCATGAACATGTTAAAGAGATATTAAGAAAAACTGTCATGGATGAGCAGGAGGAATTCCATGAGACTATTCAAGGTGAACTGATAGAAATGAGCAGACCAAAGAGGTACTATTGTAGGGTCTGCAACAAAGAATATGTGTATGCCAAGGCAAGGGATTCGCATGAGACAACAATTCATGCATTCAGCATAGAGTCAAGTGAGACTGACACCACCCAACCAGAATCCAAACCAATTGATGCCAGGTACAATTATGCCTGTGCTCGTCTGAACTTTGGAATGCTTATTTTCAATTTTGATGATGCAATCAAAGAAGGGGATGGTGAGAGGGTTCTGAGATGCTGGAAATTTATGCTGTTGATTTTTAGAGCATACAAACATACAAAGTATGCTTTTGCTGCATTACAATTGTTCTTTTACACAGCATGTCTCTTGTCAGAGAGGCTGTCTCACTTCCTAGTATGGAATCGAACTGTCAATAACCATGGTGGGAAAGGACGAAATATCTCTTTGGACTTGAGAATAGAGCACTTGAACAATCTCTTGAAGGAGATGCTTAGGTGCCTTGGTGTCAATGTAACAGAGAAATCAGCTCAACAATGCAGTGAGGCAATTTCGATGTTGGAAGAAATGTTGCACAAGATAGATGTTGAGTTGGGTGTCAAGGAGCCTTCTGGACACCACATCAAGGCCAAAGATGACAAAGATTTTGAGGCGCTAATCAAGGAGATCCATGAGAGAGGGAATCTGTTCTCTTTCGATCCATCTTCATCAGAGCGTAACTATCAGAAATTTCCTGACTTTCAAAGGAACATTTTAAGTGGCCTAGACTTCAAACAACTTAACAAGTGGTTGAACACACACAAGAAGGAAATGTCACGTCTACAACAGTGAACGCATGTAGACTTACAGAGCCTCAGACTGTAGTGAAATGTGAACAGTTTTTATTTGAAATGTATATACAAATGTACATTTAATAGAGGTAAAGTGTCCCCCATTGGTTGGGAGGACAATATATTGCAAAATTGAGCATTTACAATCTGGAAACTTTTCAGCTGTCATAAAAAACATTGAGAACCACAAACAATGGGTCAACCAATGACTTTGTTTTGTTTTTTCCAGTTCATTTTAGTTGCATCAGATTGTTTAAAATATTCTAAAAAGGTACAAAACCTCAGGGGAAAAACACATGTTTATTATTATTTGTGGTTGATGTTGCTCAAGCTGTCACCAGGATATACCAAAACTATTGCAAATGTTGAATGTACTAAGAATTTCTGATCAAAATACAGTGGAATCCCGATTTAACAAACTTTCACGGGAAACCGTGTTGAACAATAATTAGAGAAATCAGGAGTTCGAAAAATCGGTGTACGGTGAAACAAATCCAAGGGAAATAACTTTTGGTTTGAGTTGTCAAGGTTTTTGAGAAAGTCAGGGTTTGAGAAATAGGGATTCTACTGTACATGTATTAAGCCTGGTTTTCACTAGCGACGCAAGCACAAGCCCAACTTAGCAACATACGCAGATGCAGTAACGTGTAGATTTGTCCTAAACAAAAGGCAACGTATGTTGCTTGCGCTTGTGTCGCTAGTGAAAACCAGGCTTTAGTGACAGTTCCTGTGCATGCAAGAGTCTTTTGTTGTTGCTAATTTAAAGGAAGTGTTTCACGGTTAGGCGTATGTGCACACTTATCAACTTTATTCAATAAAAAAAATTACATGTTCAGTGCTTCATAATCACAAAGTCCAAGCAAAACGATGGATGACAAAAATAAAATTAAAAATTAAAGGATTACACTGACAATGACAACCATGCAAAAAAGCCTCTGGCACCAAGGGTATGTCAACATTGAATACCAGAATAAAATTAATATCCAGAAGAATAATTTGAGCTGGATCTGGATTTTCTGTGGATTTTGGTCATCCGTCGTTTTTCGTTTTGCCAATAAAGTTGATTGTACACATGCAACAAACCGTGAAACACTCCCTTAAAGGTTTTATTAATATAAAATATTTCAATGATTCTATATTATTATAAATCAGAGTCTGAGAAAGAGTCACTTTCACTTTCTTCACTGTTGCTGTAGTTTCCTCCATATTCAAGGTCATAAGACTCTGGATTAAATACATATTGTTCTACACTGTCAGTGAAGATCTCCTCATTGAATTCAAAATCATCAAAAGTATCTCTGACCATATGCAGAATGTCGTAAGCATGCTCTTTTTTGAAAACTGGCAAGTTTTCCATAATGTATTCCAAGTCAAAAATGTATTTACAATTTGACAGAACTGATTTTATCAGATGATTGCTAAATCCAGTTGTGCACTCTGGAGACATGTAATATACTGTGCATTTGGAAGAGAGTTCCTTTTGTCTGTCTGTTAAGAGTTCATCTAACAACATCCTCTGCTGAAGGGTCGTTTTCCTTTTCTGCAGTCTCCTTTGACAAACCACGACCTTGAGCAGTATGATGCGTTAAAGGGATATCAATGTTGCATTTCTCATCAACACATTGACAATTTAAATGGCACGACAAACAACAGTTATGATCTCCCAGTGTTGTTTTAGTTTCTTCAAATTCTGCCATCAATAGGTCTCGTAAACAACGGTTGTCCTTGACATACATTTGTACTGATTTGTCACATTTCCTCAAATGTTTTCCTTGATACAATAGAGCTGACACTGCACTTTTACCATCTCGACCAGCACGCCCAATTTCTTGAACAAAATCTTCAATACTACGAGGAGGCCCATAATGGATTACAAAGCGAATATCTTTGAAATTTATTCCCATGCCAAGTGCATTTGTTGCAAATACAACTCTGCATGTACCAGATGGAGAATAGAGTGAACTTGTAACTCTGCTTTTATGTTTGTCTAGAGTGTTGTGATGAAACATTCCGATTAACATGTTTTCAGACTTAAGTTCATTGCTGACATAAGCTTTTCTTTTAACTCCTTTTTGAAGAAAGTAAATAGCTGTCCACATTCTTTGGTGGTCTTGCAATAGACTAATGTTCTTGGACATGACTGCTTTTCGGTCTCCAGCTTTTCAATTAGCCATCCAAATGTTTCAGACAGGTGTACATTGACTTTGGCCACATACAAATAAATGTTAGGCCTGTTTGGGCTAGCAACAATCAGGTGGAGATTCTCCTTCAAATTGAGGGCTTCGATTATTTCTTGTCTCGTCTTTCTTGTGGCTGTTGCTGTCAATGCCATGACTGGAGTTAGGGCTGGAACTAGCGATCGAAGTTCACCCAGCCGTCCAAAGGAAGCACGGAAGGCTTGTTTCTTTTCTTTGCTATCATAACCCCTACAATAAAAAGTATTGTTTAGTGTTTTATGCTCTTACTACGTACCTACATGTATTTAAATACATGTAAACCATGAGACAAATTTATTAGCCAGCACTGTTGTGGGAGACGTGGTGTCCTAAATTATGGTTAGTGCGCTGAACTCTGTACCGAGTGGTCCAGGTTTGAGCCCTGGCCGGGGTTCAAGTCCTGGCTGGGGTTCGAGCCCTGGCACTGTGTTCTGTTCTTGGGCAAGACAATTTACTCTCACAGTGCCTCTCTCCATGCCATGTACTGGCGACAAAAATGCTAGCGGGTAACCTGCAATGGACTAGCATCCCATCCTAGTCGCTTGATGCTACAGAAACAAATTTAAGCTCCGGAAGTTGTGGGCCACTAGGCTCGTGAAGACTTTACTTTTACCTACATGTACTGTTGTTGCAATAACAAAAATATTTGCAGGCGACAAAGGGACACGCTGCCTAATCTTGATGTTAGGTCATTGTTGTTTATATCAATTAGACTACGAGCTCGAGTTTTCTACGAGCGAACAGTCAACGAGGCGTAGCCGAGTCTATCGCTCGCAGAAAACGAGAGCGAGTAGTCTATTTATTGTTTTAGTAAAAACTTTACTTGTTCTATGACACCAAAATTATATTTTATGTAATTTTTCCAACTTAAATCAAAAGAGATGCCAATTGTTGAATCCTGAACACGACAACAGCGTTGTCTGTCGGCGATTAGTAAAAATCTACTAGTATACTAATGCAAATGAGACAATCTAATTGGCTGAGCTACTTGTATACTAGCAGCCATTAGTGTGCAGTGGCTGGAGGTCGTCTACAAAATTGCGGTTTCGTTTCTACGAAGTTTCGGTGGATGATTTAGAGTTAATACTAGACAATTGTTATGTACGGCCGAATCAACTATCACATCATAGAAATCTCGAGCTCATAGTCTAATTGTTAAATAGTCAACGATGAGAGAACCAATCAGATTCAAGGATTTGCAATAGACCATGTACCCTGGGTTCCAGAGGCTTTTCTTGTGCAGTTTCACCATGACAAGTTTTTACAAATCCCAAATATCTAACTCGTCCAGCAAATTTTGGGTCAACCGATGGTACATCACGCTGGCACTTTCATGGGCAAAGTAAAATAATTATTAAGCATGCTGGGCCTTTTTACACTTGCTATTAATTTGAAAACAAAAGGATCCATTCTTATTCAGTGACATGCAAATCGGATATTCTACAATTAAGCCGAGACTTGAAATAGCAAAATGTTCGGGCTAACAATAAGGAAATATATCAATGTAAACAGCTTTACAAAATATTTAGCGAAAAATTCGATCCAGAAGTGAGAATACTCAATCGACATCGCTGTATTAAGCTTTAAGCTTACTTGTAACATCAAGTAAACAAACAATTTTCAACATAAACTTACCATTTTGGAATAACATGTGCTTCTTCAGCAACAATCCCAAAGAGGTTTTCTTGATAAATAGGGGATTGCAGCATCTTCCTCCATTTTTCGTTGAGGATAAGCGCCTCAGGGGTTAGCAAACACAAAAGAGTATTTACCATTTATGGCGCCATTTTCGTCGGCGTCGTCACCAGATAGACACGTGCACGAAATGCCTCGTTTCTTCAACTCCATCATATGGCATTCGATGAGTGCATTCAGAGGGCAAATGACAATCATTATTGGGCTTTCTGGATAACGATAACCCATCTTCAGCTCAACACACAGCCCAGGAATAAGCTGAAATAATATTATTTTCCAAAGCCAGTTGGCAACACCGCCAAAACGTCCTTGCGGCGAATAAAATTAATAATTCCATCTGTCTGCTCGGCGCTTAATTCGTCGACACCGTCGAACGTTTTTAAAACTATCGCTAAGGCCTCTTCAAGTGCTTTCTCCAAACTTCCATCAGAATCCGCCATTACAACATGCAACAACAACAATCACTGTTCTATCGATCACTGTTCTATCTCTTCATCGCCTCATCATTCACAGGATTTTTTTCCCGCAGCGTACTATTCTTGCCAACCAATCACAGAGACTATTAGATTCAAAATACCTTAGGGAGTCGTTAGTAGCCAATCAGCAATCTAGTCCAAATTCTGGACTAAATCTATTTAAGCCGGCTTACCATTGGCTCGGCGCTATCAAAGCAATAGCGCCCTGCTCCAGAGGCTTTTCGCGCGGGCCATAAGAGAGATTTGAAACCAGAAACCTTGAAACCAGAAACCGCGCAAGAAAAGCCTCTGGCACCCAGGGTATGGAGGTAGAAGTTTCAAGGAGAATTTGTTAAATTGACCACCCTCGTGTAAAGGGGTTTAGGTAGGATTGTCTGTGAAAAAGCTGTGACTTTGCCTCATAACATTCCCCAACCAATGGAGAAAATTAACAATTTCTTCAGTTTTTTTTACAATCCCCTTGGTTCGCCCAAGGGGGATTGTGCATAAGTTTCGCCATCGGAAAACAACCAGTACATTGTACACCGCAGACCCAGAGCTTCTCTTGCAATGTGTAGAATCAGACAGTTTTCATTCCAGTTTGAGTTATTTTATAGTGTGGTTCCAGAGGGGTGGGGTTCAAAGTGAAAAAACCTTTGCTTTTAAGACACTGTTACACTAGGCAATGTTTTCCTGCAACTTGGCTCACAATTTTGTTTTGCCGCTACAAGACAAGCTGCATGAGACCTTGCTTAATATAACACTCACTTAAATGTAAATGTCTTACAACATTTTCATTGCATTAATCGTTGTGAAAAGTAGGATTTGATTCCACTTCGTGCAATGCTTGTTGCAAGGAAAATGTTGTGAGACATGTTCATTACAGGTGGTGTTACACAACATTTTTGTGTGGGAGACATGTTGCAAGAAAAATTGCCTAGTGTAACAGTGCCTTTATTTCATTTTTACACATGAATGGAATGAAATGAGTATAGTGAGGACATGGATATGCAAATTAGCACTCAATCGCTCGATCGATGGGCTGTGATAATTAATTTATGCATTCAAATGAATATTCATTTATGAATTAAATTATTCATGAGGTTGAGCTTGCGATATGTAATGGTCACCTGCCTTACCCATGAGGAACGGCATGAGGGAGGAAAGGGTGGAGAGTTAGTCGCAAGGGGTGGGGGGTCGGTGGAGCAAAACGCCTAGGAGGGTAGGTATGATGGTTCAGATGGTATCCAAGATGGCGACGGTGGGTCTTCCAAGTTTGAGGAAGGATGGATAATTTGAGAAGAGATGAAGGAGGAGAGCTAGCCGTGTCCCATTTTGACATCAGCTAGTTTTATAATTTTAATACATGGATTTCCCTAGCGAACAGTTAGTTTATTTACATGTGACTAGACCATGACAAACAACGTGACATAAATTTTTAGTTCCGGGCGAAGCGAAATGCGTTGAGAAATTCATCGAATTTGTTTGCATTCATTGTTTTTCCTTAGGACTTTATAAAGACGCTGTTGAGATTATAGAATTTTAAGATACGTTGGATTTGCCACATGTCCGTTTATAAGTACCGTGGAACCTACGGAACTTTGAGAAATGACTGTTTTTATGCAACCATAACTATAGGTATTTTAATATTATTCACAAGTTGCTCATAAGAGCTTTTGATTGCAAAAATGTTTCAATCTCTTTATCTATAGTCTGCTGTTGAGCTAGTAAAAATTTGTGCTGATAGGTAATAATACTTCTGATATGAGATGGCTCACAGTCAAATTCAATGATGCAATTGCTTACACACTGTAAAACAAATGGATCAGAGGTAATTTGTTGCCATTCATACAAAGAGTGTCTCAACAGCCCTGCTTCAAACGGTTGCTGAGTAGACAAAATCTCATTTATCATGCTGGTATAACTAACCTATAACTAACCTATTGTTAACTAACTAACCTGTTGAGAAGGTTTTAATAGTGACTTGTCTTTGTGTGTGAGGCAGTTTTCGTTCCTGGCCTCCTGCGATGGAACCGCGTTCCCCTAAAAAAGGCTGAGATCGAGGAAAACCTCTGGACGTACCAGTATAGCGGCCTCTAGCCAGAGTAGATGCAGAACCTCTACCCTGATAGCCACCATAAGGGTGAAAGCGTGAGCCACGGTTTCTCTTTGGGGTTTCCAATTTTTCCCCCAACTTGTTGGCCTTTGACACCTTGTCAATCTCTTTGCTGACATCATCTCCAAACAATTCTGCGGTGATTGGTGTTGAAGCATTGCATAATGCACTGTATTGCATGTTAAGGTCTGGTCTCAAGAGCTCTCTGCACTTAATGTTGAGCTCTCTATTTCCGCATAAGGATAACACCAAAGCATGCACAAGGTTGTCTCTCACTGCACCTGATACCAACCTATAGGCCTGAAGAATTGCATACATTGAGCTTATGAACATTTTCTGGCACTTCTGCATTCCATTATCTGCCTTTCTGGTGTTTTCTCTAAGCTGGTTCCAAACAGTCTTGTTTATCTTGGGTGCCACCAGTAACTCGCAGTTTTCTGGTCTGGAATATTTCTCTGTGAGTTCATCCAGCTTCGTTTTCGGTAGTTTGCCGTTTATCAGGCTCTTAACAATTTTCACTAGGTCGTCGACGACTGGGGGGGCTGGTTTTCTCTATTGTAGAGAATTCTGAAGCGAAATCTTTGAATTCGCCAGAAGTTTCAGCCTGTTTCTGCACTGATTGCGGTGTGTTGACATGAAGTAATTTATCAATTTCATCGCCCAGTTGCAGGTTTGAGTACTGATCGCTGAAATACTCACTATACTTCCTGAAATTTTTGGTGGGGGTGTGCGGCCTGCTTCTTGAAACCCTTACCCTATTTCAGACCAAAATATGTGATTTTCCATTCCCTATTTCAGACCTGACCCAAAAATCGATACCCTATTTCAGACCTATAAAATTAGTATGTGTGTCTAATACATGACTTCAGCTACCCAGGAATGGGTTCCATTTGCGCAAACATTTGAAAAGGGCTTCAAATTCCCTGATGTTGATGGAAAAAAACAGTTTTGTCTAAAAGCTAAACCAAATTCCAGGCCAGAGTGCACAAAACATACCCTATTTCAGACCAAAACGGCTCAAAAAACAGTTTATTTACCTTAATTGGGTCTTCTAGGTTACTTGTGCTGCTAGTTAATGAATACTTAAGCACCATGCTATCTACGTTCGGAAATTTTGTGTCGCTAACCATTTGTCTGAGTTCTCATTATTGCTGTCGTGGTTCTATGCTATTGCGTTTATTTGTCAAACCTTGTAAAACAAGACGACAATTGCTATTGTTGAAAATATCATTCGCATCACAATGTGATCAGTGGCCCATAACGACCTCGTGAATAATAATGTTTATGCATATTAGGAGTTGAGTTCTTTCCAAATTTGGACGCCAGTCAAGCAGAACGAAGGCTAAGTAATATTTTGGCGAAGAAGAACCCAGAAGAACCCACATTTTGTTCGGTTTTAGGCGGTCTAAAGTTCACTAAAAACTTGTTTGTTTAATAAGCTCTCAAGTGACACGTGTACAGAAGTCTCTTTTGGGTTGCGATTGAAAGCGTTTTCATAAACGCGGAATTATCGTCGATATTATTTCTGTTCTTCAACCTAAATGGTTTTGGTGGAATGTCCGATTTTATCACGGACAAAATAGGTCAAATACTACTAGAAACAGTTAATTATGGACGGGTTGAGATTGTTTTCACTTTCGTACCTTTCAGTTTCATGGTCATGGACCAGTCTGCAACTTCGAAAAGAAGCCATTTATCTACCGGAGCGACGCCCCATAAACCGGCAGAGAAGAAGGCATAAATCCGAGGATAAGAAAACCGCTAAACTTCTCGTCAGAAAATGTGCCATGCAGCTCAAGTCAAAGTGTTAAGCGGTCTCTTTCGAGCCCCAGGGTAAATACCATTTTCTCTATTTACATGATCATAATTTCACCTGCATTTTTATTCTCTATGTACATGAGCCTGTGTCTTAATGTTTATAAAATGAACTGTATTGTTATTCTTTATGTACATGCTCGTTCCCCTCTGTTTAATATTTATAAAATGAAATTATTGTTAAAATTATTGTTTGTTAAAATACAATAAATTCAACAAAGTTTGTGTTTTGTGTTTGCTAGGCCGTTTCAAGTACTACATTAATTTATTTTGTTATTTTCGTTCCTTTAGAATTTATTTAAAATCAAATGGGTGACTGCAAATATATTATGTTATGTCTTTTGCCAGGTGGTCAGCTCTTGTCTCCGGAAGTCACCTCTTGTTGTTAAACAGTCACCTGTGCGATTACACAAGTGGTCTTTTGATGAGGAGAGGGCCTTGGTTGAGTTTGTGGGATTGGCTAAGATGGATCCAAGATATGACATCTCCAGCAAAACACAATGGCCTGCTTTCCGTGCAAGTCATCAGTTCTGGAGAGATACTGCCCTCCACATTCAAGAAAGTACTTGCTCAAGTGTACTTCTTACTAGTAAGTGACCAATTTGTTATATCAATAAAAAACCCTGATATTAAGAAATGGTAGCCACATAACCTGTTAACATACAGTGTTCTTCAACCTGTATTCCCAAAATAGTTATAGAACTAATTGTGAAATTTTGTATTTTTCTAGGTACCAGAATACGAGCCAGAGTCTTTAACTCTCTGAAAGGCAAGTTCCCAAAGTTAGAGGATGCAGAGGAGTTTTACAATTTAACCTTAAGCAGTTGCTTACTTGAAATGGAACAGACATCAGCTCCAAGAGGGATAGCAGTTCCCCAGTCAACAGCTGGCATGGTTGATAAAGTCACCCAAACACCAGCCCACCAAGAAAGTGCCACTATAACAAAACCGGAACCTGCACAACATCCTGTGTGGATTTTGCTGCAGTTATATCTTCCTTGGATGAGGCTCAGTTGACTGCACTTGCAAACCTGTCTTTTCTGGAACTTGCATTAAAAAATGGGATTGATTCCAATCCTGCGGATTTTGCATCACTTTCAGTCAATGCAATGAAAAAGTTGCAAGAGCAGAAAAAGAACAATCTTTTATACAAGTTTGCTTTTTGCATAGCACAAAATCGACCAGGATCAGACGAGTCATTGTTTCCACTGGACCGCATGCCCTTTGGACTGGTGGAATACCAAATTGATTTTTTTTCTGCCACCAATATTATGCAGGTATGATATTTTTGTATGTCTTAGAAATAGTACAAAAATCAGCCTATGGAGTGTGGATTCATGGGGCCGGTGTCCAATTATAGCTGATGTGGATAATTATATTATGCGAAGTTAAAATCAAGCAATGGCTGGCCAGCGGTGCCCTGCATGGCGTAGGCATGTGGGGCGGTTGGTTGGCTTCGCAGGGGTCCCTGATTTCCTACAGCTCACATGTTTGTGTCAGATCGTTTTACGTTTTAGGTGTTCCTACAGTGTTTCTAAAAGTGATAGAATATTTGGGTACAAAAAGTTTATATTATATTATATTCAGTGGAACCCGGTTAATACGGACACCAAAGGGACATGAAAAAGTGTCCGTATTATCCGGGTGTCTGTATTAAGCGGGCTGAAATAAGAAAAAATATTTGTCGTCAGGACAAACAAAACTGTCCGTAATAAGCGCATGTCCGTATTAACGAGTGTCCGTAAAGCGGGGTTCCACTGTATTTATATAATTATTATATTATTATTATTATTATTATTATTGGTAATTGGACTTAGTGTCATACAATTCAGGGTTAATCATACTCGTTATTTCAAATCCTACTTATGTAACATGCTCATCTGACTTGAAATTGCTCGCATTTTTACTCCCTGAATTGTACTCCATACATCTAATAGAACCTTGGCGTCTGGTCATTTACTTCCCAGAGGAACAATACATCTTTTAAAAACAGTTAATTTTTTAACAGTATTTCATTGTGTGTTTCTCCAGATTTCCCTTCCACATGATTTTAAAGTTTGGTATGAAACCATGTGCGCAGAATTCCCAATAAGATTTGGACGTCTGTTCCGTGGTCCCATGTGGAGTGGAGTTCCTAAAAACCTGCAGAAGGATCCGCTAACAGTAAGTACCTTTAAAAGTTTTGTAAAGTAGGTCCATGAAACAATAACTTCACTGCAATTCACTGCATTAATTTGCTAACCTTCCCTGTTTCAGGCCAGAGTCAACATTGCATCACCAAGTACACGAACAGTTCAAAAGAAAACAGCAGCATCCAAATTTACAACTGAACCAGGATTGCAGGTGACTTACAGAATACTTTGAAATTCATGTTAATAAACTTTTACATTTTCTGGCTATGTCAGTGCAAAAAAAATTTAGCTTTCGTAAGTTATAACTACACAGTAAATCATAATAACCAAAAGATACACCAGGTCAAGGGTGTTTATATTATATAACGATGGCAGGCAATATTTTGCTTTTTCAAAATTCTTCTGGACAACCAAATAATATTTTGTATTTTCCTTCTATTTATCTCAGGTCACTGCTCTTAAACACCTCAAAGAAGCACATCCTGAAGGACGGTTTTGGTTGAAGACAGATGCTTGTGACGTCAAGTCTGTCCTTCAGCAGTCTGTTCGTGGAGAGTGGAATGGGGACTGTGATCTCGGTGATGGAAAACTCCAGAGTATCACAAGGGAGTATGAGGATAGAGAGGCCAGTCTGGATGTGCATGGCATGGACAGAGACCGTGGTGTAATTGAACAACGCATTCGCTCAGCATCAGATGCCTTAGTCCAAGATGTTGTCTTTCTAACTGAAGGATTAAAGGAAGCTGACAAAATGTACCAAACAAAGTTCAATTCACCAAACACATCCAAATCCTTGCTGATGCACCTCTGCTGGAAACAGTGGAGTACAACACATTGTTACAGGAGGCTCAAGCTTTACATTCCAGACTTGACAACCTGTTGCCATTCTTGAATCCCACTTCTCCACGAGTTGCTGATGTTATTGCATCACTGCAAATTATGTCCAAAGAGCTGAATGATTACTTTCGCAATCTGTTTGTGAAGAAAAGGCAGCCTGCTGCAACTCATGTTCTTGTAATAATGGTTTCAGAGGAGAGGAGAAACAAGAAGCCTTATGCCCTGCCAGTGCAGTATGTGCCTTATCACACCATTCGTGATCAGTACATCAGAGACGTCAGCAAGAGTGTGAAATTGGAGATGACAAATTTGGGGATGAAGACAGTTGGTAAATATAAAATCAGTTGTAATATGAAGTATTGACTTGAGTGATCTGCTGGATATATGCACACCTCTTAGTTTTACGTTTAATTATGCAAATGTATAAAGTTCTCCTTTATTTTCAGGTAGTAAGAAATTATTAAGTAACCTTTTTTATTAATTTATTAATTAAGCTTGCTTTTTTGTGTGAAATCTTTTCAAGGAATGGTCACGGATGGGGAATTTAATTCTCTAAGAACCCAGGGTGAGACAAGACCAGTCCACATTTGGCAGATCATCCATGATGCCCGGGAAAGCGTGAGCAAGCAACGTGCGGTAACTCTTGAAAAAATGTTGAAGAAAATTGGAGGTGAGTAATTTCATTAATTATAATAATAATATTATAGTATATTTTAGGGGTAGTTTCAGTCTGAAATTTGGACTTGATCAATCACAAAATTATCCTCTATCCTGTACAACACACTACCATTTTAGATGAAATAGAGCTCAACTTTTAAATGATTATTTGGAGTAAAGAAAAATGTGGGGGGATTAGAGTGGGAGCATAGCAACCAGTAATCCTTGAAATAGAAACAAATTCCAATAAACTGTTACTTTTTTCAAACACATTAGAGGATGCAAATGGAAATCCCATCACTGAACTCCTAGATGAGGCGATCCCCCAAACTGTTGTTCAAGAGCTTAACAACCTGCGTGTCGCCAACAACTGGACCATGGAAGATGCAGTCACGTACCACAGAGCTACCCTTGTACCCAATGGCTATGTTCCGAATTCCTTCAGACCAAATGTTCCAGAAAGCTATTTGGATAAGCTCCGTTCACTAGTTGCTACGTACCGCTACCGGCACAAAATCCAACAGTTTAAGGAAGAGGGTGTTGATTTCAGTTGTTTTCTGTATGTACCTGAGGTTGATCCAACCACTGGGGCAGTCTTCCACGAACGGGAGGACCATTGTCACATCCTTAAGAGAATCTGGAAGCATACAAGAGAAGGTGGCCCTGACTTCTGTGATGTGACTTCCTTTGATGCTGCAATGATGGATCCTAACACAGGTCTCACCCATGCTGCTCTGGTAGGAGAGCGAAAGCAATCTGTCACCGATGCAGAGAAGATGCTGTCCTACTTGGTTGGAAAATTCCTGACGGAGCATGGATATGCAAGGGAAGCATATTATGTGGAGACAGTAGCAGGGTGGCATGAAGCAGCTGATGGACGTGGTTTGACAGAGTTTGAGAGATGCCGCAAGAATTATTCAATGCTTAATATGCTTCTTGATGAGTGGTTGCCCTGGCACAGGGATAACTACGATTTCACAACCATAGATATTAACAGGTATTTACATGTATTTAAAAATGAGTGGTCTAAGTTGGAAAATATGTGGTTTGAGTGAGCCATGCTAAATGGCCCTTTAATCTGATCACCTCATTACTATGGCCAGATTTGGGGAGGCAGGGGGGGACTAATGCTGGCCGGATTAACTGGGTTCTACCGTAGATATAACTGACATACATGTAAAATTAATAGGTTGCAACCGGGTTTTTTTTTTTCACTAGATTGTCACACATCAAACTGTCTGGTATTTCTAAAATCAACTTTCATGGCTTTTATAAATGAATTGTTTCAACAAGACAAAGGAAATCTGTGACTGATGAAAACGTCTTGTAGAAACTCAAAGGAAAAGAGGGTTTTGTTTGTAAGGTTCTCTGGTGGTGAGTTCTCCTAGGTGATTGTAGTTCCTTGTTTTTTATTAAACGTTTTAGGCCAGTCAAGGGCATTTGTGGCTTTTCTCGTGAGACGGTCATTGCTGTAACCACAAATATTGAAAGTATCGAGTACCGAAGGAGGGAGAGTGGAGAGATTGGCTATGAAGAACACCCCCGAGCTGGTTCCTCTGATGATGTGGAAGCTATCTTCGCATTGTTTCACCGTCTGCTTGGGCTCATTTTCACTGTGAAGGAGTTTAAGGCATGCTGGAGGAAGGTTGTGAGGTATTAAGATGCAACATGTTCCACTACATGTATAATGTAATATTGGTTTTGAGATGCTTTCAATGGGTATTTTCTTTATCTCACACAAATAATATCCATACAATAATGATGACCTTTGATGCATTCAAAGTCATCTATTGAGTTCTTTTGTCTCCAATTTAAAATTTATATTGTAAAAAAAATATTTAATATCCTTTCATAAGTTCTAGTTTGAACTTTAGAATAACTATGTATAATGGAGTGTTCAATATTTTATAGAATAAGGGAGACCTGTCTTGTTAAGAATACTTCTAAACCAATATACAGTCGCATATTTGAAGGATACTCTGAATTCATTATAGGGAATTTTCCAAGAGGATGGACCCCGAGCTGCCATTTTATTTCTGGACATCAAATGAACGATACCGAGAGTGAGACGAGGAGCTTGCATCTTTTAACGAGAGACCGCATGTGGATGATGAGCAAGATGCAGCAAACCATCCTTTAAGACTTCATCGTCTGACCATTAATCGCCGAGAAGATGCATCAATATTTACAGCTGGTCGTTCTTTCCTCCCAGCACGGAATCAAACAACCATTCGTCAGAGAATTCACCGGCCAGTGGTCAACCTGCCACCTAACCCACATTAATATAGGCCAAACGTTTGAAACAGTACAAATGAAAATGTAGTTCACCTATCAATAGTAAACCCCAAAAGTGGGACCCTGGGCAGATGAGGGGCAACTGTTTTTTTTTTCTGAATACAATGTACATGTAGCTCATCAGTGTCCCCTCCCTTGAAAAAAATGGTTCAAATTATTTCAAATCCCCCTCATTTTGGGTCATTTATGTCCCTTTCAAGTACATACTAACTGGTATTAAATTTGACAGTCAAATGCCACAAAGGAAAAATAGATCAAAATTAATGGTCTGGGTTTAACATTGAAGGGGGCATCATTTTTCATTTGTGCTATATACTGTATTTGTTTGCTGAAATGTCTTGGGTACTCATTTAAGATTAAACCGTAAACGCTCTATTAGGGGCTTATTTAATGACAGGCCTCAAAAGGGAGGGGGGGGGGGGCTTAGTAGAGAGGGGGCCTTAAGTTCACATGTTAATAGTCCACATAATGCATTATTTCTCTTGTTTTATTAATTCATGATTGCCTGATAATCATTAGAAAATGTACTGAGGTATAACTGCTTCAAGATAATAAGCATTGTAGTTTTTCCCCTTAAAATATTGTTTTACTAAATTGGTCACTTAATTTTCTCATGACAAAAATACACTTTATCTTTGTCATTAAGGGGCAGACCATTTAAACTTCTGAGGGTGTGGGTGATTTTGAAAAAAAATATCCTGCAAGCATACTAGTCTTGTACAAAAAAAAAATTGTGCACATGACCACTGCCAAAAAAAATGCCTGCAAGACACTACCTAATAGGCTGACACATGCAACTTCAGAAAAAATATCATGTGCACACATGCCTCGAGAAAAAAAATCATTGCGCATGAAAGGGTTTGAAAAAAAATTCACGCCTATACCAAATACCCCCCCCCCCCCCCCTAAGAAGTTAAATGGTCCCCTAATTGTGAATAGAATAAACATTAAACAATAATTACTATAAATAGCTTACAAATAAGAATACAAATCATAGACTGTATAATTATTATTGTTAGGTGCAGTCCAGTGCAATGTTTTATTGTTATATAGCATGAGGAGTCAATGTGAATTAAGTAGGTCATATTAAATGACTACAAGGTCACATAAACTATCCAATTAAATACAAAATACAAATATTTTGTTACAATCCATTTAGCAGTGCAAACCCAAAAAGGTGTGAGTAGTCAGTACCATATTCATAAATGGCCACACAGCATTTTTTTTTCCTGGCAAGGTTTACATACACATGTAAACCGCAGACCCGATGTGTGATCTTCCGACTGGTCACAGCACGATTTAATTGTCAAAAATAAGTGTCCACACTTTTTGGATTTGCACAATGCACAACGAACAGTTAAAAAATGCCGGGCAATAAATATATTGCGTGTCAGGCAAGGAAACCTATCAGTGAAATGTAGCAGTGTTTTTTTTTAAATCTTCAAGCAATGAGATTTAAGTTGAGGGAATAACTGTGATTTCTAGGTGTTCTGGAGAAATTGCTCTGACCAATCACAATGTATACTTAAAAAACTCAGAACTGTAACTTGTGCCAAGTGCACTTATTATTATTACATGTACAGCTGTAAGTGGCCACCAACAGAACAAAAAAATTCAACTCACTTGAAAAATGCTCTAATAACAAGCATGTAATATTTATGTTGAAATTTCTGGCGCCAAGCATGCAAACAGCCATACTTGATGACTTTCAACATGAAATACCTCATTAAAATTTTTGACATATTCCTCTAATTTCTGCTAGTTACTAAATGGCACAAAAGTCGTCACAAACAGAGATCGCCTTTGGATTTCATTCTATTACTCTACAGTTCACCCCTCTTTCAATCAATCCATTTAGTTAAAGTGGTCCGAACATTTATTTCTATACATGTAATGTGCGGTTACAGAAAATATCCATACCCACCCCAAGGAAGGTCATTGGAAATTCCGAGGGGAGGGGGGTCTCAAAAGCCAAACTTTTTAAAGGAAAGTATGAAGCTAAACTGGAAATTCCTGGGGGGAGGGGGGGTTCAAACCAAAAAACCTTCTGTGGGGGAGGTATGGATATATTCTGGAACCACACATGTAAAAGCTAGTTTTTTGGGGGATCGATCTACAGTAAATTGCTGTTGTAATGATTTTTAGGGTTGTCCTTTTCCCATTGCCCCCTTTTTACAATGCTTACACAAGCATAAAAGCTGAATTTACGTTGCCAAGGAATCCACTCTCTTTAACATAAACCAAGGATATAGTCTTGATTTCATGTGCAGTCATTGCTTTCCTTAGTTTGGGGATTTTCCTCACACCACAGTACCCAATCATATGCCATTCATTGTCAAAATAGACCTCAAACTTGATGGCATTTTTGTCCTGAATATTTTCAGGTTCAAATACGGCACGTACAGAAACTGCTTGCTTTTACCTTTTGGCATTATCACACAGCGACAGAGCCTGTTGATATCGTTCCTCGTGGAATGAGCCCTTCACTTGAAAACTTTCCGCCTGTAAATCATCGTTTGTTTGACGGTCCTGATCGTGTTCTTCATCGGAATCGTCGTGTTCGTCGTCTTGAATACTTAAGTCGGGTGACTCAGGTCCACTTTCGACGACACTTTCTTTTGGGCATAAAAGATACCAAACATGCCATACTTCGTGAGAAATTGCCGCAGTTGCATTGAGCCATTGACAACAACCATCAATGGCTTTCGCTTCAAAAATGGTTGAAGCCTGAACCACAGCCGCCGACGAATTTCGACGTAACACCTCGAAATCCCAAATTAATGCCCCAGTTGATTCCTCACTGTTGTCATCAGGATTTACAAACTATAGAAAACAATTGAAGGAAGCGATTTTTCAATGCACTGTTTCAAACCGACAAACGATCGTTCACAAAACAAGACGAATATGAATCAATGATAAGAATATAAGAAACTAACAAGAAGATACTCACAGTAATGTCGCAACTGGAATTTGTTCGAATCAAGACGGGACTCGATAATCCGTCGAAAAGCTCTTCGACTAAGGCATCATCATTGAACTTGGGAACTAAGCAAACCCTTCGTTCGGCCATGCTCTCGAGATAACTCCAATGAATTTCCTTGCAACACAGTGCTGCACAGGGGAAACCTTTCAAGTGGACACTGAACTCTTCTTTTGATACGCAGTGGACGTAGATCAGCCTAGTTATCTGAAAAGCAGAGCATTTGGCATCGTAGCATGTGCTAAACAAAGCCGCCATCTTTGAATGATAAGCTCGATCTGCGCTCTATCGATCCCAAGAGAGACTGATGACGTCACTTCAGATTTTGATAATATAGTTGAAAACGCAAAGGCTTCTGGGATACTTTTCACTCCCCCCCCCTGGCCGTGGCCGATGGCTGCCAATAATTTTTTCATTTTTTTGTGCAGAAAATTTAAGAAATGAATTAAATTAAACTTTGTTCAATCTAAAAAATATTAAAAAAGCCAAAACGAAAATGAAATTAACAAAATTCAAATCAAATCAAATCAAATCAAAATGAAATGAAATTAAAATGAATTTTTGTGTTGGCCAAGCGCTGCCACTACCAATTCTGTAAGAATTGTAATTTCAAGATTTATAGCAAGCAACCCAAAAGTTTGACCACATTTTAATTCTCATTATTTTGTGCGCGCAGACTATCCAATCAAAAGCCGAGGATAGCTTCCCTCAGCATGTCTGTTTTGATAGCCAACACTCAAAAGAATGTGAATTAAAAAGATGGTCAAACTTTTGGGCTCCTTGCTGGAAAATCCACACCTGGAAGTTCTATCCTGAAAAGGCACATGCTATCAAAATGTATCTTTTAGGGAGACACTCATTCTCATTGTTATCAAGCAGCTTGTGCAGACTGACTTGTGTTCCTGTATAGTCTTGATTTGGGTGGAACTACTTCAGATTCATGGGGAGGGATTCGTCTTAGTTGATCACATGAAAGAACTACGACAATCCTGTAAATGGTACTATGATTTTCTATGTCAACAACAACAACAACAACAATGTTTATTTCTACTCAAGATGTAATCATTACAGAAGGATTAGGAGTTTCAATGTATATACTAGCAAAGATTTAAAGCTTAGGCTTCTAAATTGTTAGCCAATGTTTTGTATTGCTTTAACAACTTTGCAGGTCTGCCAGTTATGGACAATCAGCTACAAGAGGCTGCAGTTCAATCTGGGGTCCTTGCTGTTGCTGACGACTTTCTTACACATGAATTCAGGACAAAATGCGAGCGAATCCTTGACACAGACCATTTAAAACCATGCAATGCAGCAGTGAAATTAAAAGTTAAAAAAATAAACGCAATGCCAGTTTTTCATAGTACTGCATGTACAGTCATGCAATAGACAATATTTGTATTCTCACGGTTGGACTGGAACTAGCTTGCAATGGAGGCTCATGCGGGGAATCTTTTCAAATATTTATAATGATATTCCCTTGCACGAGCGTCTATTGCAAGATAGTTCCAATTCAACCATGACAATACGAATATAGTCTATTGCCTATTATGCATGGTTAAATGGGCCCTTTTATGCAATCAGTTGGGGGGCCTGGAGTGAAAATGTGCCCTTTCTTTCTCCAATGGGGGGAGGGGGCAAAATATTTTTCCTCTAGATTTCAAAAAAGGGAGGTGGTGCTGGGCCTCACTTCAGATCCACTACTGCTTTGTAATGTAGAAAACCCTGTTTATGCATAAAGCTTGTTGATGGTATACCTATAATCTGAAATGCATAATGAAAGCACAGCTGAACTGTAAAAAGAAACCATGTAAATATAAACTACAAACAAACAGCCAACAACAGGCAAACAAGATGAGATTACAAACTTTTGCCCAGTTTCTCTGTTGGCAGTTGTTTCTAAAGTCCAGGAACGTTGTGTGGCTAATCGTTTAGTTCCACATGTCTCTGATTTGCTTCATTGCTCACAACACGGTGTACAATCCAATTACTGGAAGCATTCAACAGTATTGGTCAATTGCTTGATAAAGGAATCGAAACTGGCATTGTTTACTTAGACTTCGCAAAAGCGTTTGATTCTGTTTGCCATGCCAGGCTTTTATCCAAACTACAATCCTTTGGAATTGAAAGCCCACTGATAGACTGGTTTCGGGCATACCTCACTGGTAGGAAGCAACATATTGTTATTAACGGAACCCATTCCTCATGAGCAAGGGTAGGATCAGGTGTTCCACAGGGATCCATTCTTGGACCGATTTTATTTCTTCTCTATATCAATGACATGCCTGACGTTGTATCCACATCACTGATATTCATGTTTGCTGACGATTCTAAGTGTTTCAAAGTAATTAACTCGTTCACCGATGCTATCATTTCCAGAATGATTTAGACAGCCTATGTGAGTGGTCTATCAGAAATGAACTCATTTTCCAGCCGCTTAAATGCCATAATCTATGAATCTCTCGCAAACGTAATAGTTTTTGCGCAGTTATTATCTTAGTGGACAGGAACTAGAGTTAGTAACTTCAGAGAGGGATCTTGGTTTCATAGTAAGCAAAGAGATCAGTTGGAGTGAGCATTTAACTACTATAGTATCGAAAGCCAATATAATGCTTGGTTTTCTGAAACGGAACTGTGCAGGAATCTTGGACTGTGATGCTCTGAATTTGTTGTTGGTACGCTCGCACCTGTGCTACTACCAGTTATGTTGGTGAAACCAACAGACATCTTTCAACACGTACTCGTGAGGCACTTGTCCAAGGACAAAAACTCACATATATTTAAACATCTTGAAGAATCCACTAATTGCCGCCACCTTTGTTCTGAAGAATGCTTTTCAATACTTGACTCGGCTTCTACACCTTTCCAACTAAAGATCAAGGAAGCCATTCACATTGGGTGGGAACAACCTTTGCTTAATAAGCAAATTAAGCATGTTAATTTAACCTTGACCTTGTAGTTTAATTGTTTCCCTTCAAAAATACCAGATTTCCAAATTGGGAAATCAATGTGAATTTGTTGGGTTTTTTAAAAATACCCAATATAATCCCAAAACTGACATTAATTGGGAAAATGAGACTGTTCCCATGTCGATTTTGTTGGGTATTATAAATTCCCAAGTTTGGTTATTTGTAATTTTCCCATTGTTGGGTATTAAGAATTCCCATGTTGGGGATTTATACTTTTCCCATTGTTGGTTATTAGCAATTCCCATGTTTGGTTATTTGTAATTTTCCCATTGCTGGGTATTACAATTTCCCATATTTGGTTATTTATGATTTTCCCATTGTTGGGTATTAGAAATTTTATGTTTGGGTATTTATAGTTTTCCACTGTTGGAAATTAATTTCCAACATGTGGGATTTGTACTGGGAAATGGTTATTTCACCTGATATTAAATTAATGGGAAATTCACAATCAAAACCTCAACCATTTGGGGAATCCTACTCAATTATAAATGTGTATAATCCAAAGAACACAAAATAAACAAATCTTTCAACATTTTATTACTAATGATGAGCAAGTGTTATCTTAATTGACTGCAATATCAACAGTACAGTTATTTTGTATACAGTGTAATCCTGATAAACAACTGTCAATGATATCAGTATGCAGTTGTTTGGTTTGCTAGCTGACATGAAAAATTTCAGTCAATAAGAAATTATAGTTTGCATGTTTTATGACATGCAACAAATGAATGCTACACATATGTAGCTGTAGAACACTGAAAAGTGTTTGGAACAATAATACAAAGATTTAATTGTTGTGACTTAAGTTCAGTGTATCCGGATTGCACTGCATACATGAAGGATGCAGCACTGAATAACTTTAAATACCAATTAATGCAAGTAAACTTGAACTCCAATCATGACATAATAAGAATAATAAAAGCATTTATTTATACACGATAGGATTAAAGCAGCATAGCTGATGTGGTCGTGTCATACTAAAGTTAAAAAATTACAACTAAAAATTTAAAATTACAGTCTTTAGATCAATCGAAAAGGGTAAAATCGTCTAATATATTAGAATTAATTATGTTGCGTTTAAAACTATTTACATTTTGTTCTGCCCTATTGTCATTACTTAAAAAGTTCCATAAAACAGCGCCGCGATAGGAAAGTGATTTCTTCAAGAAATCATGAAGAAATCAGTTCTTGGGCGGTAAGGCAACACACATCTTCTGTCTGAGATCATATTTAGAGGTTCGTTTTGTGAACAAGTCCTGAAGAGGAGCTGGTGGGACCCCGAAATAAATAAATATATGTAAAACACAACTGGGTTATCAGAATTTAAATTTCTGAAGCTTTAGTAAATGAAACAATTAACAGCACATTATGTACTCACTAAAATTATCTTTTGTACTCATGATTATTAAA
Source organism: Desmophyllum pertusum (assembly GCA_029204205.1). NCBI lineage: Eukaryota > Metazoa > Cnidaria > Anthozoa > Scleractinia > Caryophylliidae > Desmophyllum > Desmophyllum pertusum. The sequence continues at coordinate 1,095,172 of MU826844.1, read as the reverse complement.
GGATCAATGTTTCACAGGTGAGTTAAAGCACTCTACCTGAAACAATATATTTTATGGAAATCATTCCTACAAGTACCATTAATCTATAACAACTGCAAATGAGACCTCTGTAAGTGTTCCAATAATTTTTGTTTTGTCCTGATATTTCCTGGACAAATATGAAGGCAACATCACGTGCTATCCCATAAATAAAAACTGTTCCACTGCTTAAATCAGGGTGGAAGTGAGTATCTATTACCAACACACACCCAGTTCCATCACTGACAATTAAGAGTGAGCTATGGTTACATATAAATATAGCAAACTTTTTTCCTCTCTTGAGAGAAAACTGTTGAAGATTGAAATGAAAAGTACACGCAAAGGGATCAGTAAATGGTGACAACCAAACTGGTTTTGTTTCAGAAACATCAATATGTTTGTAAAGCTTTGTTTTAAATAAGTCACTGACATCCTCAACATCTAATAGTGTACCAGGTGTAACAATGTGTTTGTCATATATGCTATTTCCTTCATTTATTGCTTTTGCCGTAGCAAAATACCAGTTCTTATTAAGGTTTCGCAAATGTGGAAGTGATAGTACAGAAGATTCTGAAGCCATTTCTGCTAACAGCGTACATATAATAGTGCAAGCACTGCTGCCCCTTCGTCCATTTAGCCTTCCTTGGCTCAACTGTCCATTTGTGGTCCAAACAAGTACTAAAAGAAAGCCACCAATGCATGTTATTCAAGTCTCGCAAAAAATATATATACAATGTATATAAAAAAACATCACAGACATGAATGCATGATAACAGGGTTCTCAACAAGAGCAGGTGATGAAAATTCACTGGTTACATCAACCTACTTAATAGGTCACCACGTGTAGTATAAATGTAAATTTTGAACAGTGATAAAATTTAAGTAATAAATTATATTGGAACAGCATCAGCCTAACCTACTTTGGAATTTCACGGCCACATAATCCAAAACTTATTAAAAACCCTGGCATCATTTGTATTCTGGATCAGTTCAGTTTTCTTTTTGTCTGCACATTGGTTTGACTTAACCCATACTTTTCACATCTTCTTTGATGTCTTTGTCAGAAGAAAGAGTTACGTCACTTAATGTTAAATTGGCATAGTTGGCCGAATCAACAACAGAGATATATGTCTTATCAATTAAAGCTTGAGCAAGCAACTTTGAAACCATTGGCTTAGGTTTTCCTCGTGTACCAGAAACTTTCAGAATCGGCAAGCATGCAAAATCTGCCCATGCAGTTTCACATCACAAAGTTTCTTTTCCTCGAATGCTACCATAAGGATTACTTCTGCACTTTTAAGTGTGAGTTTACCCACTGAAATGGTAATACAAAAAAAGTCCATCAAAATCTACAGAGTATACACCTCTTTCATAATGGCCGCCCAAAATTTAAATGCCTATACGTAACTGAAGAAAGAATTCAATAACAAGAAAGATCATGTCAAAATGAGTCAATAGGTGTACGTTTAAGGCCATATTCCTATTTTAGGGAGAAGTTGTAGGCATTTCAAGTTTTGCACAAACATGAAAACGAGGCTAGTGAGGCCAGGTTTGGATTTCCCATACAAATGTCTTAAATTTGAAACAGCCATAACTTTGTAGCCATTAAACCAAAACCGCTCAAACTTCCCAGGATAAGATATTTTGCAGTGCTTGGTAATGTAATAGCATCAATATCCTTGTAAACCTTGTCAGACAAAAAATCGGCTGGGCGGCCATTATGAAAGTGGTGTATGCACCAGTCACTGCAACTGTAGTTTACATTGTTTCAAATAGCAATCCAATGTCCCTGAATAATACGTAACTGCAATACTTACAGCAAGTTTGTTATTTTGAAATCAACCTGTAGAAAATTTGCTATAAACTCAACATTCTGTATCATTTGTTTTCAAATAAAAGGGGAAGAGAGACCACATTGCCATTAATTATACTCTACTATAAGCAGTTGACCTTTCTTGCCCCTAAGTTAGTTCCCACAAGGAGGGGAACATCATGATTAATTAAAGTCATGACCCCCAAGGGGTGCTAGCTGGAACATTGCTGCCACTTGTCATGAGACGACATTTGGAAGAATAAGACCAACCTTATGCTGCAAAAACTTAGTATCTCATAGTACATGTGGAATGAAAAAGTAAATGTGAACTGGCTCTTACCATCTATTTCTCCTTCTTCAGAGACGTCATCACTGTGGTCACAACTTGAAGTGCTTGTACTTGCAGCATCGTCATCATGTGATTTCTTTAGGCAAGGTTCAGTGTCACTACTGGAGTCACCTGAACTTGACATCCGCTTATTCTAAAACAAGAGCCCAGTTACATATGTATACATATTCATTTCAACCACGAAGGTGGTTCTGTAATGATCATCAGTACACCTTAAGCAATAAGTTGCTGGCAAATGCACAGATTACATGCAATGTACACGTATGTAAGCATTATTACACATGCCCAACTACAGTGCGACGCACCTTAGTGTAGCCTGCCAACAAACTTTTTATCAAATGGCTAACTTGTAAAAAAGTTTGTTGGGTGGCTATGCTAAGGCGCGTCACACTGCAAGACTGCACACTAGTGTTGTCATTGTAAAGTGCGCTTGTACCTGATAACTGTGCCCCAAAGTCACCATCCGTCTCCGCTCATTTAAAACTGACATTACATGTGCCCGAATACCCTCTGTTGAGAAAATAACATGATCACCTTTAACACAGATAAATAATGTTTGATTTAAGGGGCCAAAATTTCTTACAATAGTCAATTAAGTCTCCTTAGTGTACTAACCATCAAATGACCTCAAATACCAGATTTTTTGTTTTTCTGAGAAAGTTACCTATTACAATGTACAATGTAAGTGTACTAGATATAAAATTAAATTGTGTTGCATACAAACCTGTATGCATGATTAAAAATTCTAGTGAAGCAGAACCCTGATGAAAATTGATCAGTTAACTCATTACTAAGAAAATGTCATAAGTAAAGAAAAAAATACATGTATACTTGTGTTTCTTAATTTTATGGAAAAGCAAAAGTGAAAAATATTATCAAATTGTTTGTTAAGTTGCACATCTTTAAGAAGCTACAAAAATCGATTCTGTGGACTCCTGGCTCATTTTTTGGCGAGAAAAGGACTATTATAAAAGACAATCACCAAGAAAGGAGAAACAAGATAATATTTGGCTTTAAATAGCTGCTTCGCTTTGTTTCGGAACGAAAGAATGTGGACCCGTCAATACGTTAATTTTGTGGTACATTGAAATATTGGCTGACTTATATACTGTCTCCAAGAGAATGCCTTAAATAACCCAAGCCAATTCTCAGGTATGTTTTAGATTAATGTTTAAATGTGCGATTAAGCGAGGATTGAGAAAATTTGGAGTTATACCACATGATGAATTATGCCATAGAAAATGTCTACCTAATAAGAGTTTCTGTTATCGTTAATACCTCTCCCTTATTTTGAATTTTTTCATTATGGTACATTTTGCTACAGCCATAAGCTCTCTGTATGGTTTGGTTTGCGAACGCGAGGATAGTTTATAGTAGCGAATTTCAGGGTTCAACTTTGAGCATTTTGAGTGTCGGAAAACGAAAACCGATTTTTCTTATTTTTCTTAAAAGAAAACGGCTTCTGGTGGAAACAAACTACATCAGGTATCTTTCCTACCTAATGGGTATTTATGAGCAAAAAATGAAGGAAATCAATTTTTCAACTTCTGCCACAAAATCCCAATTTTGCATGGTTTTCCCTGACCGCCATTCTTAAGTTACTGCCAATTAGTTATTGGCTAGAATTCCTGGATTTGGTTTTCCTTTTCAAATGTAAGCATGGCTTAGTTAAGCTAGATCTTTCACAGTTTGTTACTTTTAGTCAGGGGCGTTCTCGCCGGAGTGGTACTGGCAATTATCTGAAGACCTCTATTGCCAGAACTTCCTGGTTCCGTGAGTATAGCTGTGGAAACAGATATGCAAATTTCACTCGCTCGCTCGCTCGCTCGATGGGCTGTAAACTTTAATTTATGAATATTAATTTATGTATTAAATTATAAATTTATCTTTTTTTTCGTCTTTTTTTTTCTTCTTCTATTATATTATTTTATTTTATTATTTTATTTAGTGATTTTTTTGTTAATTTTTCATTTCCACACTGCTGGGATTTGAACCCGCGACTCCAGAGACGAACTTCGAATTTGAAGTCCAGACCATTAACCGCTCGACTACTTTTGGCGAATTTAACGTTGGGATGAAAATTAACATAGAGATGTCTTTGTGTTGTTGTTAGTACGCTGACCTAACTTTGGACTACCGTAGGCTCATAGCTTCTTAGAATTACTCTTCGGCTGGATTTATAGCTTGTAAGAGTTCCAAATAGAAGAAATAACCTTAGAAAATACTTGACTTCCGGAGAACAGATCATTGAAAATCTTTGAAGGGCTGAAATGCGTGTTTGGATAAAGTTTTTCGATTTTCAAAGCACGAACTGCGGACTTCGACTGATGTTGATTTCGGGACAGTATATGTCGTTTTTTCACTTTATTTGCTTTTTCCAATTGTATGAATTACGTCTGTAATAGATTCATTAAAAAGGAGAAAGAAAAAAAGAAGTAAGAGGTCGTAAATTGTAAAAATATATTTTTCGTTTTCACAGTTCTGGGATTTGAACCGGCGACCTTCGAATTTGAAGTCCACGTCGTTAACCGTTCGACTACTACGACGCACTTAACATTGATTGTTAAAATTAACATAGAGATTTCTTTATATTGTTGTTAGTACGCTGACCTAACTTTGAACTACCGTAGGCTTGGCTTCGGTAGGGTCAATCGATCGGGAAAGTTGCCGTGGCAGAAATGACTGTTTTAGGTAACAACCATTAGTGGAATAAGTTTAACATATCATTCACGAGTCGCTCACAAGAGCTTTTGATTTTCTTTATAACTTAGTGGTGGGTTGGGTTGGGTTCCTGTTTTCTTACTGGGGCTGGGCTGGGTAGATAGGCCTAGCAAGGGACGCAATGTCCTATTGTCTATTTACCCGCCATTGGCGAATTAAGTAAATAAATGTGCATTGCTAAACCTTAACAAAGAACCTTAATAAACAATGAAACCACATTACTTTTCAATTTTATTTTACGAAAAACATTTTCTGGTGATAAGGCAACCCATCAAACTAGTCCCATCCAACTAGTCTTTAGTCAATCGTGGAGACTCTTGAGCCCAATAATGTTGCAGAAGATATTACACGTGTACGGAGACAAACTTTTCAATTGCCATCTTAGACAGGTTGCCTGCACAGTAGAGTAGCTCACTGCTATCATCAAAAAGTTCCTCAGAAGTAATATCCGGGTCAAACAAATCATACCCATTCCCTGGTATGTCTAGCAGCATGAGTTTTCTGTCAGACTTTTCATAAGAGAAGTGGCTCAAACATTGGGCCTTCTGGCCTATGACATCTGATGGGCCTACACAGAGATACCCGTTGTTGTTGAAATATTTGGTAAATTCTCCTTCTATGAATTCCTCCACAGTCATGTACTCACCTTCATTGGTTTCACCATAATATATCTTTCTATAATTTGGGACTGCTCCAAATACCTAAACAGCATGTTTCTCAACAATTCTCTGTTGCAAAGTTCCTGGCAAGAAGGTGCATTTGGACCACTTTGCGTGTGTGTTGTTTTGAACACTGCCCAAAGTCTGTAATGCCCTTCTCGGCAGAGGGAGGTACCTTTTAATGACCCAGGTGGTTCCTTTTAATTGGTTGTTTTTGGTAGTTGCTTTGTAGGCACTACGGAACCCTCCCTTACCAAATGGTTCTTTTTGTTCATTGAATTCTACAATCATTGGTACTTGGTACCACAACAAAATATCCATGTTGTATGTGAACAGACGTAACACAGTGGTTTCAGCTTGTTTTGTATCTATTTTCCCAAGTTTAATCATGTCAGCAATCGATAGGCTTAATAGAATGAATTTACTGGGACTTGATGAAGGACCAACGTCTTAAGCAACTTTTGGTGGACGAGTGGGGCCCTCTGATACTGTGCGACAGTGACTGTGAGATACTTGTTCAAGTCTGCTTTTGCTTATCTTCCAACCTTCACTATAATTCATAAGCTTACTATTCAGGCAACTTGCAGCTCCGGGAAAGAACCTTACCTTAATTACCTTCAAATCCGGTATTTGTTCCATGGATTTACACAATGGACCTTGCTCGCTAGCAAGGACATCGCAGACCATAGTAGAACTGATTTGCGGTGCAAAATGTCTTTCGCAAGCATGTTTAATGTTCTCGATTGTAACTTTACCATCGTTGTGGAAGGGAAGAAATTCTCTAGGCCCAACCCTGGCATACTTCTGTGCTTTTCCCGAAACTTCTGATGATAATCTTTGAACTGTTAGTTTGTTTCCTTTGAGTCTTTTGCAACACTCTTGCCTTCATTTTGTCATTTGTGACCATCCACGGGAAAACAGTGAATAAGGTGAACGCACGCACACGGCACGCTCGCACGTTGAAACAAAAGAATCATGCCTCAACACGGTAGCTGCGTGTAAGTCACTTTCCTCATTAGCATCAAACCCTTTGTTTTCCTTTGCACGCTAAAGACAAAGCGGAGCGTGTTAAGATCTTTGCGTGCAATTTTGCACATATTAACACGATGACCGTGTCAACTTCAATCGCGTTGTTCGAAAGGTGAGATCGAGTTTAGAAATTTCGTCACTTCAGGTGCGTACTTACCAGAGACTTTGAGAGAAGGAAAACACGTCATGTCACCAACGAGCATCTGAGTCGCGAGTTGTTTTTCTAACGAGTTAGCTCGTTCATTCTGTTATTTTATACTAGAACAAATTCACTTTGCTTGTGAAGAACGCGGACGAACTTGCACGACGCGAGCTGCTTTAGTTTTCACAAATTCTGCTTCTATTTCTGACTATCTATATAAAATTCAATCCTGCATAGTTTAGTTGAAGTTGTTCGAGTCAAGGATTCTGTTTTTATTCGAGTTTGAACATTCATTCATTCATTCATTTGCTGAGCGTGAAACACGAAACCAATCAAGGGATGAAACTGTTTTTGGACCCAGGACCGCTCGATCAGAACAACGAACGCCTTGTTGATTTCGAACGAATGATTTCTTGGCACAATGGTATCGGGAGGCGAATCAGGATGAGCGTGTATATATCACCTGATTCGCTTCCCTATATCATTTTGCCGACAAACCTGAGTATTTGCAGTGCTGTTGTGAGTCAAATTGTACTAAACATGTCTTTTTTTTAAACTGGTAATGCTCCCTAATTTTCTTCGTAGTGAACCTTCGCTATAAAAAGGAAAATCAAGTTCTACTCTTCCCGGTTAACTTTTCGCAATGTTTGCGGTCGGGAAAAATTACTATACAATCGATGAAATAGCTGTATGACAGTTAATATTTGATTTTGGGAAACATTTTCTTTAACCCATTGACACCTCAAACGCCCGTAACCGCCCGTGCGCCACGACCCCGAATTTCCCTCAAACGCCCGTAACCGCCCGTCAAAAATGGCGTCTGGATTCGCACTTACCCTCCCTCCCTGGAGAGTTTTCTGGTTCCCCTATTGTTCTATTGTTTTAGAGGACAAATAAACCAATCAAAATCCGTCTTTTGCACTTATTTTTAGAGAACTCTAGGGGTACAAGAAAGAAGGTTTTTCGTCTTGATGTCGCACGGATCAAATGAACAAGAAAAGTATGGCGCGCCTTGTATGTCTCGGCACGAATGTACAAACTTTCAGGGCCTTGTTTTCATTTCTTAACACGGAAAATTATCTCTTTGAAGCTGAAAATGAAAAGGAGAAACACCAATTAATTTCTAAATGGCTTCAAACGGATGATCACCGAGTACTGAAGAAACCTTGCTGGAGAAGAATTTATACTCTCCTTCGGCGGCCGGGAATTGCGAAGACATCGAGCGGCCGCTTCAAAACAAATATTCACAGACTAATTATGGATCTTCTCAAGACTTCTAAAAGCGAAATGGTAATGTACTTTATTTCTTTGAATGTGGATGGAATTAGTGGAAGGATATTTAAAGCGATCGATGTATTAAATGACTACTAAAGTCATCGTTAAAAATCAAAAACTTTTGCTTCCCGTATAAACTGACAAAGAATCGAAATTGACAGCGAATTCAACACGGCGGCTCCAGATTTCATGTGTTGGATTTTATGCTTTTTTACACGTTTATCGGTTTCAGTTTGAATGAAAATTAATATCAAACAAAGTTTCTTTCAAATTTCTTTCATTTGTTCATCTTTAATGCGGAATTTTAGGTTTTCAAAGTGAACTGAATGAACGACAAATCTTGAGTCTAGCACGCGGTGATATTTGATCTGCAAATTTACGGCGAGTTTTGTCGCCTTTGTTTATTTAAGCTTATTCGCTTTGTGGGAGACTATTTTGTTCGAGTATTTTTGAGAAATGACCACAGTATTTCAGAAAATAATTCTGAATGGTTTTATTGATAATACCAATGAGAAAAAAGGAGAAATTCTAAGCGTTATTTAGCCGTAGAAATTCTTTAGTTTCGAAAGCGATTTAGGCCGTGGTTGTTTATAAATACTCGCAATCAGTAATATGTTTTCATCTCGAATTACCGCTTTTTTGCGGCAAGAAAATACCTCTGTAATACAAAAAAACCGTTGAATTAATGAAAGTATAAGTTGACCAAGATAAAAACCGACTTTTTACCAGAGGATTTTAAGATATTATTGTCTTTTGTACAAAGTCTCTGTGCTTTTGCGAGTTTCTAAAATGGCGTGCGGTAGTGAAGAAAATGTTATTGTTGTTTTCAAGTTTTGTAATGAGATCAATTTATAAAGGCCAACGGCCTTTTGTAGTTATAAATTGGTCTTTCAACTTGTCTAGTTGGAATAAAAGTGTACTAAAGAAACTAATCATTTGTCTTTATTTACTGCGCATATGGTTTATTTTTTCAACTCGCACATTTCGCTCAAATCCCGAAAAAGCTCCAGGGAATTCAGGGGTGGCGCGCGCTAAATCTCTAGTAGTCAATGGGTTAAGTGAGAAATATATTATTCTGTCAGTGACACAAGCTACTTGGGAAAAAAATTTGACTGTTAATCTCGGAATTTTTTTCCCAGTAGCTTGTGTCACTGACAGAATAATATATTTCCACATTTATTTTAATTGTTCATTACTTTTCAAGGATAATTTGTTGCAAATACTGATACCCCAAGAGCCTGTAACAAAACAACGATCACTTTTATCATGTAATTTAGGCTTTATTAAAACAAATTAATTTACGTTACAGGAAATATTTCTGATGTGACCAAGCAACTTATCTACAACAACGGGGACTATAAAACAACGATCGTTTTTGTCATTAATTACTAAATTTACAAATGAACTCGTGTTTTTACATTACAATAAATAATTATGATGTGACCAAGCAACTTAGCAATCTTATACACGCAACACGTTTCAGTTTCAAGAAAAAGTATGTTTCTTAAGGTGGCTCGATGTAGTTTTATTAGCGCTGGGGTGAGAGTTTTGAAAACAAAAATTCGATCAGAAGGCAATCTTCGATTTTTGTCATACTACACCATGATGATCACAAATGATGATAGATTTATTTTACACTGGTTTCCAAGCAACAGAGGTTACCATAGCAACGATTTCGGCATCCTATTGGTTTTAAACAAGGCTGATTTTCTCGAAATCTAGTCGAAAACATTGCATTCATTTTTTCATATTTTGAAGTATGCTAGTTTGACCACCTGTAGACGAAATTTCAAGAAATTCTGTAAGGCCGTTTTTGATTAAAATTGCACTGAACATTTTGCGGTCGTGTTTGTGTATGTCCCAGAATTTACTTCAAAATCTTTCATTAAATTGAAGCAATATGTACCTCCCCTCTGTTGAAGGATTTTTAATGATATTAAAGACTTTCTAAGGTAAATGGATCACCTCGGATGGTTACGATTTCAAAATATTCAGTTTTGAAGAACCGCGCTTAGGCACCTCAGAACACGATCGAAGCGCCTAATTTACATTTAGCGAGATATTGCTAAAATGCTCTTACAGATTTTTTTAAAAAATTGTTAGGTGTTAGCGTGATGGTTGAACTTGATATTCCAATCGAAAATGCCATTAAAAAATCGTTGCAAGCGTTAGAAAATAACACCGAATTATGGGTACGTTTCGCTCGCTACTGTCTTTCTCCGAACAGGGATTTTGTTTATCTTGTTTCTGGTCAGTTTCTCTCTTGATGCACGTGCAATGAATATTTATTCCAAATGCCGCGTGTGGCCCGTCGTGCGTTTATGACAAATAAATGAATTTTTAAGCAGGATGGACATCAATTCTAATCTAATTTAAACAAAAATAAACCGTGTTTGTATTTAGAACTGTCACGATTTAAACAAATGATCAACAATAGCAATGATATACGAACTTTGCTAAAACTCTTCTGTTCTTTGTTACCCTAGGTTTGGCATTTTTTTGACGAATCTCACGAAATTTCGTAGGCAGTGAAATCATAATCACCAAAAGCGTGCGGAATGATCAACTCTAGACTTTGTTTCATTTTAGCAGCATCATTTTGGTTTTGGTTTTGCTTGACGGCATAGCATAAAAAAACTACATCGAGCCACCTTAAGCCTTTGAATCAGAGTTCTCCTCTTTCCTCTGCACTTTGTATTGATTCGGGCAACAATTTGAGACCAATTCTCACTAAAAGACGGTGAATCAAACTTTCTTTGCAAGAGTGAAATCAAGAAGTGCAGCTTACTCCTGTCCAACTGCTGAAAGCCTTTTGATCCTGACACGTTCCCCTTTGCCATCTCATCGTCAGTGAAGAGAACATCGACACAGGCAAGCGCAGTCATAGATAAATCTGTTCCAAGGTCAATAATTGCTCCAACCTTGCGGCGCTGTTCATCTGTGGGACCATGACTAGTTAACGTCAGAGGGACGATGTTCTGATCCACGGACACTAGGGGTTGTCTTGGTAGGGTCACTTGGTGATGGTAAACCGGTGACAGGTCTTCGTAGTTATTCGCGCCAATAATTGGCCGAAACTCGTCGACTGGCTGATTCCTGGGGAGGGCTGGGAGTGGGGTTGTGGCAGAAACTTCTTATAACAGATGCAAGCGCAGGATCCAGTGCCGTGTCAAGGAGCTGATCATCTTCAAACAGTGGTGAACTAGGAATCTTCAGCTCATGCTGATGGATGCATTTCAGTGCGGTTAGTTGTTTCACCACTTCTGTTAGGTTCTGGACCTGCTCTTTTAACTCTCTCGTGACGTCATAGTGATCTGTTTGTACAGATGCATCAGCCGTCCGCTTTAAGACCACGCTGCGTCCGCATTGAACACTTGCCTCCGCAGTCTGAACTTTTGGTTGTTCGCTTCTTTTTGTCTTTAAGTCGGCTTGTTTTTGGCTTTGTTCTTTGAGGAACTTGGCCAACAGCTGAACCTATAACAAACACTATTGTTAGCCGCATTCCGAACAGATTATAGGTAATTCCACTGCACTGCAGACTAGGCGAGTCAAAATCAATGTGCATACACAATGTGCATGTGCGAGTTAAGGTTACCGTGTACCTTCAGGGGTGTCTCCAATCTAATGGCTGTAGCGCTTCCCGATTACATTACAGAGACGCCAAATCAGATATCAAATTAAAGCTTATAAAACTGGTTATAAGAACATAATAATTTTGAGTTTTCCGCGAAGTGGTAATCACCTTTTGAAAGTTCCAAATCGAAGCGATTGTTTAATTTTGACCCTTTTCTGTAAATTTGTTTGTTTGAAAGATCATAGTCAATAGTCCATTTTAATGGAAAAATGAAAATAGAACATTTTTGACCCTAAACGTACACTGTAACCGTAATTGACTTGTGGGTGAAGTGACCGACATTCGTCAATAAATAGCTCGGAAAGTTTCGCCTAAGTTTTGTTTTCTGACGATACGCAATAGAAACACAGTCGCTTGAGCTTGAGTTTGATCGCGTTCGCTTGAACGTCTATGCATGTCATTTAATTGACCATGTTCAGTTGGAGGTAATTAACTGTGTGTTTCTATTGCGTACCAAGTCAATTGACCTCAATGAAAACATTGGTTGACTACGCTGGGTAAAGCTAGGATCTAAACTAAATTGATATTCCTAACTGGTAGGCGAAAAGTTTACTGAATGAAAATAACGGAATAGAGAGATGAAGAATCATGTTTGTTTTTCCCGCAGACGGCAAAAATCCCACTTTAGCTGTCTGCCGTTTCTACGTCTTTGTCGTGAATTATTTTTGATTTTTCTGATTTAATGACTCGATGAAAAGTAAACAAAATAAATTGACGTTTGCCATTCGCCGTACAACGTGGTGCTTTATCTCTCTCATTTATCTAAATTACCTGGGTTTCATAACATTGACTATCTAACAATAATTGCAGTCAGGGATGGACATAACAAAATCTAAATAGTGTAAAACGTTCTGTACAACAGTCACAACAACTTAATCAATTAATCGATGGTCAAACTGGAGCGCAAGTTTCAACTATCATCGACTCTCATGCGCCGTTTGACCAGGGCCTAACGGTTCACTTCGCTACGTTGTACATAACGTTTATACGTTATATTTATATTAGTCAGTGTCAGACACAGTTTAAATTTTGTTTTGCTGGCAATATTCAAACAAATTAATAATCCGAGGTTAAGCGCTAACAGGACCCGGTTGTTCAAAGCAGGATTAAGCGTCAAGTTTTACAGCACACAAGTTATTTATCCATAGTGATTTCTTCCATTTGTCGTATCCTTCATTTTTGGCCAATTGCATGTAACTTAAAATTGTCCGTGTAAAAATAAAGAGGGGAACTACCTTGGTTACATCAACAAATTCAGCAGTGATAACAGTGGCCGATTCCTCCACTGCCCTCGCTATATCGAATAGCGATGAAATAAATGTTTTTCGAGTTTTTTGCTTCACTAGCCCAAAGCACCAGTCTGGTAAGAATTTGGTGTGACCCGCTAGGAGAAAGTTGTACTCAATTGCATGGTGGAGGCCGGTCATTACTCTCCAAAGGTAATACCACATAAATGCATTGTTTTTGTTTTGTGCCCCACAGTTGTCAGCATGTACCTGAGCAAGTGTTTCGCCAAGTCTGTGACGCTCAAAAATGTAGTGAACAAAAGATATTGTGCTGTTTGCTCCCTTCCCTGTTAGGAAGAGACCGCATTTACGGGGGGTCTTGAAATAAATCGGGCCCGGTTGGTAAGGGTCAGTAGGATAATGAAGCTGCTGGGCATAGTCGTACGAATAATGTACTGTTCCATCAAGACTGCATGGTGCGCGTTTTTCCGTAAAATCAACGCTTTTGAGATGCTCAGCGAGAGCGTCCTTGGTGGTTTTACAACAGTTTTTGTAAAATTCCCTTTCGCCTGTAGCAAGATGTAAGTGTCGCTCTTGTTGTCTAACGACTTCTGCTTTTTGGGACTCTGGTAAATTAGCATACCTGTGGATGTGATTGTTATTCTTTTGACAAGTCCAACAGAGATCTGATGCTGGTCTCATGATGACGATAAATGGGCAAAGCTTGCCTCCACAAGTCGCAAAACTTTGAGTAGCCAACAGCTACTTGGCCGGTGGCAACGCAAACGTCTTGATAAATTTTCCACAATTTGTGCTTTGTTAAAGAAGATGGCAGAAGTTTCACATCTATTCTCTTGAAACCTGGTACACGACCAGGCAGAAGTAGAGCTTGCTCCTCTGCGACATTCATTATAAACTTGACGACCCGTTCGATAGACTCAGCACTTAAAGCGGAGCTGGGAAGGCGTTTGTTGTTCCCATGAATGCGAAGAGTTAATCCGTTATTCCTGTAATGTTTTACGAGACTGTAAAATCTTGTTTTGTGAAGGCGATGCATGAACAAAAATGTTTTCAAACAAATTCTATGGTTGTGAAAATAAAAAGGCATCCTGGTTCGCTGCCGTTTCTTTTCCGTCCTTCCCGAATTGCTGACTTCATCACAGTTTATGGAGCTATGTATTGTTCCTAAAATTACGAGATCAAGTTCGGTGGAGGAAAGTTCAAAACAGTTGTTTCGATAATCGATTATTTCCTCAATTTGAATGGTAGAGCTGCATGGTTTTCCTTGGTCACCTTGAGAACATCCACATGTTTGACTTATAAATGCCTCCACTTTCGCTCGCTCAGATTTGTCGACCTCCGAAAACTCAAACTCGAAGTCATTGTCAGAGTCAATGTTGTCCTCATCGCCTTCTTCATCGCTGCTAAAATTGCCATCTTCATGGTCATCCTGATCCTCAACCAGTCTGATATTGAAATAGGATTCTGCAACGGATTGCAAATCGTTTTCGCCGCAAAGAAAATCTGGATATTCTTGGTCATGAGATGCCATGTTTTTATCAACTCAATGAATGTTTTGAAATGTTTTGAGGCCAGCAGTGTCGCCTACAGTAACTATGGAAACTGAATAAATCGAGTGCGCACAAAGCCTCACGCTGAAAAGAGCGACGACTGGGGACGAGTCAGACTCGGTCGAACGTATGCGATCGGATAAATCGGCGCATTTATCTTGTTTTTTTTTTTTGTTTGTTTATGTTTCGCGTACGAAAATGAAATCAATGTGTTTCCTTGTAGTCTTTTCTACTCCAAAGCAAACAACAGTACAAAAAGCTGGGGAATATTCAGGTAATAACGGTATTAATAATCAGAGCAAAGCAATGATTCTCCGGCCCGGCGATGTAGTCTGGTAATAAGCTTAACATGTAAAATAAATCTACCGTGTCATGACTAGCGTGTTAAGAAACAAAGAAATAATCGTGTCAATCTACCATGTTAAAATATAAAGCTCTACCGTGTCGAACCGTGTTAGCCAAATGCATACAAAGGCCACAAGCACGTTACTCGAAAGCAATTGTTTTAACTTGCATATCGCACGATAAGCGTGTCGTGTCAGTAGCGTGTGAACGTGTCAGTACCGTGCCGTGTGCGTGCGTTCACCTTATTCACTGTTTTCCCGTGGAGGGTCACATTTAACCTCCGCCATTTTGGAAGTGATACAGGCACCCTGTATCGCATTATGGGACACAAGTTGCGATAGTCGTGCAAGGCATGCTGGTAGTGGCAGCACTCGGCCAACAGGAAAATTCATTTTAATTTCATTTTGATTTGATTTTAATTTGATTTGATTTTTATTTGAATTTTTTTAATTTCATTTTCGTTTTGGATTTTTAAGATTGAAAAAAGCTTAATATATTTCTTAAATTTTCCTCATAAAACCCCCAAAAAATTAACTTGTAGGTTAAGGTTTCCTTGCATAGGCGTCTTTGTACCACATCAGTTATTTCGTAAAAATCTTCTGGAAGTGGATTCTCTGGCTGGTCTTTCATTGTCTGAGAAGCAGTTGCATGTCAATAATCTTGGAAGTCTCCTGGAGATATACCCCATTTCATTTAATCTCTTCTTTGAACCATTCTGCAGTTTATAGCATCCAGGAATGTCTCCTGTGACTGGAAGGAGTTCAACGGCGCCCAGTACGGAGGAAGATGCTCTCCATTGGGTGAGGCCTAAAGCAGGATGGACATTAAAAGAAAGTGTCATCTTTCAATGAATGATGATACAGGGAAAAACGAACTCTCACGGTAGCATCACCTTTTAACTTAAAGCTTGTGACGTGTGAGCCATCTTTCGATGATTGGATTCCTTGCACATGAGTGATATCGAAAAATGTTTGTCCTTTAAGGATTGGACTCCAATGCAACATTTGAGAATTTCATGATGTCATGTGTTGGATCCAAAGGTGCTTTACTAGGAAGATATTTTGCAGCCCAATGTCGCTTCGGATGGCAACATGCAATATATTCCCTTGGGAGAATGAGCTTTAAGGCCTGGTTAATGTGAATATATGTCATTCTACCATCAACCATCTTGGATATTTTCCATTCTGATCCTTTCTCGCTTTTGATGTCTCCATCATTAACACTAACACCTTCAATTTCTCCTATATTGTTTCCCATTTCTTCACTCTTCATTTTCATCTTCTAATATCAAATAAATAATATATAAATTTGTACAGAGCTAATATTATATACTATTCAAAAGCGCTTAAAATCAAATAAAAATTACCTAAAACTAACAACCTAATGAATGGAAACGGATAAAAATGTGAATAGAACAAAGGTCAATTAGAACTATAAACTTGATAAAGCGTATAAAAAAGGCAAGTAAAACTAAGATCTATTTAAAGGGACTATGTCACTTGGTGCCCATGCGCAGTAGGGTCCACTAAAAGCTAATCTGCATACAACCTTTTTCGCCGTTTATATCGGTAATCTGGAGTGAAGTATTTGTTGTTGAGTAAATAAAGGCGAGTCGTAGGCTTCTGTAAATTAGTGTCAACGTAGCTGCAATATTTATAACTGAACGAGGTTATTGATAACATAAGACAATAATTTCACGGAACAACTCTTGCGTGACTTTCCGGCAAAAACATTCAACTCAAATTCAACCGCTAAATTCACACTTCCCCTTGCTTTTTTTACTTTGATATTGAGAAATAAAATTTCTGCCATTTATTTTCCATAGCAGTTTATTCATGGTCTGAATCCTGTTAACATAAGTTTGACAAAAATCATTGAAGAATGTACGCCTTCGCTGGCAGCCAAAATGTCAAAACAAAATTATGCTAATCGCGATTCAAAACATAAAAGCTGCTTTAGAAATGAAAAGTTGTATTAGAGGCGACTATTTTATGCAAACAGATGGAAATTTCATAATTTGAAAAGTAAAATAACGTTCAATATAAAAGTACCGTGCAGCGTGACAAGCGCCGGTACGGCCAGTATTGTAGTGAGCTTCGCTGCGAAAAAAATAGAATGTGAAGCGAATTCGAATCCGCTGTGGTTTTTGCGAAGGACCAACACATCATTGTAATATCCATTCATTATCAAATAAATAATATTCTTCACCATTTTGCTCTCAGAATTCTAGGAAAGGCTCAATAAGTACGCTACTGCCGTGGCAAAATTCATTCAGTAAACTGAAGCGGCCCGCCATTGAAGCTGTTGTTTTTCTTCTAAAGACTCGATTGATTTCTTTCTCGCCTCCAGCGAAAGGAGATGGACAGCGAAAGTTGAATGTGATAAGAAACTAGCGCTTAATGTTGCTCCAAACCGCGATGAATATAAAGCCATAAACTTCTAGCCTGTTCCTTCGATGGTACTAGTTCTTGCCCTTGATTCTTTCTTTGAAGTACAAGTCCACTGTAATACTTTCTATCGGATATTTTTCGCAAATCGAGCAAGCTAACACCAAAATAACTAAATAGAACTGTAGTTCGATATCTCTTAAGGATAAGTTAACATCAAGAGTGAGCCAGATGCAACGGATTGCCAAGATTAGCGTAGATTTGTTCCCGACTGCTTCATCTCCTCGAATCTCCCGCCGAATTTGAAAACGTTGGCGAACGCTTTCAAATTGAAGCTGAAAACTCGTATGCAAATTAGCTTTTAGTGGACCCTATATATACCATCATTTCTTTCCAATAGCTGACCTTCTTTCATACCCGGAAAATGTGCTTGCTTTTGTTCTTCTTGAAACGACTTGTACTGCATTGGATACTTGTATGACCCTTCATCTTTGGATTTGTGGTTGGAAAAGGCAAAGGATCTTTTCCTTCTGTCAGACGACTGCCTCACCTTTGCACCAGCTTGAGCTAGATTTTTTCTTAGCATTGATATTAAACTGCACTCTGGTGCCCTTATCCAGCATATCAGCAAAGGTTGGTTGCAAATCAAGGGACTGAATTGTGTCGTTCCAGAAAATATCCATACCCCCCCACGGAGGGTCACGGAAATTCCGAGGGTAGGGGGGTCTAAAAGTGATAAATTTCCGAAGGGGAGGGGGGTACAAAAATAGTTTTCTTTCCAGAGGGTTTCCTTTCTGAACAAGCACATCAAAATTCGTAAGAAATACTTACGTACTTTGTCTCTATTATCGGAGAATGAAACAAAGCCAAATCAAACGTTCTGACCATTGAAATAATCCCAAACATCTTGTTCTTTCATGCATCTTTTATTTTCTTAGTTTCCCGCCTCTCAAAAACTGTCTCTAGAAGTTGCAAGCATGAACCTCCGAACTGAACCGAACCGTATCAAAATGGCCGACCAAAACTCCTTCCCAGTCCCCTGACCGTTGTTTCTTGGAAAAGCCAGGTTGCTCAGCTTTGTTACGAACGCGAACGATTCCTTCGTCGAGTAAAGCGCTAGCAATGGCAAAATCTCTTGAAAACAAAAACATAATCAGACTTCAAGACAAGTAAGTTAAATTTTTGATTGGAAAGAAAGATATTCTTTCTTTTTTTGGATTAAATTTGCGATTCACGTTCATTGTTTGTTCTTTCGGTAAGCTGTGTTAGCCGTGTGCGTGTTGATGAAAGTGATCGAAATAAATGTTGCGCTAACTGGTAAGCTTTTGTCGCTATTTTTCAAGTATAAAAAGGGTTTCAATTTCCAGGGGGTAGGGGATTTTCAGATTAAAACTCATGGAAATTCCGGAGGGTAGGGGGGTTCATCAAACACCCGCTGGAATGGAAATTCCGAAGGGGTGGGGGGGTCCAAACAAAATAACCCTCCGTGGGGGGGTATGGATATTTTCTGGAATGACACATTTGGTTTTTCCCCCCTGCATTTCATTGATGATTCTTTCAGTTGACTTTGTGCCAGTGTTATATAGAGAACTTCCAGACAGGCCAACGTCTTTAAAATGGACGAACATTGCAATTTGATAAAGCTTTGCAGCAGAAAATAGTATCTCAGCAGTGGTAAAGCACCCATTTGTCAAGAATTTGCCACACTTTGCTGGATCAGATCTTCTTCAGCTCCAAAATCCTTTTCCACAAGCGGAAAACGGTGATAGCACTTGACACAGACTCTTGTATCTACATTGCGAAATGGTTAAATCAAACGACACACTGCTCTGATGTACATGCTTGTTCCCTCAGACCCTGGTATATGTTCATCTGGGAGATCTGCAATTCGGGTGGCGAAAAAAAGCCTTTCACATGGATCAGAATTCTGATCTTAGAAGAAAATTAAAAGTAGATCAGTGGCATTGAAACCGCAATCCAAACCTAGGTTCTCGCAACAACTTTTTAAGTCTTAGATGTTGTATTGTAGCCAGGCATGTTCCTTTTTCATCGTCTTCCCAAAATGTCAGCTCTGTTGTCTCGTACTTGAGGCTTATGAGAAATAACCTTTGCTTGTGGTCATAGTCTACTTTGCCTGTGGTCATGCTCCACCTTCCACTTCAATGAACAAAGAGTTCTTTCTCCAAGCAGTTCAAGTTAACACCATTATATTGGACAGTGATGATAACTAGAATCTCCTGCTGTACAAAGAAGCTTATCGCATCAAGTGTCTCCGACCATCACTAAACAATGGCTTAAAAGGCAGCAGAGAACTATGCCTTTTCTCCTGAGTATCGTCTTTGTTTTTCTTTTTCACATGTATATTAATGCTAATTACCACCTCTAGAATTTAAAATCCGCACTTTGTATGTCGCTTTAGTCTGAAGATGGTATAGAATCATACCGAAATATAGCCACAGAAAGTTTCTATAGTTGTATTTGTTGTCCATTTATTTGGCACAATGCAATTACTCTGATTAACCTTTATTCTTTATGTCCTGAAATTATCTGCAGGTAATGGGTTCTAGACAAGCTATTGAGGGAAGATGCCAGTTGTACGGAGCAAGGAACCATTCTCTTTCTATCTCCAATCCCAGAAACACAATTCCATCTTCCACTTCTTGCTTTGTTGGTAAAGCAACTTGTTAGCAGCAGAGAGCGAGAAACCAGCAGAATCGGTTGAGTAGGTAAGAAGATTGATCGGATTCTCATGAACATCCCTGAATCAGTGTAGAAGCAGAGTCTTCTTAAATTCTCCCAATAAAAAAAAATAATTCTCCCAATATTTCAAAAGATGGCTTGCCTTGTTTCCCTTGTCAACGGTTTGGCCACAAAAACAAACTGTGCTGGGACAAATATCTGCGCATATTTTCTCGCCAAATTGGCGGGTTCATAGTTATTTATTTCCAAGGTAATTGTAAATTAAACTTGCAGGTCTACTTATAGCCAGGAGTCATGTTGATCCCAGGTACAATGATGCTTTCACTACCACCAGGCATATAAATACTTCTCACTACAGCTGGAAAATAATAATAATAATAGTAGTATTTTAACAGGGATCCCATGTGAATATGTTTTTTTTCCATTGGGACCCTGTAAACTATGGGAGAAGCGGTGGCCTAATAGCTAGTGCATTAGACTCCGGATTCAATCCCTCGTCGGGGTCATTGTGCTGTGTTTTTGGCAAGGCAATTAACTCTCACAGTGCCTCTCTCCATCCATGAGTATAACCGGCGGTGGACTAGCATCCCATCCAGGGGGAGTAGCAATACTCCTATTCATGCTACGGAAACCGGAATCAATCTCCAGCAGTTTACCTGTAAACTAAATTAAAAATATAATACAATAATAAAAAATACAATAAAATATATACCAAGTGGTACACTATCTTGTTCATCAGGTTCATCCCTGGCACTGTGGGTTTTCTTGCTCACGTTCACTGGAAGGTGTACGGACTGTTGGGGGGATGTGACTCGAGCTTGCAACAGGCTTAAAGTGAAAGCATTCGTACTCCTCATCGGAATCAACCATCATGGAAGACCCGGGTCTCTGGTTCTCTTTCCCATCACTGGCCCTCTTACACCAAATTTATAACAAGAAGTTAATGTATAACTTAAAACCGGGCAGCGGCAAAGTTAATAATTGATTTCGTAGGTGAAAAGCTTTTAGTCACGCCAGTCACGCTAAAGTCTGCAGTTTGCGTGAAACAGGAAGCCGATTCCTCGCTGGGATCGAATAACGCGCTAAGTCTGGTTAAGGTCACATAGCCAGATTATGGCATAAACAACATTGGACGCACAGGTCAATAGCTTCTTCTGCTCCATTGTTAGACAGTGCGAAAAGTCTGTTTAAAAATGTATGTACAGCAAGAGCCATTTCGGGCTTTAAACTCACATACACGTCTTTGAAATAAAAGTTATTCTTCCTTGGTTAAAGTTCTTGCTTGTGGAAATATTATAAAGTTTACGTTTCTAAAGTATTTTATTGCTAAGCTCAGGATTTAAATTCTCCTCACTTGCTCAATTCTACTTTCTTGCTTCACGCCAGTCACGCTAAAGTCATCAAAACTCTCAAAATGAACATCTGGACAACAGACCTTGGTCCGAGGTTTGCGTGATATTCAAAACTATCTTTAGCAGGGTGATATCTATTGTAGTTTCTGATCTTTTTCGCAACAAAAAGTCTGTTCAAAATTTATGTGGTTAAAAATCACATACGGGTCTTTGAAATGGAAACTCTACTTTCTTGGTCAAGGCTATTAGCTTTAAATATGGAAATATCATAAAGATTAGGTTTTAAAGTATTTCATTGCTAAACTCGGGATTCAATGCAAATTGTCAAAGGAATGAACCGAAGCACTTGACGTCAGTCTCGCGTACATTTTTTTTGGCATCATAAAAAAAATCCAAATTAGCTCATGAATTATTAATGAGTTTGAGAACTAACTATACCTGCTATTTTGCATTTCAAAGGTACAACGAGTAAACCTTTCTAAATCTGGTTTTCCTGAGTTGAAACTCTTGCGCTAGGTTTTACCGTTTTGAAACACGTTTGTGAAACTATCGAAGCGAATGAATTTCGGATCGAATAAACGGACAATAAGTGCAGAAGAGCAGGTATGAGTTATCGGTGGTGGTAAACAAACATCACTTATTCGAAACCAGGAAGGTCTAAATGTACGTTGGACAGGTACAACTTCTGGAAATCATCGTTTTACTAATTCTTTAGTTATCAATTTCATAAAAGAGGGAATTACTGACAGAGTTGGTTTCCTTATACTTTGGTATGGGTATATTTCTCACATGACAATAAACAGAATTGGGGTACGGTAAATACCTAATCGCACCTTTTTGGTATGCTTAGGTGGCTGGCATATCAGTCTCGTCTGGTATCGCCATGAGTATTTTGAGTCTCGCCAAAATACTAATCATGGCTCGACCAGACTCGCCTGATGTGCCGCCGAAGCAATTTTCCCTTTCGTAAACGGTTAAGGTCGATGCCATTTTACAGACACTTTTACAGATTAATTTCTATGAAAAGTAAAAAGAGAAAAAGACAAGGCGTATGAAAATATTAGAAGTCCGGAGCTATTTCACTCGATGTTGTCTAATGCAGACCAAGAAAGACTAGTATAAAGAGGGTGTAGCTGGGGTCGAACCCGGGTCGATCGCATATGAAGCGATACTCATGACCAATAGACCACCGGAGCACTGACCACCAGCTTTCGGAATTTTTAAAGTATATATAGTGTTATCCTTACAATTATTAAGAGCTAACCATTCTCGGGGCTAATCAGTGCACTAGTAAGCTAATCAGTGCTATTCTCGGGGCTAATCTGTGCTAAAAATGGCATCGACTGTTCAGGGGTTTCAATAATTTTTGAAGTAAGCGGCTTACCATGGTGGAATAGGCGGCTGTGAGCATTAAAGGGGCCGAAAGGCCCCTTTATACTAGGGGTATGGGGGCATGCCCCCCCAGAAAATTTTGTAAATGTAGAAGCGCGGAAATGCAATTTCCAGCATTCTGGGAGTCAAATCTAGTGCTATATATGACAATTTTTATCGATCACAGTAGATCTCAGGTATTTGAAACGATCTTGCGATTATTCTATATGAAGTTTTGAGTTTAAAGACTTACACTGTTACAGTCGTTGTTTTTTTCTTTCATAAATCTTATAAGTAAACTGTCAGAAGGCCAGAAAGTTTGAGTAGTAAGCGGCGGCAAGAGGCAACGTAGGCGGTGGTTATACCGCCGGTAGCCGGCTTCTAATAAACCCCTGACTGTTCTGCTATATGGCATCGACCGTTCTAAATGGCATCGACCGTTTTACGAAAGGAAAATGGCGCCGCCGAAGCGTAACAAAAAGGTACGATTAGGTATAATCACGATGTAAGAACTGAACTCTTCAGAACCCGTTGATCCTAGCCAAAGGTGTTTACACCTTTCCATATCCCTGGCCATTAATGAGGGACTCTACAAATTCTGAAGCCAGAGACTGTTGAGATGTCATCTTCTGGTTAACTGGAAGGCAAATGGTCTCAGCGCAGGTGTTGGCGCTTATTTTGCGATGAGGGCCTGACTCGTGATCGAACACGATACCCAATTTGTTGACGAATCCTTCCGGGGGGCTATAGTCTTACAGCCAGTAGCGAAATGCAGCACATCACAAAGATGTATGGTTACTTCTTCTTCCGAGTCTTCCATCTTAAGAGTCACCTTTCCCGCTATTAACTCATTGCCGTTCGCCCAAAAACAGTGAAATTTGATACTAGTGTTTGTTTATTTATTTTCTCAACAGCCATTTACAATTGCATGGAAAGCTATATCTCTTTTGAAAGGGTAGTAAATAAACTTTCTGGAAAATATTTTTTTCCCAAAGAAACCCATAATATATTAATTAGTTAATTATTAACTAGCATAAATTAATATTAATAGCCGCAAAATTTGGACAAAAAAGCAACTTATTTCAAAATGATGACTGGTTATAAGGAAAAGTTAAAAGCAAAAATGTTACTTGTTATATTGGCAACATATCCTGAAAATTTGGCTGAAAATGGTAAGTATAGAATAAATTAGTATTTTTTAGTTTGGTATCAAATTTCTAATTAATGCAGGAATTTGACCCGAAACATTGTGTCAACACTCCACTCGAAATTTATCTCTGTCGTTCCATAAGAACGTTTTGTCCTCTCCCTTTACTGAAATATGAATCCTAACATGTATTCAAAGCATCAAACAAGGTTTTCAAATGTAAAAAGCGAATCAAAATATAATTTCAGTTGCATTTGCGTTCGTTCGATCGATCGATGCAATATTTCGTAACACTTATCTTGGTTCGTCGCTCAATTTTCGAGCTCCAGATGCAATTAAATTTCCTCACTGCTTGGCATCCCTTCTGGATCACTTTCCTCATCCAAAACTCTTGCTAAAACGTCCTCAACAACGCCTGTAACGGATTGCGAACGCTTCACAAATTGCGGCCATGTGTTACATCAGAAGGCTTTTCTGAAAAAGCCGTCATATAAGACCAACTAGGGTATACCTGTTCAAACTTGCTGGGAGAATGGGTCAGAGTATTCCCAGTCCACCTTGAAAAAATGTGGGAAATCGGGTAAAAGACAATGTTTTGCGAATTTTTTTACCTATCGTTCCGAATCGAACGATGGTCTTCGTGCATCAACGGCAATGAGTTAAAGACAAACCATAGATATAAATAATGATTGAGCTGTACTTAAAAAGTCTAATTGATAAATCAAAGGACATTTTATGTCGAATAGAACAGCTTTGATTTAAATGGAGAACGTTGGTTTTCAGATGTTTGTGTGAATTTTTTGGCAACCTTGAAATGAATGCCGTGACACGTGAATTATAACGGTTACCTTTTTAACAGACATACATGTGATTGCCAAAAAACAAAGTGAATTTAGATTCCTACCTTCAACATCTTGAAGGAAGAAAGACAAATTCATAAATATGCTCTCTTCGATCTGGCGCTTGTTCGAGCCCTCTTCTGAGAAACTTGCTGGAGGAGATCTTCAATAATGGCTGCTGTTAAATTCACTTCATTCTTGATGAGCACTTTCATGAAATGCTCAGGATAGTTGTGCATAACTTGAAGTAGGTCAAGGACTTGAAGCCCTGATTGGTGGAAAAAAAAAGATTATTTAAATGGGAACTTTAAATGATTCCTTCGTGCCTTCCTTCTTCCCTGACTTAACAATGGGCCACCCTGCTTAAATAAAGATTTACTCTACTCTTACTCTAACAAGAAGTTACATGGCCTATCCGGACTCCAGTGGATTAGAGAGCTCGTTTCATTTAGAGTTAGACTGCTCCAACAGTCGGTCTATTTCTCGGCGCCAAAGAAGTGAGCGCGAGTGGGCGGGAAGGAGAAGCGTCCAGAAAATGGAGGCTGTGAACATCCTTATGTAATCTGCACTGGTTCATGTCCTTCATTTGTTAATCTCTCTAAAGGGTAACAAGACTGCTTTATCTAGACAACTACCTTTATAACATGATGTTTTCAGCAGACCGATGCTCTTACCTTCGATTAACTGATAAAGGCCAGGACTATGCAATACATAGTCCTTGAGCAGATAGTCAATCAGATTTTCTTTGTCGGCAAGTTTGTGGTCTTTAGAATAACCAATGTCGTGCCGGCGTCCAACACTTTTGTCAACGTAGTCCATAAACTCTTGCTCGTTGTTCATATTTTTGATCTGAATAGCAATCGGCACACATTAGGTTAACAAGTTTCATGCCTGGAAACACGACAGACAGGCAGTACTTACTTTGACTGTAATTATTACATTTTAATTCCAATTACTATATGTTGTTGCTGTGACTCTTTACTATATCGAAACAGGTATCAAACATTGCCGGCCCAGCAATGAACTGATCGGCGACATCTTTCTTTGCCTTTCTTTTAGTTTAGGGAGGACCTCTTCGGGGTCATGAAGTTGGGGTTTCAGCATATCCCCAGTCGCTGGAATAGAGGTTCTCAAACGTCTTCCCATTAGCATCTGAGCTGGTGACAAGTTTACTTCTTCTAATGGGGTATTTCTGTATGAAAGCAGGGCTTTGTATGGATTATCAGCTTTCTCTAGCATTGCTTTGAGGGTTTAAACCGTTTTCTCTGCTTGTCCATTTGACTGTGGGAAGGCAGGACTTGAAGTGACGTGTTGGAAACACCAGTCTTGTGAAAACTTCCTAAATTGCTCTGAACTATAACATGGGCCGTTGTCAGACATGACGACTGATGGGGAGCCATATCTCGCAAACTGGGACTTCAAGGCTGTGATTACTGCAGTGCTGGTCATTGAGTTGAGCAAAGTCAGTTCAGGCCACTTGGAATAATAATCAATGGTAAAGAGGTAGTTACGACCATTCTTATGTAGAATGTCTGTGCCAACCTTAGCCCAGGGCTAAGGTTGATCTCTTTCCATCAGTCTCTCCTTTGAATGCAGACTCCTAAGGCCCAACACTAACATAGACGTTGTCCAGGATTCCTCTTTATCTCCGAGGTCACAATTCTTGGCTAGTGTTCTCAGTGCACTACAAAATTCGTCGACTGCCTGACCTTGCTGTTTCCGTTCGATAAACAAATGACGATTAAAGTGCATTGAGGTCAACGGCGCACAATAAGCTTTGAATTTATCCTCCACTGCCGCGATTTTTTTGCGATCTCCCTCGGTAGCCCACACAAAATTTGAATGAATTTCCACACATTCTTTGCCAAGCACATGGAGCAACGTGGCGACTTGAATTTTCTCATCCTTTTCACTAAGGCCGCTTGCCACTTTGTACAGGTCCCACGACATCTTCCATCTTCGCCATGCCTCGGCTTTATTCGTCGCTGCACTCAATATCAGTGGTTCAGGCGGTTTCAGGTGCTCCATCCCACTCTGACACCATGAAGTGTCCTAGTCTACAAGAACACGACTACACAAGATGGCGGATGTCCAGAACACGTTTAATTCTTGTGCGCATGTGCATACATATACAATAATGCTACAATATGTTCATATATACTTTCTGTTGTGCAAGTCTGGCATAAAATTACAGCACATTTTTAGAGTGGCAAGTACAAAAATATACGCAGTACAAGTATACGCTCAAGTACAAAAATATACGCAGCCAGAATTCCAACTTTTTCAAACATACACAACCGCACATTTAATTATGCATACAATCTTGACAGCATTGAAATAGTATTCCATGGAATTCAATACCAGGCAGAATTCGATCCATGGGATTATTTTACACTGAATGCGTGATCCGAAATATGCTGAAACATGCTGCTATAAGCAGTTGATTTTTCATCACAAACAAATTAAACAAATTTCAACTTAAGAGGCCAAATCATCTCGTAAACTGTGCAAATTCCTCAATAGAAAAGCTGAAAAAGTTTTCTGAAACGTTTACAGAACGTGGAGAAATCGTAGAGCTGTCGAATTGCCGCTACAAAGTAGATTCATCTGCAGATCGAGTATCCGATCACCGAAATACATGTCTGTTTGCACTACTGGAGTTGCCAACCCGTGCACCCTCACAAAAAGAAACACAGATTAAAAGACACAGTCTAACAGAGATAAAACACTACTTACCTAACAGTGAAGTTCATTCTTTTGGGAATAAAAAGTACTAGTTACAGACGCTACAAACTTCCGGCACACCTTCGTCTGTACTCGAGCGCTCTGGAAGAATCTTACATCCGCGTCATAACCGAGGAGACTGTGCCCGAAGAATTTGACTAAGCTCGCTCTGATTGGTCGAAACCAGAAGCCTATTGTCATACAGCTGTCCACAGTCACGCAATCGTCGAAAAATACAAGAATTTGTCTTGAAAATTATAATAAACAGCCATGCAAATTTGCCCACCTGTTTCTTTTATTTTTTCTAGTCATTCTTTGAAATAAATTTTGCTGACATACGGCTTACAGACCTTTGTATAGGTTTTTGAGACAACCAACAAAAGAACTTTGGGGATGTTTTGGAGTGAGCTAACTAGGGGACCGTTCAATAATTACAGGTAAGGGGGGCCAGAGGAAAATTAGGGGGGGGGGGGGGGGGTCCTTGAAAAAAAATTAAAATAAGATGGGGGGCTTCCAAAAATATTTGGTCTGATGACGGGGGCCTTGAAAAAAAATTAAAGTAGTTTTTTAATCATCTTTTATTCCATTCCATTATTATTTTTATTATCAACACATAAGATCATCACAATAATACCAAAAAACTAAAGTTGTAATGAAAAACACTTTAATTTGAATTTTTGTCCTTACAAGACATGGTTAATAATGGCTTGTCTTGAATTAGTAAAATATGCAGTATGCGTAGCCTGCGAATACAGCGAATTCGCAGGCTACAGTATGCGGTGTTCATTCTCTACAAAGTTTGGAACCATGACCATACAGACTTTGAAAGAGTTTGAAAGATAAACATTTTGGAATTTGTATTCATGTTACGGAAGGAAGGATGACTGGATACAGAGAATTTCAAGTCATTTGTTGGAGTTGTTGACCAAGCGGGCATAATAAATTGTGATTCTGGACATCGCTTTTTAAACGCTTAAAGTATGTAATAAAATGCACCACGCTTGTTAATTTTAGATGCATTTTGAATTTTAAAATTCAAAATTTTCCCGGGGGAGAATGCCCCCTGACCCCCTAATTGGCTCACGCTTATGCATTAGCCCCCCTTCTCCACCCACCACCACCACCTTGGCTGGACGTAAGAGTGAAGGCGAGGAGGAGCCACAAACAGTCACAAACATGGTCTGTTAAGAGTGGATGGTAGATTTTCAACTTTCACTCTTCACTGAAGATAGCTGTTTTTTTCTTCTTCTGGGTTTTAGATTGTGGGGAAGCTGCGGGCGGGGAGGAGGGGGGTCTGAAATATATCTCGAGACAATTGGGGGGGGTCTTGGAAAAAACCCAAACAGTTCATGGGGGGGGGGGGGGGGCAGGGAAATTTTTTCTTGGTATTGTATAATTTTCCTCCGGCCCCCCCTGACCTATAATTAATGAACGGTGTCTTGGAGTTGTTTATTTGAGAATTAGTAGATTTCTGTCACATGTAATAGAAACAAGGACCGTTAACAGATTATCTATACCTTGCTACATGTACTGGTTACACATAAAATGTGCTCTCGTGCTCCAACAGATTTCATGATTTTTTTTTTACAATTTTCTGGAAATAGTACAGATTGTTACATTTCTCTACAACATGAGATCAAGTTACAGTCTATTTTCTCGAGGAAACAAAACACAAAGCTCTGGATAGGTTGGTTATTTTCTCAGGAAATGGAAGTCAAAAATATAATGTTGATTTCCATTATGCCTATTGGTCTTGTTCTTTTTTTGCAAGTTTATGGACCTCACCTTTGACTCGGTCCATCAACTTGCAAAAAAAGAACTTGACCAATATTTCCTCACGTTAGGTCAATAACATCTATGTATTATCGATCGGTGCCGACTAAAGTGTGAAATAACGTAACATGCATGCGTGATAAGGACGAGGGAAGGCGGGGAGGGAAGTCACGAGGTCAACTGCACTGTCTATTGTTCTCTCCTCTTTGGCCAGAAGTTACCCAATATTATTCGCGTTTGAGCAACGCTGCATTGTAGTTTATAAATTTGTCCCAAACGCGAGTCAAGGGGGAGAAAATTAGTTATTATGAAGAAGCTAAGGTTAAATATTCCATGTCTACAAACCAGTGAAAGGAATAGCTGGCTTTGCTATTCCCGAAATTTGGGACTAAAAAAGACCGAAAAGGGCTAACAACTTGCTTTTTATTTAATTTGAATGACAAAAGAACTACTGTAAACACCGGCGTATAAGCCGCACCTTTTTCCCCAGAAATTTCATTCCAAATCGAGGGTGCGGCTTATCTGCGAGAACATCTATCAAAGGTTCTGTAAATTTTCCCCAATTAACACTTTTTACACAAACAATAAGCTTACTACAAAAAAACATTGAGAGGTTTGCCAGTGTTGCCGAGGACTTATGATGGCAACTTTGTCTAACTTGTTCTCAAACTCCCTTTGAGCAATGAGTAATTGTCTCCTGTGGATGGCTTCCAGGCATCCTTGAAGACATTATAACCACAAACAGCTGAAAAGGACTCAAAACTTCTCCATTTGACAAGCGAACAAACACAAACGAACATTCGCAAAAAGGCATCGCAAAACCATAATATTTATTTTCCTCGCCCCGGGCCTGACACGGCAATTAAGGTGCCGATGAAATGCCTGGTTACTAAACTCTTGACGCAATGAAGCATGCATAAGCTGTTCTGCCCCTCCCGGTCTGAATAGGGTTCAAATGATGAGGGGAGTAGAAGCTAGGCCCTGATTACATGTACATGAGACCGGTATGATCTCAGATCGGCCTCCATGAAAATTCTTGGTTCTGTTTACATGAAGCCGGTCTGAAAATCATCTCATGCCGGTTTCACTCGTACTGGTTGCTGAACAGACACGAATGACTCGGACCGGTATGAGAACCATGTAAACATGAACTGATTTGAGACCGGTCTGTGATCATTGTCTTGAGCATGCGCAAGAGTGTTGTTGGACCATTCATGTAAACATTCATGCCAATCTGAAGTCTCGTACCGGTCTCATGTAATCGCTTCATACTTTCAGACAGGTCTCATGTAAACTTAATCGTACCAGTCTGAGTCATACTGGTCAGAGTTCGTACCGGCCTCATGTAATCAGGGCCTTAGTTGTGTGCAAACTGTGCTATTGACAGGGCCGGAATATACAGTGGAACCCCTTTAATCCGACCACCAACGGGCCAGCAAAATCTGGTCGCATTAACAGAAAATGACTGAGAGAACTTCAGTTCGGGACAAAAGAAAGTGGTCGTATTAACGAGGTGGTCGTATTAGGGACTGTGCAATAATTACCAGGGGGGGGGGGGGTTGGAAAACCAGAGGGGGGGGGGGCATAAAGTAAAATCAAAGCAAGGAGAGGGGGGGCTCAAGGTAAAATAAGTCATTCAAGAGAGGGGGGGCTTAACATTTTATTTCAAGTACATATTACATTGGCGAATCCATACCTATTTATAAGGTGGGGACCAAACAATTTTCCGGCCCTTTGGGCCTTCAACGGACCTGAACATAACACACACGCTCTTTTCCTTCTGCTAGGCTCTGTTGTACATTGCTACGGAGGTAATGTTTGTTCCAGATACGGATGTCCAACAATTAAACATGTAGTAGGAGCTAGCTCTTCTTTCTGTTATAAGATTTTAATCCACAGGTGCGTGTAGAGAAAATGCAGGGTACTTGTATAAAGGTGTGTGTATACTGGGAGGGGGGTCATACATAATTTCTGACTGATTAGAGGGGGGCAATAACTAATTTCACTCCTTTAGGAGGGGGGTATTACCTAATATTTTCCTACATGAAGCCCATTTTCCAACCCCCCCTCCTGATAATTATTGCACAGTCCCTTAATGGGGTGGTCGTAAGGCGGGGTTCCGCTGCATTAATATATAACGATGTCCTATATGAGTGGGGCATTTGCACCCTTGCAAGAACCCCACAGTGGGGATTTTGTGCATATAAGCTGACTCCACCATGGGGAATTTGCCAAAAAATGACAAATGCCTGGGGTGGGGGGAGAGGGCTTGGAATTGACATGACAGAACCATAAAACAATTATTACATTCGGGTGATAAGCTTAATTGATTATTCTGGATATCACAAAAACCTCATCCAATCATTGTTGATAATAATAATAATTCAATTCAATTCAATTTATTCACTCGAAAAGAACATAGGAAATTGAAGCGAAACATGTTTGCCAGTGCCAGATTTGGATGGTTTTGTGCAGTTCTGCACTTGTATGATGAAAACAAAGATAAGAGTTCATATCTGCAACCTTCAATAGATTAATTGAATATTACGCTTTACCTAAAATCTGCTAGCCACACTAGATTAAAGTTCGATTGAACTCTGATACTTGAGGGGGTCAGAACCGGAGTGGTCTAACCCACTTTCAGTAATTTTAGAGAAAAAACACTTTCAATTTTAAGTGTTTGAAAAAAAAATATTGACTAGTTTTTTCTTGAGGAAACATGTCTTTTCTTTATAGAAATACCTTTCTCTCCCGAGTTGGAAACTGTTTCATATTCCTTACCTCTGTTTCGAAGAGCCTTTCGTTTGTTTTTCTTCCAATCCTCAGAATTCTGCTTTCTTTTACGCAAATTGTTGCTCGATGAAGGCTCGCTTCTGTCCACCATTTTGATCGCAACGTGGCGTGATTGCACAAGTCTGAGCCAATGGGAAAACGGTCAGCAGTTCATGGGTTAGCCCATTCTTCCCCTAAGAACCGCGATGAAAGCCACAATGGTCTAACTTTCTGGGAGGGCTAGTAATCTCCTATTTCTTTTTAGGGTTAGACCACTTTGCCATAATAAAGATTCTCCAAAGTTATGTTGAAAAAACAAATAATATCCAATATGAAATTTTGGTTGGTTAGACCACTCTGGTTCTGACCCCCTCACTTCAGCATGCAATACAACAAAAATATGAGTTTAGTCAGCACAACGGAAAGAAAGCACGAGGACAAACTTTGTACTCACCAGTTTTCGGCTTGTTGAGTTACCTTACCTTACCTGCAGCTGAGTTGTTTAAATTGTTCCCTGTTATCGTTTTAGCTTAAACTATATTGCATTTATCCATTTTCACTTGACACATGTGTCCGTTCCAACATCCAAACCAAGGCGGTAGAAGAAGCATATTTGCTGCCATATTCGTCCCTTCGTGTCAACTGCAGCGGATTACCGACAATTATTACGAACAAACTTTGATGTTTGTTCGTAAGAGTGAACAATTACCTCACCCTCTTCAACATCTATTGTACAAGCTTGTACAGTAAGCTTACTGCTATTCTCTTTCACAAGAACGG
The DNA here is from genome assembly GCA_029204205.1 of Desmophyllum pertusum. NCBI lineage: Eukaryota > Metazoa > Cnidaria > Anthozoa > Scleractinia > Caryophylliidae > Desmophyllum > Desmophyllum pertusum. The sequence continues at coordinate 1,062,545 of MU826844.1, read as the reverse complement.
TGTAAAAACATGTAAAAACGACAAACAATCTATGAAAATTGTTACGCAGGGCCCTGGGACCGATGATCGTTATCAACATTCCGGATCAATGAAATGACGCCATCGATCTGATAAAAGTGACTTAATTAATTTGGCTTGTGTCACCACGACAACACAGAAGCGCGCTGTACTGTGGCACTTCCACAGGCATTGAACTTTGAACAACAGCATCCGCCGATTTTTTATAAGCTTGGCTTCAAAATAAGCTCATATAAGAACTGCGAGGCAAAAACTAAAAGAATCAAAGGCTCTCATGAGCCAGCTCAGAATGTAAATTGATATTAATGACATTCATTGAATGCAGTTGTTGGCCCTTCCGAGTGAAAACCCTTGAATTGGAGGCTTGATAAATAGGGATTCCACTGTATTTATATTGGGCAACAGCCCAAATCTGACAAAAGGGAATTATTTTGAAGCTCAAATGCGTCTGTAGGTTCCACTATTGCATACCAAAACACAATAAATTTGAAATAATTATTGATTAGTATTATTTTTAATTTCTGGTTTGACTCTGGTATTTACTCTGGTATTTAGGAGGGGGGAGGCTGGGTATATCAGGAGCATTTGACCTCCATTGCTGTCCCCACCCTCTGGAATTTGACATGCTAATCAATGATTCATAAATACACAACCAATACTTATATACTTATAGGGACATAATTTAGTCTGCAGTCTGCATTTGTCGCACACCGTATAATTTGCCAAAGGTGGGGGGAGTTTGATCCGATTTGAAATGCAAGTGCAAGTAGAACAATCAAAATGTTTTAATCCTTGTGCTTCTCAGTTTACATGTAATATGGACACTTGCACTTGTGTGCCAAGTAAAAACCAGGCTTTAGATGTGAAGGTGCATGTAGGCTTCTTAGTACAAATATTATCTACAATTCATAAGGATATGTAACAGGTAATGAATTTGTGTTTATGGACTGATTTAGATAGGGACTTTATTCATCAATATAACTTAATACAACTATAGTAGAAAAATCCATCAAAGAAATTTAAAATAATATGTGCTATTATAAACAGAAGCCTCAGATCGATGAAGCCTGCTTTTCTACACGGAAACTATGAATAAACTTAAGGTCTACACAATAACAAGCAAAAAGGTTTTGCAGCCAAAATATTTAAGCTTATTCAAATACCTTACATTTTATTTGTTTTAAGTTCAAAGCCTATCGATCGATGATCGATCGATGATCGATCGATCGAATTGTACACCTTCGAATGCCAAATTACAAAAGTTTAAATTTATATTGAAATTGAAATCAAAAGATTTATATGTAGTTCAGTTAAACAATAACCAATCAGCTTAATTAATTTGTGTTATAAATCAAACTTAGAAATATAAACATTTACCGTACATGGATGTTTTCGTTGAAAACGCCAAAGATCAGTTGAACGCTTCCTCTTTTTCGGCAATGTAGTTTGCCTAAAATATTCCCTGCTGGAACCGTCCTGTCCCCTGTGCTTCAATGAAGTTGTATAAACCCCTTGATTCATCTCCAAATGTGTCAATGTACTCTGATGTACTTCGAAAAGAAACATGATGTAAATTCGTGAAAGAAGGATTTCTCAAACCGAGGAACGAAAGAATTGCAGAATTTATGCGTTTGTTGGCATCGGAACTCCTAAAAGGTCTATCTTTTAAATGTGTAAGACGAGAAAATTCAGAGAAATACCGTCTTGAAAAATCGTAAGCAATCCGCCATTTTGTTTTGTTGTGTGATCGGGCTACTACCCCCGACCCACCCGACCCCCAATAACTACCAAATATTGCGCCCGCAATGTTGTTTAGTGTTGTGATTTCCCAGGCATTACGCCCTGGTCAGCGGAATTACCAAGAAAAGTTTACACCTATAAAACTAACAAATTTTCCCAAACCATAACGATAAGCTCATCCTGAGCTAAAAAGGACTTTCTATCTAACTTACTAACAAGTTTCAAGCTTTATTTAACACAAACATTAACATCAGAGAAAACATTTATTAAACGAGCGACACAAATAAATTTTCTTCAACAACAACAACTGACATTGTTAGAAAAAATATACCTTCGATTTTGGGTCGATTCAATCAAAATCGTCCAGTGCGAGACCTTATTATTGCTCCGTGTGAATAGGTTAATATTATTAGAAAGTACTGTGTACTTCTCGATTCAAGAATTAAAAAAACGTTAAAAAAACGAATACAAAGTTTTCGGTAAGCTTACTTTTGATCGAAAAGCAGATTTGATTGATTTCATTTTAAAAAGATGCCAATTTCAATACTATATAACTTACATTTCTTTTTAATCGGCTCTTTAAGGTACTGGCGACATGAAGTCTGCAAGATAGCAGTTTTTTCCAGAAAGTGAATTACGCTAAGCTGGCTTGTTGCTTTATTTCAGAAATTTCGTTCGTTCTGGCATCACAAAGATCAAGGTTAACTTAAACTTTTTCAGTGGTTTGCGCCCCAACATTGGACCTCATAAACTTGACTTAAGACCGGGCCAAACGAGAACGAGAGACTTCAAACTCTTGCTCTCGTTTGGCCTGAATGCGCTCGAATGCATCGAATTGAACCTGTCCAACTGAATTTTATTGAGAGTCGTTTAATCTTGGAGTTTTCTCTCGTTTTGCGAGAAGTGACGATAGCAGATGAGAGTTGATGATAACTCTCATGAGAGCCAACTGTACATGTCAGTGACTCTCATCCTCGTTTGGCCCGGGACAAGGTGGGAAAACGCAATGTGAAATGGGGCAAGCAAGCTGAGCCTAAAGTCAAATAAAGAAAACTTGCTGCAAAAATGACTACAGCTTACCGTTGTCGAGAGGCCATATTTCCTATTCATATAGACACGCATCGCAGATGCGTGCTCTTCAGTTGTCATCTTCCGCCAAGAAGTCAAGTAGGACCTCCCGAGACTCTCCAACGGACATTGAGAAGTTTAGAGCCGTCGGAAGCTGATTTTCATCTTCATCTTTGGCCTCATCGGTCTTTCGTGCCTTGCTCTTTTTGGCGATGCACCTTAAGGCCATTTGTCACCCAGACCAATCTGCTGCCCGCCTTTTTTTTTTTTCCTTTTTTCTCTCTCCATCATCTGGTCCATCATCTGCGTTTTCTTCTGGTTCGTCACGCCGCTTTCTTTTCGCCGTCGGCTCATCGCTTTTCGAATCATCTTCGTCATCTTCTTCTTCTGAGTCTGATGACGATTGAAGAGATCGCGTGGAGTCGACCTCGTGGTCATCACCAAATTCGCTGTGGGACTCTGGGGAGTCACCTTCATTTAATCCTTTTGACAATTAATCAGCTTTCGAGTACATTTGCATTTCGAAGCGTTCAACTTCGTAGTCACTTTCATGGAGTGACCAATTTGACAATGGACTAACGTTGAACGCCATTTTTAGTGCAGAGTGCACGAAGTGCAATCTGCAGTATTGGTATGAGTTGGGAGATCAGATTCACTAATCATGTAAGGAGTAAGGAAGTCAGCATGTAAGGCTCTATGGTGTAAACTAATCAATAAATCGATATTAATTAATTTAAAATAAAACTTGCAGGGGAGGGGGGCGGACGCAGAATAATAAATCGTTCCTCGAAATCCCTATTTGACGCGAAGCACAGACTACACAAACAAGATCAGAACGTTTTGAAATGATTGAAATATTTTATTTCACGAACAGCAATCAGTCCGAACATATTGGCCGAATATTTAAACGAAGCCCAAAAAGGTAGGTAATGAGGTATAAATCAACTTATAAGACCTTATAAGCAGGTCACTCTAGTCGCTAAATGATTTTTTAGACTGTGTTTATATACACCTTCTAAACAGGGCTTACTGTACGCTTTTCGTTTGAGTTTCCCTCCCGACCAACACTGATTTGGACGTGAGTACGAAATACACCGGCCTGTGTGAATAAAATAAGCCGCGCGGAATCTTATTGTTCTGTTTTCGAGAAATAAATCGTTTCCTCAAAATCCCTATTCGAGTCACTCAAAACTGAAACTCGCCGATTCTCGAAAACATCGAGGACGAGACTGTCAACTTACATTTACCCGGTACTACTGCATATTTCTATGTTAATTAATTGCTTTACTTTTCCATTCACGAGTTGGCACATAGTGCCTTTGATTTAGTTTGGTATCAAATTTTAATTTATGCAGGAATTTGACCCCAAACATTGTGTCAACATTCCACTCGAAATTTATCTCTGTCGTTCCATAAGAACATTTTGTCCTCTCCCTTTACTGAAATATGAATCCTAACATGTATTCAAAGCATCAAACAAGGTTTTCAAATGTAAAATGCGAATCAAAATATCATTTCAGTTGCATTTGCGTTCGTTCGATCGATCGATGCAATATTTCGTAACACTTATCTTGGTTCTTCGCTCGATTTTCGAGCTCCAGATGCAATTCAATTTCCTCACTGCTTGGCATCCCATCTGGATCACTTTCCTCATCCAAAACTCTTGCTAAAACGTCCTCAACAATGCCTGTAACGGATTGCGAAACACTTCACAAAATGCAGCCGTGTGTTTAGAACTGATCGCTTTTCTGAAAAAAACCGTCATTAAGACCCACTGGGATATACCTGTTCAAACTTGCTGGGAGAATGGGTTAGAGTATTCCCAGTCCACCTTGAAAAAAATGCGGGAAATCGGCCAAAAGACAATTTTTTGCAAATTTTTTTCCCTTTCGTTCCATTTGGAACGATGGTCTTCGTGCTTCAACGGCAAAGAGTTAAAAGCTTGGTCTATTCTTGTAGAAAAACTAACCGAAGGTATCTCTTGTCATAGAACATATAAAGGTAAAGTAAAGGTAAGTTTTATTAATAATCTTATAATTATTTAGCAAAGCGTCATACTGGAAAAATGTTTTGCCCAATCCAGCCGTTGAATTGTGAAGACACGACATAAGCTTAATTTGATACCCGTTTGACCGTTTCAAGCCATAATCAAAGCAATGTTTGGAATGAAGGTAAGCCAGCAATTTTCAATGTAAAAATACGCCAAACAGGCGTTGTTTTCCATATTTTCACTTACTGAGCTCAGCTTAATTTCGGACTGGGATTCCTGCTCGTTCTTTCTCAAGTTCCTTCTTGTTTCACGTTTCGTTTCTAAACTGAAACAATGCAAAACAATTGTGAAGTTAACGATTAAATACGTAAACAAAGGTGCAAAACTTTCTACCTGCCTAGCAGCAGAAAATTTAAATAAGCTCAAGCTTAACCGAATTGAATGGAAAATTAACCTTACCGCTAGCGACGCTAAGCTATTATACGCTCACCTGCCAAATATAAAATAAAAACTCAAGAACACTTAGCTTTCTTTTGGCCAACAGGCGACTACTTGAATCTGCACTTTGTCTGCTACCCGAAGGACTTTCTTTGCTCTTAAGCAGCAATAAGATGCTAGAAAGCGAAGGAAAATTTCTTGAGTCGACAAAACACTTTCTTTAGATCAAGAAACTAGCGAAAAAATCCGGCGAAAACACGCCACTGAGCTGATGCGACCGGACGCGGGCCGGCAACCTTAAAAATGGCGGCAAAACACAGCCTCATTTTCATGCATAGTAGTCACCAGGCTCCAGGGAACTGCTAATTACAGCCCTGAACCCTATGACGGAAATTTAATTTTGAAAAACACAACTGAATTGGAAAGAGGATGCTCTAAACCCTCATAAATTTCTCCTTTTGGTTTTAAATTAATAAGTGGCTGATTTAGCGCCAACAAGCAAATGTTCATGCGCTGCTCATGCGCTGCTCATGCGCTGCTCTTCCATGATATTTAAAAGAAAAAATAATAATTGCCCTTTTGATAAAGTTTACTTCAATATCTACAACTAACAGGAATAAGGCGCTGTTTTATTGAGCATAATGTACTTTTAAAGCAGTTTGAAATATTCAAAGCGATCTGGTCACGTGACTGATGACGTCACGTAAGGTACGTGTTCAAAAACGTGTTCTTCACATAAATATCTATCCACATGTAGATTTTTGTTGCTATGCGCCTTACATTTCGTGAGATATAGCTGAACCAATTTTCCACACATTTTTGCACTTGTGTATAGCCCCCTTAAATTTAAAATGCCAGAATATTAATGGCCATTTCAAAATTCCCCGTATCAATGTCTTGCTGATAGAGACCTGTTCTCACAGTAAACAAAAATGCACTTTTGGGCGTGGTCACGTGACTAATGACGTCATCACACTAAGTTTGATATGAGAGTTATTTTATGGTAAGTGCTATTACCTTGTGGTGCTTCACCCTTCTGGGCCTCAAATTGACAAAGTTATTTGACATTGAAAAATTTCCAGCTGCAAAGGACTCTGGGAAGGTTCTTATAATTATTATATATTGCTTTTATAATTATTAACTTTCAATGCAATTGATATTGGCATGACAACAACAAAGATAAATACTCTTAGGGCCTCCACAGACAAGAGAGATAGTTGTCGACAACTATTTAGTTGTCGATCATAAAAAGTTGTCGATAACAAAAAAGCCAGTGTGTGAAGCTAGTTGTCGATAACTAAGGGCCTTAGTTATCGATAACTAGCTTCACACTGGCTTTTTTGTTATCGACACCTTTTTAGCTCAGGATGAGCTTATCGTTATGGTTTGGAAAAATTTGTTAGTTTATAGTGTTTATAGGTGTAAACTTTTCTTGGTAATTCCGCTGACCAGTGCATAATGCTTGAAAAATCACAACACTAAACATTATTGCGGGCGCAATATTTGGTAGTTATTGGGGGTCGGGTGGGTCGGGGGTAGTAGCCGATCGCACAGCGAAAAAAAATGGCGGATTGTTTCCGATTTTCAGGACGGTTATCTCTATTTCTCTTGTCTTATACATTTAAAGATAGACCTTTTAGGAGTTCCGATGCCAACAAACGGATAAATTCTGCAATTCCTTCGTTCCTCGGTTTGAGAAATGCTTCTGTCACGAATTTACATCATGTTGTACATCGACAAAATTTGGAGATGAATCAAGGGGTTTATACAACTTCACTGAAGCACCGACGGTTCCAGCAGGGAATATTTTAGGAATGATCGATCGATCAATAGCTTAAACTTAAACAGGTATTTGAATAAGCTTAAATATTTTGGCTGCAAAACCTTTTTGCTTGTTATTGTGTAGACCTGAAGTTTATTCATAGTTTCCGTGTAGAAAAGCAGTCTTCATCTGAGGCTTGTGTTTTAATAGCACATATTATTTTAAATTTCTCTGATGGATTTTTCTACTATAGTTTTATTAAGTTATAATTTGCCCAAGGTGGGGGAGTTTGATCCGATTTGAAATGCAAGTAGAACAATCAAAATGTTTTGATCCCTGTGCTTCTCAGTTTACATGTAATATGGACACTTGCACTTGTTTTAGCTCAGGATGAGTTTATCGTATATAAAAGACAAAGGATTCATTACCTCTGTTTCAAGTACTAATGAACTGAACGTAATATTTCTACTAAGAAGCCTACATGCACCTTCACATCTAAAGCCTGGTTTTCGCTTGGCACACAAGCACAAGTGCAAGAGTCCATATAAACTGACAAGCTCAAGACAAAAAACATTTTGATTGTCCTGCTAATGCACGTAACTGTGTTTCTCAGTGTTTGTATGGACTCCAGCCTTTAATGCTACTCTCCTTCATCTTCAGACTTTATGCTATAAGTATAGGAAATCGTATGAACGCGAGTGCAATTCGTGATTTATGGGCACGAGTGATGTTTTGAAAGTTCTCAAAATTGCACGAGCCTTTAGGCGAGTGCAATTTGAAAACTTTCAAAACATCACGAGTGACCATAAATCACTAATTGCACGAGCAGTTCATACGATTTTTTGTTTATAATATTCTCCACAAAATTTTGCTGCGGCCATCACGCTACTCTGCACACGAAACGCTTCACTAGTTTCCAAAGTGTTCACATGTTTTATTTGAACGCGCAGGCAAACCAAGCGTGAACTTTTTGAAAGAATTACAGTACTATAGTTTAGAAAATATTTAACCATTAACTTGAAAGCTTATTTCAATGCCATTAAGCGACAAAAACGTCTCTACTTGTCCGGGACCGTTTATCATAATTCCGTATTGCACTCTATAACCTATTTATGCATTCGTCATTGACCAATCAGAAGCTGTATATTTTGTTGAGTATATTATAAAATTAATTATTAAATGAACAAGTTGCAGTCCGACTACTGTAACCGGGGCCACCCAGACAATCACAGGGCAGAATGGGAAGAATACATTCCAACATGTTCGATTTGAGCCAATTAAAAGTCAAGTACAGAACAATGAAATTTCAACTTTAAAAGTTTAAACTTGTTCACTCGTGAAACTTATGATGGATGCGTTGACTTTTGATTGGTTAACTTTGTCTGGGTGGCCCTGGTTACAGTAGTCGGACTGTAAAATGTAATGAACCTACCACTGTTAAGCCAGAGGGAGGGGGAGGGGGGCATATGTGGGGCATTAAATGTCATGTACCTACCACTGTTAAGCCCGAGGGAGGGGGCATATGTGGGGCATTTAACTTTTCAGAATAATTTTTTGTCAAAATCTCTACCCTAGGACCCCCACAATGGGTCAAATCAGATTCCCCAATGGGCACATTATATATTACAGTCAAACCCAGTGGCCAGTTAATAGGGTTCAACTGTTGTGTATTTATAAATCATTTTGATTGGCATATCTTCAAATTGCCAGGGGTGGAGATGGTAATGGAGACCAGCTAACAGTTAAAATTTTGACCAATTCTCAGCTATCAGTTAACCCCCATCAGGACCCTTTATGAACTACACACTATTGTTGTTCTAAAGAGGGAAACTTATAAAACATTTAACTGTTGTAACTCACTATTGACTCGTGGTACAAAATATGTCAAATAACTCCTTGCCCAGATAACATAACCATAGGAATATGTATCCCCATGTTTCACAGACAAGAGCCATATGCATTCAATTAATGTCAAAAATATCAAATACATTCCCGAGCTGGCTCACAAGTGCCTTTAATTCTACTATAGTTATATTAAGTTATATTGTATGAATAAATTCCCTTTTCATCTAAATCAGTCTATAAACACAAAACATTCATTTCATTACCTCCGTTACACATACTTATGAACTGTAGGTTAATATTTCTACTAAGAAGCCTACATGCACCTTCACATCTAAAACCTAGTTTTTACTTGGCACACAAATGCAAGCGTCCATATTACATGTAAACTGAGAAGCACAGGGATCAAAACATTTTGATTGTTCTACTTACATTTCAAATCGGATCAAACTCCCCACCTTGGGCAAATTATATACCTATAAGTATACTTCGTTTTGTATTTATAAATAATTGAGCAATGGAGGTCAAATTCCCCGTATATGCCCAGCCTGCCCCCTACCCTTCATTGATAGGTGCATATTTACATAAATACCAGAGTCAAACCAGTAGAACTTTAAAATAATACTCATCAATAATTATTTCAATATCATTGTGTTTTGGTATGCAATAGTGGAAACTGTATCAAAATAATCCCCTTTTGTCAGATTTGGCCTGGAATCCCCATTTCTCATACCTCATAATAAGGCTTTTCACAGGGAAGGGCCAACAACTGCATTCAATGAATGTCATTAATAACAATTACATCCTGAGCTGCAATTGTTTGCATAAAGAGTTGAGACACTCTTCGTTAAGAGGACAGCTTCAGACATTTTAAAAATTATACCTTGTACACCCCCTCCCCCCCCTTATCAATGTTGTCAAAATGTCGGGAATACATTCAAATCATATAGAAACAACACTGAAAGGGGGAGGGGGGATTAGAAATGAAATTATTTGTTTATTTTTCAAACGAAGACATGCTTTTGAAATGAAATCCTGTTTTTGAAGAGAGTGTCTCAACCATTTTGCAACTCATTGTCTGAGTACTGTAACCCTCAAGTACTGTTGTTTTGATTTTTCAGTAGAGAAGAAATTTGGTGTACTTTGTCTTTTCAATGTATCGGTTTTAAAAAACAGTATTTCATTTATATACTTTTGCGCGTTTCAAAATGGCACAATAGAAAAGCGCATTTTTGGCATTTTTGGTTTTGACGTAATTGCCTCCAATTCTCTTTGGCAAGGGGTGCGCGTTGAACAATATGCGCTAGTTGATCAGTAGTGCAATTGCCGGGCCATATTACGCTTTGATTTATTTGTAATGACGAAATTAGTAAATCTATAATCTAAATTGGCGATAAAAAGGTATATTTACGTACCCGTTGACTCAAGAGGCGCAACTAGATTGAAGAGATAAGCGTTTATTGCGCAGTTGTAGACACGTAAATCACAGCATGCGAAATAAGAAACGCGAAGGGAAAACTATAAAGCATATTTCTGATAGTCCAATTCATTAAATCAAATGCACATGGTACCCAATTGTTGAAAATATTTCAAATTTGTTATTTTTTCGACATCTAGCTGAAATCTCACAGGTCATTTTTGTTGTATTCGTAGCGATAAGTACAATTACGCTGAGTTATTATATTCCACGCGCACAGCTGTTATGTGTAGTTTGATTAAACCTATTACTACCGTCCTCGTATGGACTTCCTTAAGGGATATGCAACTTACTCCGAGTATAGCGAAGGTGTACGAGATGGAAACTAAATGCGAACGCATGGCGGGACCAAACCAGAAGGCACTTCTGTTAGGGATTTACCCGAGTCGCTGTGAGGCAGGAATGCCTAACTAATTCGGATTTTTTTTCAACCCGAAGCCGTTTGCCGAAGCTGAAATATCTTGCTTTCTTTGTTTTAAACTGCAATAACTCATCTCTACATTTCTGACATCTTCCGGAGCTGAGTGAAGTAAATACCACCCCCGCAGTCTACAACGGTCTACGGTCTACAGCGATAAATATATAAAATATATCATCTTACTTTATTTACTTATGTGTTGACCGTCCAAATTGTGTAGACCGTGCGGAAATTTTATGTAAAATAGATAGAGCTTTTTTCGTTTGTGGAAATTTATTAAGACAGCTTTCTCTTTCCATTGACTGTTTTATATTGTGATGGGCAGAAAGAAATGCGTTATTACGAGCTTAAACGTGTTCGTCACGCGATATCCACATGTCACGTAATTTGAAGTGTTGAAAATTGTGTGACTGAGCGCGTGACAAATTAAGTAAAAAAAAAACGAATTTCAAATGTTTGAAAGCCACGATTTTTTCACTTCGTTTGTTAAATTACAATTCCTTACTGGTAATACTGTAATAAACAATTATTTCCCTATTTATTGGTACAATTTGGGGCTTTTTTCATCGGCTAATCTCTTCGCAATCGGTAATTGTATTGATAACCCAATGAGACAATTGTTTGCATAAAGAGTTGAGACACTCTTCGTTAAGAGGACAGCTTCAGACATTTTAAAAATTATACCTTGTACACCCCCTCCCCCCCTTATCAATGTTGTCAAAATGTCGGGAATACATTCAAATCATATAGAAACAACACTGAAAGGGGGAGGGGGGATTAGAAATGAAATTATTTGTTTATTTTTCAAACAAAGACATGCTTTTGAAATGAAATCCTGTTTTTGAAGAGAGTGTCTCAACCATTTTGCAACTCATTGTGGCTCATGGAGCCTTTGATTAACAATTGGTCTAGTCTGTGGAGGCCCTTAATCAGTAAATTTTTCAGATTTCGAATAAACTGCAAAAAATTTTCAGACTATAGCTTTTGCATGATTCAGTAATTTCAACCATCAACAAAAACTGCAGTTTGAAACGTTTATATGATTATACGTGATCAAACATATGCATTTTTGTAATTCTGGTCTTATTTCATTTGCCATACACCATATTTTAAATTGTAGGTATATCGGCTTTTCAGGATGAATTTGGATCGCAAAAAAAATACTGGTTTTTAAATGTTCTGTTTATCGTTGTCATAGCGATATTTTACTTAAAAGTTCATCACATCACGGCAAACTTCAAGACCATTAACTGGTGTAATTTTTATGTTCATCTGACTAAGGGGAAACTTCTAAAATGCAAATCGAAAGGTTAGGTCTCTTCCAAAAAAACTGTATCGAAACACCCTGCAAAGTACAAGACAAAAGGGGAAAGAACGACAGGGGAGACTGGAGTTTCTTGTCTCGTCTCTTAGAAGTTTTACCCATGGTTGCATATATCTCCTTCTTCAAAAAATTTCAAGAATATAGCCCATAACAAATAATGTATATAGGGACAATAATTACCGAATATATAGTTCATTTGCAAAAATATTCAAGAATGTTATTTGTGTTCTAATTGACTGAGAAGTTTGGAAAATAAACAGAATGATGATGTGAAGAATTACGGGTCAGGACAGTTTATTCAACGTATCATATCTTACATCAATAAAGAATAGGAATGACACTAATACGACTAACTGCAATGCATCAGGATTACTTTTGTTAATCAAGTCTGTATATTTTCTAAGAACACCTGCTAAAATAGTCTAAGATTACTGTGAAGAGAATACGTGCTACGTTTCCTGTCTCACTGATACTGCCTATGACGTCCGTCCATTTCTTTTCAGCTACCTTTATAATCTATCATCCTGTCACGTATAAAAATGACAACAAAATTAATGTAGCGAATTAAAACAAAATCAAAGCAGTCACCAAGCTCTCCATTAGTGGTAATGTTAGACTCGTGTGACTTGATGAGATGTACATTCACGGTTATATCGTGAATTTATCTTGCACACACACTAGCCATGTTAGACTTGTGTGACTTAATGAGATGTACATTCACGGTTATATCGTGAATTTATCTCGCGCACACACTAGCCATGTTAGACTCGTGTGACTTCTTAAGATGTACATTCACGGTTATATCGTGAATTTATCTTGCGCACACACTAGCCATGTTAGACTCGTGTGACTTGATGAGATGTACATTCACGGTTATATTGTGAATTTATCTCGCGCACACTAGCCATGTTAGACTTGTGTGACTTAATCAGATGTACATTCACGGTTATATCGTGAATTTATCTCGCGCACACACTAGCCATGTTAGACTCGTGTGACTTGATGAGATGTACATTCACGGTTATATCGTGAATTTATCTCGCGCACACACTAGCCATGTTAGACTCGTGTGACTTGATGAGATGTACATTCACGGTTATATCGTGAATTTATCTCGCGCAAACACTAGCCATGTTAGACTCGTGTGACTTGATGAGATGTACATTCACAGTTATATCGTGAATTTATCTCGCGCACACACTAGCCATGTTAGACTCGTGTGACTTGATGAGATGTACATTCACGGTTATATCGTGAAATGGGCCACTTTACTGAAGAGCGATTCCAGATTAATAATCGTAATATTGCGCGTCACTGTACTGAAAAGCGATTCCAGATTAATAATCGTAATATTGCGCGCCACTGTACTGAATAGCGATTCCAGATTAATAATCGTAATATTGCGCGCCTCTGCACTGAAGAGCGTGGACCATTAGATTATTGGTGGTGGTGGTGGTGGTGGGTCTTTGTTTTTCTCAAATTTGACAGCCAGCGCTGTGATTGGACGCATTTTGACAGCGACCTCAGGGATTGGTCACAGTTGGACGCACTTCAATTTGCCCATGTGGTTTTGAGAAATTTTTCAGCCTGAACGACGGTTTGTACACTGTTAGCAGAGTGTTGTATAAACACAAGACTATAACACAAGGCTTGCTGCAAAACAGTCTTATTATCTCCCAAAAGCAAGAACAAATTATGGAATATTTAATGTAAGATTTCAAGGCCCATCAATATGGAATGCCATTGACGAAGAAATGAAATCTTCTTCCTTGTCTTTATTTAAAAAGAAAATGAAACAACACTTAATCAAAGATTACTAGCTTTCTGTACATCGCTCCTCTTGGATAAAAATGCTGTTTTGCAATACAATAATTATTATTCTTATCTATTATTTACTATATAAGTCTACTGGTAGTTAGCGTAACTCTGTTTTATTCCTATTTTTGCGTGTGCGCGTGTGTGCGTGTGTGTCTTTGTTTGTTTGTGTGCCCGACCTTAATATGTAAATTATATATTTATATTAACTGGCTGCCTGGCATTTTTAACTTCAAGGTTATTTCGGGTAGCCAGTACCCCTATTATTTTTTCTGTTAAATTGTTGTAAATACTTTTAGTAACTTGTGGGGTAAAATAAAGTTTGTTGTTGTTGTTGTTGTTGTTGTTAAAGTTCCCCCTGAAGCTCTGTAAGTTCTACGATGGTATATTAACAGACATTTAGCGAAAATGTTGTTTGAAGATTGCCTTGAAAGGAAAAGTGAGTGAAATCTCCATCAACTGAAATCAATCTCCGATGAAGATTTATTCAGAGACTGAGTTGTCGCAGTCCGCGGCAAGGAATCTATCGGCGCTACTGTGCTCAGTTGACTGTTGAAAGTTATTCACAGACAGCGAGTGAAATATCCGTATGCGGGAACTAATCATGAAAAACAAGAATCAAGTTTATATCCATATTGGTTGAAAATAATCCATCCGATCTGTTTGCAAGGAGTCAAGGACTAAAGAAGTGTTGAGGCCAGATTGTTTCATGCTCCAGGCCGGGGAAGCATTTGCAAAATGCAACTCAAATGAAATCACTGATAGCACTGATGGCAGTTCAAATTTAATACTGATGGCAATTAAAAAGATCAGATTTAAAGGGACAGACGTCAGTGACAAACGTGAATTTTGAGACGTGGATAAGCCGTTCAGTTTTGTGTGATAAAGATGCATGGAATTGGCCCTGTTGTAAACGCCAGAAAAAAAAGAGGTAAGCACATTTTCTATTAACTTAATGAACTTAATGAATTAATAAAAAAAATATTGTAATAAACAAGTTCAGGTTGATGGTTTATTTTTAAAATTGGTGTTTTCGTTACCGTGTTAAATTAATAATAATAATAATTTAATAATTTATTGACTTGATATAGCGCCTTTTAACATTAAAATGATCAAAAGCGCTTTACATGAATGAATTAAATGTATGTATATATATAATTAAAATATGTATACAATAAGATGAATTAATTAAGATATATATACAATAAGATAAAACTATGAAAAACTCCTAAACTAATACATTACTAGAAATAAGCGTTGAGAAAAACTCAACCAATTGTATTATCTATTGTAAGCTATGTTAAAAAAATATGTCTTAAGCTGCTTTTGAAAACGCTAAGTGATTTTATTTCCCGAATATGTATGGGAAGGCTATTCCATAGTGTGGGGGCAGCAGCGAAAAAAGAACGAGCCCCTAATGTTGATAGCATACGCCCCTTGGGACGGTCTAAAAATAATGACTTATTAGATCGAAGAGAATAAGCAGAACAGGACTTAATAGACACTAAGTTACAAATATAGCTGGGCGAGATATTATATATAGCCTTAAAAGTAATAATTAAAATTTTAAAATGAATACGGTAAAAAACAGGTAGCCAGTGAAGGCTATATAGAGCGGGTGTAATATGGTCGTACTTTCTAGTGTTCGTTATTAATCTAGCAGCAGTGTTCTGTACTCGTTGTAGTTTACTGATCTGATATTTAGGAAGGCCATAGAGCAAGCTATTACAATAATCTAGTCGTGACGTAACAAAAGCATGAATTAATGTTTTTAGGCATTCCTGAGAAAGGTATTTTGAAATCCTGCGAATATTGTGAATATGATAGAAAGCAGCCTTACAAACTTGATTAATATGAGCATCCATACTAATTGAATTATCAAAAATAGTTCCCAAGTTCCTGACTTTAACAGAAGGATCAATCGTATCATCACCAACATGAAGTACTGACGGATTTAATTTATTTAGTAGTTGACGAGTTCCAATTACTAAAAATTCAGTTTTATCATCATTTAGTAACAGTCTGCCTTCAATCAGCCAGTTCCTTAGATCATCAATACAATACTCCATTGCGCGAAGGGCCTCGTCCTGTGCATTAGCATCATCATGCTTAAAACTCACGTATAGCTGAGTATCATCGGCATAACAATGGGCATTGGGGAGATGACGTTCGATAACCTTGAACAGCGTAGAAGTGTACATAACAAATAACAGAGGGCCCAAACAGGACCCTTGTGGTACACCACAGTTTAGACGGCATTGCTTGGACAAGGATCCATTAGCGCAGACTTGTTGGCATCGATTAGAGAGATATGAACGAAACCAGTCTAATGTAACGCCACGCATTCCAATGTCATTGTCCAGCCGCTCCAACAAGATGTCGTGGTTGACAGTATCAAAGGCCGCGCTGAGATCGAGTAACACCATAAGTGTGACTTGCTGAGAGTTCATGTTCAGTAGAACATCGTTCATCACTTTCAGCAAGGCTGTTTCAGTGCTGTGGTGCTGGCGGTACGATGACTGTAGTTCAGGATATAACGAGTTGATTACCATGTGACCATGCGTTTGTTGGAAAACGGCCTTCTCTGTAAGTTTAGAAATGTACTGCAGGTTGCTTACAGGGCGATAGTTCTTGAGTACCAAATCAAGCCCAGGCTTTTTGAGTAACGGATGAACCAACGCACATTTCCATTGATCAGCGAATTGTCCGGTCTGTAGCGAAATATTGATGATCTTAGTTATTACCGGCAATAGAACATCGATGCAGCCGATTACAAGTGTTGTTGGTATTGGATCGAGCATGCATGACTTTTTGGGTGTGGCCTCGATAAGTTTCCGGACATCAGATTCGCTAAGTAGAGTAAACTGACCAATAGACGGTACATCAGGGACATTCTCGCTAGCGATGTGAGGTGGAGCGGTAGAAGCCATATTGTCAAGTTTGGTTTGGATTATGTCGATTTTTTGAACGAAGTAGTCACTGAATTTATCAGCAAGGACAGCCCTGTCATTGAATTTAGGATACTCGATTTCATTCTCTCTTCCAAGCAGCCTTTTCGTTGCTGAAAACAGTTTCCTCTGATCAGTACTGTTGTCTTCGATGAAGCCTTTGAAGAACACTTTGCGCGCCTCATTCATAAGAATATTAGTGTTGTTCTTAGTAGCTTTGTATGCACGCAAATCGGCATCCAGTCCAGTACGCCTCCATCTCCTTTCCGCTTTACGCCTCTGTTTCCTAGCCTCCTTGATATCATCATTGAACCATGGAACGAGGGGCCTAGCAGGTATTGTCTTGGTAATGAGTGGTGCATGCCGGTCAAGCGAAGACGCAAGAGTGGAATTATAACAAGTAACAAGATCGTTTAGTGTGTCCGGGGTATTTGTACATAAATCCGATGACGAAATTTCATCAGACAGTGCACGCAGATCGACGCCTTTTAACCTCCTGAAGGTCACAGTTTTCTTGGTTATTCTGGGCTTGTCAAGGTTTAATCGGCATATGACAGACCAATGATCGGAAATGTGATAGTCCGATTGTGGAGTTTCCTTGACCAAGTCTTCGCATTGTCGTGTTATTATAAGGTCCAATGTGTTGCCTGACTCATGAGTTGGTGTTATTACATGCTGTTGTAAACCCATTGTCTCCAGTAACTCGAGGAGTTTCAATTTGTGGGGGTCCCCAACGACGTTGACATGGATGTTGAAGTCGCCAGTTATTATGAGGGGCTCAGATGAGAGGATTATGGACTCCAAATAATCAGAAAACTCATCAAAAAACACACCAGTAGTCACAGGATGATTGGGAGAATATTGCAGGCGATAGACAATAACAATACGTATCTTGCGGGAACCCTGTCCAAGAATAATCCACTCTGAGAACTCAAAGGATCTTTTCTCGCCGACTGCAATCTTGGTAACAGTTATGCTTTCACGACACATCAACGCGGTCCCACCTCCAATGCGTCCCGTTCTTGGATGATCATACAACTTATAACCGGGTGGGGTCACCTCGGCTCTGTGTGCACAGTCCTTGTCAGTTAACCAAGTCTCAGTGATGGCAAAAATATCCGCAGAGCACGATTTGACGTAACACACAAAATCCGCAGATTTACTCTTGATAGATCTTGTATTAAGATTGCAGAATGTGATTGAGTTCGTGCAGCCCGCAGAATGTTGAGAGTTCGTAATAGGCACATCAATTAAAGTGCGAGATTCCACAGCCTCGAATCTAGGACCAAAGTTATTGTGAGCCCGCATCGAAACTAGTGAAGTAATGGGGTGTGAAGGCGAATCACGAATGAATGAAAGTTATTAATTTACGCTGCTAAAAAGCCATCCGATTTTTTTGCCGCGGAAAACGCAACTTGGCACGAGAGCTCTAGCTCTGTGTTTATCCGACAAAACGAGCATTAAAAAATCTCGGCCTTCCAAAATGAGTGTTTGAAAGGTTTATGTAGATATAGGCGAAAACGTTTTAAATCAAACAAGACTCTTACCACTCTAAAATCATAAACTTCCGCATACACGCACTGCGAGAGCGACTGAGTTTCAGCCGGACAGGTTAGCGTGACACCGCTCAGAAAATGTCATGAATTTCCAAAGAATTTGCAGCAGTTAATTTCATGCAAAGAATTGTAAATGAAAACTCTTTCCTTTCCATGTTAGGAAAAAATTTAATACGGTATTTTATTTTTGTGTCTACATATGGTCAGATAATATTTTTCCAGCCGGTTTTATTTTCGTTCTGAGTTTTTTAAGCTTATTTGTTGACATCAATCGTCGAGCGCTCAATTTCTTAATTCCAAACGGCAAACAAAACCTCTTCGTTGCTATTAGAAAATACCTTTTCAATACGCTATACTTTTCCAGATTTCCATTGGAAATAATGCTACCCAAATAAGACGCTATTTAGCATTATAAATCACTGCAAATTAAGTTCTGACCATGAGCAAATATATTTCCACTGCCGTTTTACCGGCCGTGTTGTCGATTTCACGGCCTCCTACAATAAAGAAACGTCGACCAAACAGTGAATGGAATTGAATGCTAAAAACCCACTTCATATCAGCAAAACCTCCAACTGCCGTTTTACCGGCCGTGTTGTCGATTTCACGGCCTCCTACAATAAAGAAACGTCGATCAAACAGTGAATTGAATTGAATGCTAAAAACCCACTTCATATCAGCAAAACCTCCAACTCTAATGAATTTGAGTTTTGCAAACCAATTACCTGTTTTTTGTTTCTTTCCTTCAAGAGGGCAAACAAAACCTCTTCATTGCCAAGGAAAGAACTAATTAATTCTGTAATTATTCTGACCGCCAGCGAATCTTTCCATTTTCGTTTTATAAAAAGAGGTAAGCTCATTTTTATATTGGGTAACGCAATATATATTGCGTTACTCTATGTATTTGTATGGGCAGTTTCTGTCATGGATCACTCGATCACTCGACTTTTTTTCGTCTAAGATGTTATATTTTAAACAAACGTATGGAAAATTGAAGTACGAGATTTTGCTTCTAACAACGCTTCAAATACAACCGTAACAGCGCAAGGTATATATATTTTTTCTTTTGTGTCGCGGTTTCCCTTATGGTACACTACAAGCTACTTGTGCAAAAGACGCATGCGTATAGCGCCCAAATTCGGAATATAATCACTAGGACCTGATTTCCTACAAGTCACTGACGTGATTTGCCCCAAATTCAGGACATTTTTGGAAAAAAGACACTTATTATTACCGTACAAACGACACAACGCTGCTGCAGCGCTACGTTAGTTCACTTTTTTGGCTGCACAGGGCTTAAGCGTCGTTAGTAAAAGCAGTGCTCGTGAGTCGCTCAAGCAGCCAACCAAAAATATCGTGCGCTGCAAAAGCGCTGCAAAATTTTGCTTCGGTAAAGCATTTTTTAAAGCATCGGTAAAGCAGCGCTGCAAGCCGCTGCTTAAAAGCTGCGATGAGGATCAGATGTAAATGTAAACATTTGAAAACATTACGACGTAAAACATCTTTAAGGCAGCGTTGTGCAGCGCTATGCTACGGCTGCAACGCATTGACATTTTTTTGGTTAAATCTGAAAAATCACTTTAACACTGCTGCAGCCAAGTTGCAAGGTCACTGCAGTCCTGAACGGACTCAGAAAAAGTACATGCGGTAAAAACGGTGAATAAATTAGCAACAGTAAACAAAAGCGAAGGCCTTGAAACTTCAGTTTATTACAAAATAATCTGAGTGTACATCTGAAAATATCATTGTGTTAGAGCGCTTTGTGGAACAAAACTAAAACATTATTTTCAGCTGCAAGTAAATGAGTTCGTGAGCAAAACTGAGAGCTC
The DNA here is from genome assembly GCA_029204205.1 of Desmophyllum pertusum. Classification (NCBI taxonomy): domain Eukaryota; kingdom Metazoa; phylum Cnidaria; class Anthozoa; order Scleractinia; family Caryophylliidae; genus Desmophyllum; species Desmophyllum pertusum. The sequence continues at coordinate 1,042,320 of MU826844.1, read as the reverse complement.
TTGGCCGGTTATACTCAAGAATGTACTTACGTTACCATGCCAAGGAAAAGTACACCAACGGCTCGAGTTCGCAGTATTATGGCGCCATTTCAAAAATGGTTTCCCAACTGTATTCTGCCCAGTGCCATTATATTATACTTTTAAAATCAATTCTGCTCTCATATAAATAATAATTTTCCCCTGTTTTCATGGGCACAATTCACTCACAATTGACGTGCTGAAAACGTGATGGAATTGCCGGAATGCGATCTCAGAGATATGTACTAAAATGTGATTGGTTGGCTTTGACAACATGTTATTGTTTCAGTGTGCTGTGCTCTAGGCTCGATTACCAGCCACTGTTCAACCGTTGAATTGGAGGGGGAATGAAGCTAAAGTATGATATTTTGTGGTGAATTGAACAACTTTCTTGGATGCACCATCTGGGAAATTATTTGTTTGATTTTCCCAGAAAACTGATTTTCAAAACAGCCAATTGTTCGTATGCAGAGGCTTTTCGCAACAATGAACATATCGCTCGAATAATTTGGTGAAGAGGAAGCATGCATGATGTCAATTTGTCTGCTGGGATATTTCAGGATTTTCTCCAGTCTGTTGTAAAAATGAATTGATTGCCTCCAAGACCGTTGGTTCATCTGTAATATAATTTCCCGAAGAAATGGACAAGGCAGATGATCGAGGTGAGCATGCATATTCAAAGAAATAGAAACAAATTGACCAGTATATTCAAGTATATAGTTTTGAAAATTCCGTACATTTTACTTTAGTGGGAAGTTACAAATCTCCTTGCTCAATTTTAGATTATTTTGCAACTTCATTGATTACAACAATAAGCAAGTTAAAGATCTATTTTAGCCTTGTTATGACTGAAACTCGTAAGCATAACAATTTCAACGTCAACTCAGCTGGCATCAGCTCATAATTTCATTTGCACTGACTGCAAGATATGAAAATAAAGTGTAATTGATTTAATAAGGTATATTGTGGTGTTTTCTTTCGGTTAAAAAAGGTTTTAGTGCTAGGCCAGCGAATTTTGCACAGGGGGTAAAAAAGAGCATAATATTTTGAATCAATAACTGTGTAACTTGTTGACAGATGTATTTATCAAAGAAGCGCTCGCTTTCACGCGACGGTCGTATTTGCAGCGCTGCAAAGCACTGCATAAATGCTGCTTAATCGACCCGATGGCTTCGTGTGACTTATTACCAGCAGCTCTCCTGCAACTCTCCTGCCGCGCTCACCATCGCTAATGCAGCACTCACGCAGTCAATTTTCGGCACTGCTGCAGCGCAAGGAAAACAGCATTCGTGCAACCTTTATGCAGCGCTCGTTATTTTAGTGCGGGTACCGCTATGTGCTCTGTACGTTTCAGCAACATTTGTTCCGCTGGGGATTCTTGCATTTTTGTGCCTCCTTCATGAGATAAATTCGAAATACAAAAATTAAGTATTACTTTTCTGAATGAATAACAGATACTTTACAACAGTCTTGCCACAATGTTTATACAAATAAAGTGGATACTTAATATGTAATGTCGAAAGGTGAAAGTAAGGTTGATTATTATCAATTATATTACCTTCTCTTTTATAAACAAACACTCACACATCTATCAAATTTTGACCTTTCAAAAATACCTTCCGAAGCTTAAAATATACTTGGTTGGATACATTTTCCTGAGTCAACAGTACAGTGACTTGCGCAAAAATATTTCAATGGCTTACAACAACAGCCTGTAGTGCCCAGATGTGGGTTTTAAAGGCTTTAAGTCATATATTAGTTAACAAATAAAGAAGCCAAAACCATGTATTATACTGTCATAAAACACGATGGGAATTTGAGAACACGAGAGAAATTTAGAAGACAGGGGCCGCAAAATATAGATTTACGAGCGCGAAACGATAAAACACGCTTTTCTATGTTTTATACTCTGATAAAACATGGTTTTTAACCAATCAGAGCGCGTGCATTTTTCAATCTGTTTTAATGCTGTATACAACATTGGGCTGACAGAATCGCTTTTTAAGATTCTATTTTTTTTAGATAAGCATGGCTCACATGAGAAATTAAAGGTCAGTACAAAGAAAAGTTTTTATACCTCAAAACATGTCATTTGTATTACATTCTCTTTAAACAAACGTCAAACATCTATCAATTTTGAACTTTCAAAACACTTTCTGGAGTATAAATTAAATAGCGACATATGAAGAACTCATTGAAGTGTATTGAAATGTATTTTGAATCTGTTGCATGTCCATGCATTTCAACGCATTCAGGTAACTATTTGTCTTTAATCGGAGGGTGATATCTTGCCAACTTAGGTTTCGGGTGAGGTATTTTTTTCCTTTTCTTAACGAAATATATCAATCGCAATTTTTTAATCGCTTGTACTGCAGGCTACTAAATAAAATGTAAGCTACTTTCTTAGAAAAAACTCAAATGGTTACATAATTTTTTTTATTATTTGTTTCTATTTTGGAGGTATTTTGGATAGTAATTAAAAGCAAAATTTATATCTACAAAGTGCGAAAATCGTTACACAACATGGCGGCCTAAATTAAAGGGTCCCTCAACAGCGTCGCACCAAGTACCCTGCCTTGACATACTTTTTAAATAATCTGACCATGAATCTGCAAAGTACGATAATCGTTACCCAATATGGCCTAAGGGGCCGCTAGTCTATGAACTTGATGAATTAATTGTAATAACAAGTTCAGGTCGATGGTTTATTTTTAAAAGTGGTATTATCATTACCGTATTTTAGCATTCAATTCTATTTATTATTAATCGTGATAATGAACTGCGTCTTTCACGATTAATAATCTGGGAATTCCACGATTAATAATCGTGAATTCCACGATTAATAACCAAGTTTGGCAGGTTCGTTATCGACATTTACACAGCCCCATTTTTAAATAAAACCAGGATAATACTGTTTAAAAATGTTTCCTTACATTGAAAGGAAAGGGTTTTCATTGACAATTCTTTCCATGAAATTAATTGCTGCAAATTCTTAGGAAATACATGACATTTCTAAACGGTCACGGTGTCACGCTTTAAAGTCGTCCAGCTGAAACTCAGTCGCTCGCATGCAGGCGTGCATGCGGAAGATTAATATGTTTTTAGAGTGGTGAGAGTTTCGTTTGATTTAAAACGTTTTCGCCTAACTGCATTAACCTTTTAAACGCTCATGTGAAAAAGGCCGAGATTTTTTAATGCTCATTTTGTCGGATAAACACAGAGCTAGAGCTCTCGCGCCAAATTGCGTTTTCCGCGGCAAAAAAATTGGATGGCTTTTTAACAGTGTAAATAAATAATTCAACACCAACTCCAGCTCGAACGAAAGCGATTGATAACGATCCTGCTATTTAGCTTTATCGAAAACACTGAAAATTATTCTGACCACGAGCAAATATTTCCACTGCCGTTTTAGTCGGCCTGTGGCGGTGTTGTCGATGTCGCGGCCTAAAAATAAACAAACGTCAAACAGTGAATTGAATTGAATACTAAAAACCTACTTTTATATTAGCAAAACTTCCAGCTCAAATTTATTTCAGTTTTGGAAAACAATTACCTGTTTTTTCCTTCGATACAATTCGAATTAACAAACCTGAATAGAGCTCATTTTCGCCCTAAAGATATCGATCGTGTTGTCGTTCGTTGATCGTCGAAGAGAGCTGAAGAGTGAAATTCAAGGAAAATATATCGTTCGTGACAGACACGGCTCGTATGAATTAAAGTTTCGGCAAGCAATTGATTGTCTTTCCTTCGGTGCATTTCGTATCAAAAGACTAGAGCTAAATTTCGAAAACGGTTTCGTATTGATCGCTGTTATGGCTATTTTCGCGCTGTCGCGTTGTTGTTCGTCGAAGAGTGAAAGACATGGAGAATATCGCTTCAGGAACAAACTAATTAAATAAAAGCAAAGTGCTACGGAAACTTTGTAACCTCAAAAATTTGGCTGCGTTCTATTTATTTCTTAGAAAGCACCGTGTAAAGTAGTTGAAGAGCTTGATTTTTTTTCGTAATGGCGGCCGGTTAACTCAAATTTGTTTTCCAATGATCTTTTGCATTGACTGCCAAACTTGGTTATTAATCGTGGTTTGCACGATTTTTGCACGATTATTAATCGTGAAGCCTGGCAAACCTGGTTATTAATCGTGAATTGCACGATTATTAATCGTAATGCCCATCAAACTAGGTTATTAATCGTGAATTGCGCGATTAATAATCCTGAATGGACAGATTATTAATCGTGAATGACGTGGTTCAAGATTAACAAGTAGAAAGAACGGCTTTTACGATTAATAAGACCAAAGGGTGCCTTGTGAGATTAATTATCTTGGAAAATTTCACTCCAGAAATAAAAAAACACTCCAGAAATAGATAGACAGCTGTTTACAATTGAACAAACATGGGCAAACAGCTCACATGTAAAAGTCGTAGATCCAAATATATGATAGTTTGAAGTCTTCTTCAGCAATATAATGGTAGTTAAGAAGGTCCCTCCTTAACTCCCAGCGAGGTTTCAATCAGTAAGAGCACAGGCTTACCATCCTCTGTTTTATGTGGTCACAGATATCTACGATATTCAAATTTCTTAGTACAATAGAATTGTTATTGTGAACATTAGTCTTCCTAAAATTGGTATTTAGGACTGTCTATATTTAATAAAATAAAGTCCAAATGTCTGGACGTTGTTTAACTTTGCTTTGAAGCGGTTTTTACGGTGATTTGATGCGCGCGAGAGCAGTTTTCGGACTTCAAAGTTTTTACTCGCTTTTAGAATACTAATACTCCAACAAGGCATGCAACTTCGAGCAGTTTTGGACCGAAAAATTCCGTACCTCCTCTCGAATTTTGCCCTAAAAAAAGCATTTCTTCCATTCGATTTCATAACAGCTCCCGCATCTCGAAAGACTAGTCCTCGGACTACACTCTGGCCAAATTGAGTACGAAAGGTTCGCGGAATGATCTTGAAAAACCAGCTGGAATATCGAATGAGTTTGAAAATTCTCGATTTTACTATGATCTGTACCTCCGGCTGGGACAATTATGCACATATTTTTAAAAAAACGTGTATACGGCGTCAAAATTACTACCTATGCCCTCCCCAGCGCGAGAAACGTGTACCACGACAAACACTTCACTGGGGTACTCAGGTGAAATACAGTAGTCTCGTTGATCTTAACTTAGGCAATCACGACGGCGACACTGTAGACAACGTGGAGTGAGAAATCAATTTATATTCACAATTATACAGATTTATTCCGTTTGATAGGCTTATTTTCCTTTTTCTCAGGGTAGCCGTATTTCAACTGGGTACCCCAGTGAAGTGTTTGTCGTGGTACACATTTCTCGCGCTGGGGAGGGCATAGGTAGTAATTTCGACGCCGTATACACGTTTTTTTAAAAATATGTGCATAATTGTCCCAGCCGGAGGTACAGATCATAGTAAAATCGAGAATTTTCAAACTCATTCGATATTCCAGCTGGTTTTTCAAGATCATTCCGCGAACCTTTCGTACTCAAATTTGGCCAGAGTGTAGTCCGAGGACTAGTCTTTCGAGATGCGGGAGCTGTTATGAAATCGAATGGAAGAAATGCTTTTTTTAGGGCAAAATTCGAGAGGAGGTACGGAATTTGTCGGTCCAAAACTGCTCGAAGTTGCATGCCTTGTTGGAGTATTAGTATTCTAAAAGCGAGTAAAAACTTTGAAGTCCGAAAACTGCTCTCGCGCGCATCAAATCACCGTAAAAACCGCTTCAAAGCAAAGTTAAACAACGTCCAGACATTTGGACTTTATTTTATTAAATATAGACAGTCCTAAATACCAATTTTAGGAAGACTAATGTTCACAATAACAATTCTATTGTACTAAGAAATTTGAATATCGTAGATATCTGTGACCACAAACAGAGGATGGTAAGCCTGTGGTAAGAGTAAACTCCCAGAAAAATTTCTATCCCAATTTAAAATTAGCCAGCTAGCCTAAGATCACCCTGTGGAGCGGCTTCATTGTGTACTCCTGTACCATGGTGGGGCTGTTGGTGTTATCTTGGTTTTGTTGGTTCCTGCAATGAAGTCCTTCTCAGGATGTTTGAGGACAATTTCATGGGGAGGCTCCTCGTCCTTGAAAGACAGTTTACAACCAGCACACAATCATGCCCTAGTTTACCTCCACAGCCTCAAAGGGGTGGTTTGAACTCATCCAAGGTTTTGGAGAGACATTAGGAACTGGAATTCTCTACCTTCTTCGGTATCATTCTGGTTCATTCAGATGCATTCTGTTCTGTTCCTGTGTTTAGTAATGCCCACAGTTACTACATGTACTTGTGTTGGAGCTGGTGGCTGAAGGATTGGCCTCTGTGCTGGTAGCAGTTTATGATTTTGGCTTCGGGGGATGCACACGTTTTGCTCTTCTTGCTTCCACACATTATTATTTTATTTTTTTAAATAGTTTTTATTTGCATTTTAATAACACTTTACAGTACAATACACTTACAAATGACAATATACTTACAAATTACCAAAAATATATTAACTTAAATGCTAGCTAACCATGAAAAATAAATAAGAAACAAAAAAAATAAAGTAATAAGGTCAAATTATAAGCATAAATTACAATGATAAACATTGAAAAGTGAGAAAGTTGCATATTAATATTTTTTCTATATCAGTAAGGTGGATAAAAACACGGAAGAAATGGATCCCATTTCTTGAAATGCATAAATAATATTGCATCCTTTGTCACTCTTAGTTTAGCTTTGAAGACTATACATATTTAGCAAGTAATAGTAAATGATTAACCAAAATAAAGTCATTGTTAATATCAAATTTCCCAAAAAGAGTGTCTAACAGAGAAACATTAAGTGATATATTAAAATCTTCCACAAGCCACTTCAAAAGTTCTTTCCAGAAAAGACTTGATGACTTACAAAAGAGCACTAAATGCTCCAGGGATTCCTCATCCTCCTTACGAAAGGCACATAAGGGTGATTCTACCATTTTAAACTGATAAAGTTTCTTATTGGTAAAAATAATGAGATTTAATAACTTGTACTGGAATTCTCTAAGCTTGGTGTCTTAAGTAATTTCGAAAGCTAAGGAATAAAGCCTTTTCAAATCTACAGAAATATCAGGATATCGACTTGAAATTTTAGCCTTAGCAGTGGGTGGAGTTTGCTTCTGAGAACAAATTTCTTTGTAGAATAATTTAGATGTAGCACATGTAAGATCAATTGATTTACCCAATAATGACAGTTGAAAGACAGTTTTGTCCAGAGAAAAGGGTGCATGAAATGGGGTTGTCTTAATTGCCGAATGCCATTCACTTGGAATAGCATCAACAATACCCATTAAGATGAAAGAGTAACAAGGGGGTAGTAAGGAGTTTAGAATCTTGTCACTTTTCAGAAAGATGCGATCCTTAGAAACAAGGTCACCAACTTTAATAATCCCTTGGTTGTAATAGAAAGGCTGGAAAAAAGATTCCCCTCACATAAGATGTGCTTATTATTCCAAATAATTTGATTCATTATACTTTCTTTCATAAGAGACCGAGTCGTGACAAGTCACAGAGGACCTGGCATCTAAACATTCCTTGTAAAAAAGAGGCAGTGGAATACCTAATTTACAACAATCAAAATTACAGTGTAAGCAAAATTTACCACCCACTTTCTCAAGGTAAAAATCTAAAACATTCTTCCAGATCAAACTTCAAATTATTTTTTTTAAGAATGAGGACACTCTTACTATGTTCTCTACCATGTGAGAAAATCAGTTTCTAAATTTTTCAGTTTTCAACTTCCATTTTCTCGACTCAGGTAGAACCTAACCTAACCAAACTTCATATGATTACCAAACAAGAAGTGGTCTTTCAGGTTATTGTATTGATTTTCTGCTCAGTTTGATATGAATTTGCGATGGCAATTTTGGAGAAAGGTCTATTGGCAGGAAAGGGAGTGGGTGGGGTTGGTGGTGAGTTTGGGGAGCAGGATGATACGAGGAAGCTCAACCATATATTTCCCAAGGTACCAAAGGCACACAGCGCAATCAATCTCTGGACAGTACGTGTATGAGAAAAAATAAAAATTTTTGGTCAGTCCGCATTACTTCTTAAAGCAAGAACAACTTCACACAACTTTTTCCAAGACCTCCATATAGGGTGCTTTTCGGTATGAATTAAATGCGCTTATTAGAATAGATGCACTTATTAGAATGGATGCGCTTATTAGAATAGTCGCGCTTATTAAAATAGATGCTCTTATTAGAATAGACGCGCTTATTAGAATAGATGCGCTTATTAGAATAGATGCACTTATTGGAATAGATGTGCTTATTTATTAGAATAGATGTGCTTATTAGAATAGATGCGCTTATTAGAGTAGATGCACTTTACTAAGAATAGATGGATGCACTTATTAAAATAGATGCTCTTATTAGAATATATGCACTTATTAGAATAGATGTAAATGATAAGTGGATGACTTGGATAAAGTGAATTAATGAAGAGGCGCTCTCAAGTCGAAATACTCAGAAAAAAAAAATTATGAGCTCCCCAACGGGAATCGAACCCATGACCTTCCAGGTGCCGGTTGGACGCTCTAACCACTGAGCTATGGAGGACTCATGGTGAGCAAGGCCATACAACTAGGTTCATATGTGACAATATGTCCTGCCATACTGCAAGGCTCAATAATGTCAAAGCGAATATGTGAATAAATGATAAATGGATGACTTGGATAAAGTGAATTAATGAAGAAGCGCTCTCAAGTTGAAATACTCAGGGGAAAAAAAATTCTGAGCTCCCCAATGCGAATCGAACCCATGACCTTCCAGGTGCCGGTTGGACGCTCTAACCACTGAGCTATGGATGACTCATGGTGAGCAAGGCCATACAACTAGGTTCATATGTGACAATATGTCCTGCCATACTGCAAGGCTCAATAATGTCAAAGCGAATATGTGAATAAATGATAAGTGGATGACTTGGATAAAGTGAATTAATGAAGAAGGCTCTCAAGTCGAAATACTCAGAAAAAAATTCTGAGCTCCCCAACGGGAATCGAACCAGGTGCCAACCGGCACCTGGAAGGTCATGGGTTTGATTCCCGTTGGGGAGCTCAGAATTTTTTTCTGAGTATTTCGACTTGAGAGTGCTTCTTCATTAATAGAATAGATGTGCTTATAATACACAGGGAAAAATACCCAATTCCCATTTTGGGATTTGTTATGGGTATTTATATAATACCCATAAAAATCCCAAATTTGGCAAAGTGAGACAATTCCCAAACAGGAACTTGGGTATTTGTTAAATCCCCATATTGGATATTTTGCCAATTTTGGGAATTGTCCCTTTTAGAATGGCATAAAGAATTTGGGAATTTGCAACTTTTCTTTGGGAATTTGCAGGGTTTATTCTTTTTTGATGTTTACATATATTGAGGAGTGGAGTCTTAGTATACTGTCCTTTGGAACTTCCAAACCAGGGATGGCAAGTGTGGCTTGGATTTCAGTACAGAGTCAGGCCAGGTTTCATACCAGTCAAGCTAAAGTCGTACATGCCAGTGTTCATTAACCAGGGTTTCCCACCTCCATAAATCAACACTTCCAAATTCCAAAAAGTTTGAATTCCAATGCCACATATCTGTAACCTTCAGAGTTAGAATATAACATACAAACTTCCTCAAATTCAAAGAATATTTTAATGAAGCAGATACACTGATCGATACAATACTTCTTCATTAATTATATAGACCTATATTCATAAATGGCGGCCGATTAATTATTATTTTACTCTAAAATGAGGCTAGGGAGGCTGATTAGCATGCATGAATATAAAATAATTATTAATCCACCGCCATTTATGAATAAGGTCTATATATGTATTTATATTAATGTTACAATATTAATTATTACAACAAATCATATCACATTATAGTATCATACCACCTTTACCAGCCATCAATCCAGGCAACTAAGAAGTCTCAAACATTTATTATGAGAACAATACTTATGCCCTGAGGAAAGAAATTCAGCACAGGTGCAAGCTCTCGATCAGATTACTGAGATGTGACTCTTAATTATCTCTCTTCTTATGAGCGGTATTAATATTGTATTGAAAGATTCGATTTACAATGTAACAATTTATGTAACACACTACCTGTCATAAGCAAGAGTCACATCCTGGTAATCTGAATGAGAGCTTTGATGCCTGTGACTTCAGCCACTTTAACATACAACAATTACAGTATTGAAAAATAAGCTTAATGTTCAGATTACTTTGTCCAAATAAAACCTCACACCAGGAAATTAAAAAGGGAGAATGATGGCTGACATAGGTTAATTACGATCACAAATGTGTACACATATGGGTCAACTACAACAGAACATACAGCTTATGTTACGGTGGTTACCAATCACACTCCCCAAAGCACTATCGTTTTCCAAAACTAAAACATCATGATGGTATAACAAATTCTCTCAACCAGTTCCATAAGAAATATATGGGAGCCAGTGAAGAGAATATAATGCTTGCCATCTGCAGGGCACTTAAAAATTGTTAAACTAGCCTTGAATTAGATTTTGAAATCCTACAAGAACTGCACAAAAATACAATTAAGTTTATTTTTCAAAAGCACTTTCTGGTGCTGCTTTTCGGCACACATGATTGGTAACTGTTATTTACCTTAGCTCAGCTATGTCAATACGCTATATTTTGTACCAACCTCGTTCCCAGGGTCTACTCCGAACCGTTGGTCAAGTGTAGAAAAAACGAGTTTCGATCGTAAAATACTCCACGATTCGTGGAGTATTTTGCCAGCCGGTGCCAGGGTCTTCTCCGTGCCCGGCCGCCATCTTGAAAGCATTAGTAGACCCAGGGAACGAGGTCGATTTTGTACTTTTCTTTGAAAACTCAACAGCTGCCTCTTTGAAGATGCCCTGATACATGTGTATATCAGGGCATCTTCAAGAGGCCCTTTTGGCAGAATGGTGTCATGGGTAATGAGAGCACCGAGGTAAAAAGTGTGTACCACTGTGTACATCTTCCCACTCACATTTTTTATAACACAAAATTTATGATAATTAGGGCACAAACAAAAAATTAAAAATAAACTAAGAATTCCAATTTATATTTTTGCAGTGGTCCCTGTGTTACCTATGATGCACGGTTTGGCCAAAATAGTTTGAATTGACATTGTATATTCCTTGTTAAACTAATTAATGTGCCAATGCAAGTTGCTCTTTTTTATTCTGGGGTCAATAATTAAGCGATTGTTTTGACCATCTACGTCAAAATGCTTGCATCCACTAGTACATGCAAAACATAATGTGTTGAATTCACAATTTACCCTGCATCAGCATGTCAGCTGTAAAAGATTTGACTGATGATGCAGTATGTGCTCTTAAAATAAGTGCATTGTCGCAAACATTTCAGTGGAACAAATTAATTGCAATTAAGTGTTTTCCCAAAGAATAAAATGAGCAACTTGGAGCAGGTCAAATCTCCAGCCAACTTAATTAACCTCACTATATTAGCTAAATGCAACAAGATTAATACTATAATCTCAGTAAGTGTAACGATGAATGAGCTAGACTTGCAATCTTACAGTGGGCCACCAAGACAATGTTAACCACTCACAGTACAGAACAGGAACATTAATACATATTCCAACATTTGTGATTTGAGCCAATCAAGTTTCAACTTGTTCACTCATGAAGCTTTATGATGAATACGGCGATGACTTTTCGACTCATATGCTTACATAAATAAACGTCATGCTAATGCGATGGTCTCCATATCATAATAATAATAAGTGTTTGTTTCTTCGCTTGCATGATTGCTGCCACATTTGCAATTTTTGACATGGAGACTTGCCACAAAATTTTGATATACACATGCAGTTCACACATTGCTGGCCGGTTATAGCTGTACAAAGTATGAGAATGTCTTAGCTTAGCTGGTCCAGCTTCTTGCCATAGAGTTTCAAGTGCATACTCTACATGCATCTACACCTTCAATGAAACCAGTCTCAATCTCTTCAATTAACAGAGCAAGAAATGGATCAAGTACAACAGGCCTTCTGTTGGGAAACAAGGAACAAATCCTACAACAAAAACTTCCTCAGCCATACATCTGTCCTGATCTTTACACATTGTTGCTATTTGTACTTCCAAAGTACTAGCTAGAACCAGATTCTCCTAATTACCCGAAAATGGCTGGAAACCATCCCATGTGTTGGGCACTGTCAAGTTTACCGCTTTCATACAGTTTGAAATTTCTCACTCACTTGCATGACTAAACATTTTATTCTCTAAATTGTACTGCCAAAACATAACATGTGAAACAATTAACTCAAATTTTGAAATCAAAAAGTCAATGCTGTATTCATCATATTAAGTTTCATGAATTTCATTGTTCTGTATTCGACATTTGATTGGCTCAAATAGCAAATGTTCGAATGCAAACTTGAAGACTGCAGGTGTTATTCACCCTTATACTGCTTGTTTTTATCAAAACCATTTCATTTATTTACTAAGCAGCAGCTATGGCAGAAACTCAATCATTGTCAATACCCCATATCTTTGCTTCTCTGGAAACTTACAGGCCTCTCTTTTAAGAAACTGTGATACCTGTTGCACATTTCCTACGACAAACTGAGAGCCGCAATTGGACAAAACATCATTGTGTGTATCTACAAGTAGAAGCTTTCCTGTGCCTTCACTTAAAATTACACTAGACTTTCCATTGGATGTCAATATTGTGCAGTTTCTCCCTTCATTAAGTGAAAAAAGAAAGAGTTGGTATTCAATTGTTGCTAATGGTGCACACTCAAAATCTGAATTAAACCAAACAGGCAGTGGTTCACAAATCCTTGCCACCTTTAGCTCACTTTCAGCTAAAGAGCATGCTGTTTCGACATCTAATAAACAAGGTGATTTATTTGACATGTGTTTGTCATAAATTGTATTACCGTCAACAATGGCATTGGCCAATGCATGCAACCATGATGTGTTCAAAGGACTACTTGTCCCTTTTTGAAATGAAACAAACAGTTGTGATTCATTTCGACAGAACATTCGCCCTAAAACAATTGCAATTAATGTACAGGCATTGCTGCCATCTCTTCCTCCGAGTCTCGCTTGAGAGATTTCTGCTATTGATCTCTCTGCAGATAAGTACATGAAATTGCAAGTTACTCACTGAAAAAATACATTTAGGATGTGCACAAATGTATTTTTCAAATTAGTTTGTTGGCTTGTTTTCTTTATTTTGGTTGGACTCTTGCCATGCTAGAATTTCCCCAGGTAAGTTTCTTTCAGACACCAATCTCACTTCATCAGACGTCGATGCCTTAATATCAGCATCTAAAGTTACATAATTATGTGCAATTAAAGACTCAGCCAACTTTGTTAAGCAAATGACTTTAGATTTTCCTCTTACACCAACAATCTTCAGCAGTCTACAAGCTGGCAGTATGTGGTACATGACTTGCATGCAACTTGTCAAACACCTTACAGGCAATTATTTCTGCAGTCCGCAGAGGAAGGGAGGGAGCAGCTGTTGAAGGGATAACAGCATCTTAGAAGAATACTTTATGGTAAATTAGAAAACATAACTTGCAAGCATGAGTATCATCCCACATACAGTACATACCAAAGAAAAGCTCAACAGTTTCAAAATATGAAAGAGATGACTACCGGTATTGCAAGTTTTGTCTTTTGACAACTATAAGATAACTGCACATTCTTTAAACTCTACTGATAACTGATTGTGGTCCCACAAGTTACCATCCCAGACCCTCTAGAACTGTTATGAGAGGATGCTAGTTGGACCTTTAAGCTTGCCATGGTAAATGGCACCAAAAAGATATCTGAGCAATAAAAACAAACTAACAAATAAGCCCTTATTATCAAAGACATTACCTTACCATCAGATTCTGGTTCACTGGAATTCGCTGAATCATCCGAGACAAGTAATTCTGTGTCATTTGATTTGGACGAGTCTGAGCTATTACAGCTGAACTAGTACCACTGCTTGACACAGACACCTTTTTAGCTTTTTTCTGTATAAAAGGAAGGCAAGTTTTTGTTACCATCTGTTATGATAATTTCACTATTTGATCCTTCAAGTAGAATATGTAACTACCATACTCAGACAGGAGGGATACCTGCACTGGCCTTGAAAATACTTTCAACAAGGATTGATTGACTCTTTTAATTCTTTTAAATTACAACTCTTTAAACATCTGAAAGAAACTGACATTAAGAACCATAAATGCTCAGTCTAATTTTTATACCTATGCATGTTGATATATTTTAAAAGTAAATTTTAAAGTAAATTATATATATTGTAATTTTAATCTTAGATTTTATTACTGGACATCTTGTTGAGACCAGCATTTTTTATAAATGCTGATAGATTTTTTTTTCCAGGTTAAATAAAGCTTTTATTATTATTATTATTATTATTATTGATCTAACAAACTCAACTAAAGCAGATTTAAGACTTGACAATGAAAGCATGACTTGCTGCCACGAAATTTAATTACAGTGAAAATACCTTAGATCGGAAATTCACATGTCTACTAGTTTGGAGACATCTTTTAAAGGTTAAGTTTAGAATAGTGACACAACTTGGGTCGATGAATGGAATGAAATATGTTCCATAACTATAATAATGGATTTGTAACACATACCTCATAGCAGTGTCCCAGCTGAACCATCCTCTTTCTTTCATAGAGCACAGACCTAATGTGCTCTCGAATTCCCTCTAAGGAAAAAAAAGGGATAATCTTTAATTCAAATTTCACATTTTTTTTCCATTCAAATACATGTACTATAAAATTACACCTGATTCTGTGCGTCGTGTGGATTTTAACACCTTTAGATAATAGGGACAACCAATCTCAGTTTTGAAGTTCTGATATAACTGTGTCACCGTATAGCCATTCTCACCTCCTATTGAAAAACAAAGCCGTTACGCGTTACGTATTTTCGCCGACAAGACAATCGCAACGCGAACCATGTGACAACACTTTTCAGATCATGTGACAATTTTTTTTCACATCACATGTTAAGAATCGACTCCCTTCGAATTCAAATTTCTAACAGCGGTTTTACCACTCTAGTGATCAGTAGTATGCTGCATCTTCACTCCAGATCTTCTGAGTCCACGGCCCTCGACTTCAAACGGCCCTCTAATTGTTCCCTTTTCACTTTGATGGATTTCATGGCAGCATCTTGTGCTCGCTTAGTTCTGTATAAGAACCATCCATCAGCACTTTATTTGTTTATATCGTTGTGTGTGCTTTCCCTTTTCTGCCAGTGATATTGCTCCCTTGAATGCTTCCTGACATTTTTCAATTTCTTTATCTAGATTTTCTACAGCCAGTTGGGCAGCCGCCATTCTATCAAGGTTTTTCGGGATGGTTTCCTTTTTTTGAGATCCCAATTTTCTAACGGCGACATCGTCATTGCTTGACAGCAATTGTTCGTCGTCGAGAATTTTTCTCGCCTCACCTTCTATAAGTGCGGTCTTCCGCAGGGTCCACGATACGTCGATTATTCCAATGAGAGTTGTCTTGGGGAGACTGTATGTCATCTGACTTTTCGAGAGCTGCTCGGCTTTCTCGTTCCAGAATATTCGCCTTTTCTTCTCCAGCTCCGATTTTGACGACTCTATTTCCTGTTCGGAATATATTTTTATATTCTTCATCTTTGCGTGTTGGTACGTACCCTTCCCAAGAACATCAGTTAAAGACTTCCGCTTTTCCACTTCTCGGTCTGGTATATCTGTCAATAAATTCATGCAATAAACATTTCAGCGCCATGGCGGCAACCCATG
The DNA here is from genome assembly GCA_029204205.1 of Desmophyllum pertusum. Taxonomy (NCBI): domain Eukaryota; kingdom Metazoa; phylum Cnidaria; class Anthozoa; order Scleractinia; family Caryophylliidae; genus Desmophyllum; species Desmophyllum pertusum. Next base: position 1,026,473 of record MU826844.1, on the reverse strand, counting down.
TTGCTCGCGCTCGATGTTTCTTTTCAGCATAAATACTATATTAAACTCAAAGCAGTACTAACTACACAGTATAGTAAAATCCTGCCAGTAATCACTCATAACTCTCACTCTCGCCACCTTAACTTCCACCGATAGGCCAGGGGCCGGTCACTGAATGGGATGGTCGTCACAAGGCCAGACCTTTGTGCATGTCATCCAGGGGCGGATCCAGGAATTTTTGATAGGTGGGTCCCAGGGTTTTCCAGAAAATATGAAGTAGAAGGAGAATTTTTGGAAGTAGACGGCAGTACTGAGTTATTACTAAAAGGTGTGGAGGGGTGTTTGGTGGAATCTCCCAGAAAAAAAAAAGAAGAGATTTCAGACTCTGAAAAGTGCATTTTGGGGATCCTGGAGATGGTTTTGCTATGGATAATGGGGAAAGCAAAAAACCTCTCAGGTCTGATAGAGGAGTTCTGGATCCCCTCCCCCTTCCCCCTTCCCCTGACCCTCCCCCTGGATCCGCCGCTGTCATCACTGGTATAAATTACTTCTGACTTCCCAATGACAGACTCCGGTTAATAACACTGTCTCGTCAGACGTTTTCGATGGAAATAAAATAACTAAATGTGACATTTCTTGCAGCAAATTTATAAGGAAACCCGTGAGGAGTCCAGACAAACAATGTGCAAATGATGGACTCCTTGAATGGGAATCCCATGTTAAATAATTTTCGTGAAATTTGATATGATGAAATATATAATGACATGGTATTATACTCACATGCTTCTTCGATAGAAGAGGTTCCAGCTTCCTCCATTTCATCCGTGTTCTCAGTTTCTGCTGTGTTCATTTCATCCGTGTTCTCAGTTTCTAGTGCTGTGTTCTCAGTTTCTAGTGCTGTGTTCTTTTCATCCGTGTTCTCAGTTTCTAGTGCTGTGTTCTTTTTATCTGTGTTCAGATTGTCTTTGTTATTTTCCTCTCTTCCTTCGTTTCACTCATTTCTGTCTTGTTCTAAATGAATGAAGGAATGAAACTTTCAAATTAAGTGTCTAGACCTTGTGCTTTATCAGTACAAGTTGCTCAAAATAATTGAAATTGCGGATGTCAATGAAATAAAATAAGTTAACTAAATCCAAGAAATATAATCATATTATGTGAGCTATAAGCAGGTGCAGCTGTTATCTAAACTTCAGAACGTGCCTTCCATTGGCTCCCAAGAATGAACAATGTCTTTTCTCCGTAGGTTAGCAGGCATTCATTGTCATCTACTTCTGTTCCATCAGCTTCTTCGAATACCGAGCATTCCTCTTCTGGCTGTATACATAATTTTTTTCTACCTAATAAAAAAATATATATTTTAGAAATTATTTTCGTAATTTACATTGATGGTCATTGATGCATTACAGTAATTGCTCGTTGGGAGAAAATCTTTGTATTCTAAATTGGCACAAAACAATAAAGACAAAGCGCCGGGCGAAGTCCATTTATAGGAAATCACAGTTGGTTTTGCATCCGATCATGAGAAAATTAAAGGAAAACATATATTGAAATGTAATTCTTCCATGCGCGAAGTGATATAGTCTGAAGTGTCAGCCGTCTCCTCGCTCCAACCCCCCTGTGGGGCCAGGCGAGAAGGACGTCTGAAGGCCGAGCATTATAATGTCGTCCGGTGACGACATGTACTCTTGCGGAAATGGTAGGTAGATTTTGATTGGTTTCCTATCTAATTGGTTCCCGATAATATAGATGACCGTTTCTTATTGGTCACAAAAAGGCAAAAGCTGTCAAAGTATGCCGGCGGGAGGTGTGAATGTGGTGCGAGGAAAAAGTGTAATAAGCACGTACGCCGAACTCAGAAGTAATGTATCCGGTTTCCCAGTGTGTTAAAAAAAATTTTTTCTTCGGTTTTGTGAAGCTTTATGTTATATCACTAAAGGAATGACATGTACATTTTCTCAAAGTCGAACTATTTCAAGGTCAAGGCAAGCCAAATAACTCAGTTAAGTCTTACCGCGGCCATCCATCTGCATCTGCAAGAGCATCTAATCTAGCGTTTGTCCGTCATCATGTGTAAGTCGTGTAATGTCTTCATAATTTCCTCTTCTTATTTCACTCCGCATTCAATGGACCAATTCCTAAGCTTTATATCTCATCGATTGCGGGTGAAAGAACGAGAATAAAACCATATCGTGTATGGGAATTAGTAACTGGCAAGCCGCGATGTGTATATATACAAACATGTTTTCAATTTGTCATTGAAAATGAGCATTGTTTCCAACTAGAAATGTCATCCAATTTGAATTGAATTGCTCCAGATATGAGGGAAAAATAATTCAGTTTGATGTACTGTCGTGGGCCATACACATCAAGGAGAACAGCAGAGTTAGCATGCAAACACGCCAGACGAAATCCACTGGTATCATTGATCGTAGCAACGACTTGTTTTGTGGGGAATGAAGAGCGATGCGCTGCCACTGAGTTTAACTTGGCCGACAGAGAAATGCCTAGTCGTGTGTACTTTTGCCGATTTGTTTGCAAATTGAAATTAATGCAACATTGTCATAAATTAGAGCGTGACATCACCGGACGACATTATAACGCTCGGCCTTCTCGCCTGGCCCCATGGGGAGGTTGGAGCGAGAGGCGGCTGACGTAATACAATGGACGTAATACTTGGAATATCGAGAACTGGACTTTGCGTGAAATGACCGTTTTTTCAATATATATCGATATATGATAGATGACACTCCCCATGTAAAAACTCAGGCGGGATCCAGGCGGGATCCCGCCAATCCCACCTGGGATGCCAGGCGGGAATGGCGGGATCCCGCCCTGGGTGGCGGGATCCCGCCCTGGGTGGCGGGATCCGCCATTCCCACCTGGGAATCAAACATAATCCCACCTGGGATCCCACCTGGGATCCTGCCTAACACATGGGATTTACACATCCCGCCTGGGATCTTAGGCGGGACACATGCATCCCACCCGGGATCACACATCCCACCTGGGATCTTAAGCGGGATTCATACATCCCACCTGGGATTCATATATCCCACCTGGGATCTTAGGTGGGACTTATACATCCCAACCTGGGATTCTTAGGTGGGATATTCATGCATATCCCACCCATAATAAGAACTGAATTTATATAATAAAATAAACTTGGGCTGATCCAGCTAGAACAGATAAATTTTATTTGGAAAGACGTTCGAAGTTACAATTTTACAAACATTATCAAATTGGAAGTGATTGATGCCTTATGAATATTTCTTACATCTCACAATGTAAATTTATTGTAATAAACAAAAGAAGGCAGGGTCACCAAAGTTACTAAAATTACTTTCCCATAAAACATGAGTATATCATAAATTAAAATCTACTGTATATAATCTTTATATTATACAAATAGACCACTAAATTGTCAATATATAAGAATATTAGTCAGTCATGCTCCACCATATTTGGGAATGTGCTAATTGTTAGCATGTCACCTCCACAGTTACTGAGACTTCTGACCACTATACATTTTCTTTTTATATTACACGGTGGGACACAAAACAAACACTTTGACCTTTTGGTCACTACCATATGGTGGACTAAAACACCAGAATTGCAAAACACATTTAAAAGTTCTGATGAAGTTTTGATGTCTGATGTTAGAGATCCACTTGGGTCTAACTTATTTACTACTGCAACATGGTGGTTTTGGAAAACTAAAAATCTCTGTATTTCCCCAAACTGAGTTTTTCCACTTGCATCCTCATACTGAACAGTATAGGAGTTCTTTAGTTTACTTTGTACTATTCTTGCACAGCTGAAAGTAGAACCATCTACCATTGCTCTCCGGAATACATTCACTTTATCTCCTTGGCCAATAATTGCCAACCCTCTACAGCAGAGGAATCTGTTAACTGCCAACAACTCTTGCTTGACTAATGTTTCTTTCTTGGAAACACCTAGGACAAATGCATTGCCAACATCTGAAGGCGTAGGGCTACAGGAAGAAAATGTAACAGGCTTTAAGAAAAATATGTACTCACTAGTTTAAGTACTTTTAATAATTCCAACAAAACACTTCAGTGAGAGAGTCTACTTTTAAATATTTCACAAGCTTTTCTGAGATGGAATTCAGGGATAGCTGCCAGGAAATAGGATAGATAGTTGGATAGTTTAAGTCATGAATTAAAAGCAGCTACAGTTTTGTGTGTTTTGCTGTAAGTTAAGTTGTACGGAATCTGATAAATCATATACAACACTTACAAGGATCTCTCTCCAGAAAGGTGTTTAGCTAGTGATATCACCAGCTCTGAATTAATTGATGGTTTCATCTTGGTAATGAGCATGGGGAAATTCCGAAAAATTGAAACAGCTGAGGCAATCTACAAGAGTAAAACAATTTAAAATAAATAATGTTATTTTCACTATCTTTGGAAGTCAGTCAACCTAAAAAACATACAGCAAAATAAGAATGAAATCACTTTTCAATAAATAAATTCATTTCATTTTTAAAAGTGGTATCCAGCCTAAAAATATAAAGAAATAATAATATTATAATAGTTTATTTTTATTAATTATTGTTGAATGAACAGACGCTTTCACATTAATTTCCTTTGCCGTTAAGCACCTTTATATGTAACCTCAACAGGACATTTGTCATATCCTGCATTGCTGGGTGTGCTCAAACTAGGAGTGGTTAGTGTTAGCAGTAGGTACATGTAGTTGCAGCTAGTATATGCCACATGGTGAAAATTATTACAGCTGAACATGCAAAAATATATATATATGTCATTGAAAAAGTTTAAAATAATGCAGATTTTTTAATTTTGACATTACCTGGTTAGAAATATGCTGAGTGCCATGAATCATTGTAGTTAAAAAGCCATTTAGGGCCTCAAAGCCAAAGCAGGAGTACACCCAAAGGGGGCCAAACAACTGCACAAAGTACGTCAGGTGCCGAAGAAGATGGATGTTATGGGTTTGACTTTTCTCTCCTATGAGTTAAATAAACAATTTTAGAAACATACATGTAATTCTTATTGTTTTTAACTTGTGAATGCGCGCATGCGCAGAACAAGTTATAGCACTGGTGGACAATGTCACTCGGTCAATGGGCTGTAAACTTTAATAGCTAATTAATCAATTAAATTAATGTATGCATGTATGCATTAATTCCCTCTTTTTTTTCCCCTTTTTTTTTTTTGAAACGACGGGTTGTGGGATTCGAACCCTCGAAGTCCTGCTTTGGAACTCAGAACCTTACCACTGCGCCACGCCAGCACTTGTTGATTTGAAGGTGTATACGAAACATATAAATACATATGGGGTGGCCTTTGTGCCATTGTTACTACGCTGACCGAAATTACGACTACTGTAGGCTCAAACTTTGCTAATCTGGCTCGTTTTACGGCTTTTTGGGCTGGATAACACTGATAAAACAGGCTATAGGAACTTTTTTTGTAGTGAATGAATGCCTTAGTTTTCGGGTCAACCGGACGATAGATACAGTGACGTTTTATCATGGATCCATCTGTGCGCGGGAGCTGTCTATGGCGTTCGCGAATCAAGGCGTTTGTGTTCCCTGACAAAATATTCAAGACCATCTTAGCGAGAATTCATGTGGCACACCACAAGCTAAGTATTTCTAGCTCATTCGATCTTTAAACAAAACGAACACAGTACTCTATTGGTTTCTTGTTAGAAGACGCTGTTTCTCTGCTTTCTATGATCAAAATCATCATCCATCCTGCGGGCGCCAAGTGTCGCATAGGGCATATTAAATTACGATCAAAATACACCTTCAGTAAAGTTCGAAATGGAAAGAAGTAACAGTCAAGAATACTCAATCGCCAAATAAGAGGACATATATAATTATTGAAGACAAGCTATATTCAAACGGAAACCGAAACTCGTACTTCAATGGAGTTTTCAGGACTTTAATACGAGAACGGTGCCGTTCGGTAAGTGATATTTTTTAATGTTGTTTTTCTTGATTGATCCCAATTCAAACAACGTTTGTACTCGGACGTATGAAGCTGTACGATTTCGCTCGATGAAAAATTATAGCAGATGAAGCCTCAGATAAAATTATTTGCGAAATAACTTTTTATTTCTGCTTCTAAAAGGAAATGTAGCATTTTATATTTGAATTATTTGTTGTTTGTTGTTGTTGTTAATTCAATATTCTCTGAGGAGAATTAAACATCTCATCGTGTTTTGTTTCATGAATAAAGTACCATTTTATCTGGATCAGTGTGTATTTTCTTTATACTAGTTATAGTTACCGCAAAAGCGCCAACGACATAGAGGAGCGAATAATTGATAGAAAGCTTTAAAATATATATATGATCATGAAACATACACGTAAAATCTGACCGGCATTACACTGTAAATATTAAAGACAACACGAAAGTCCCAGTTTATTCGATGACAAGATAACAAAATTAATACCCCATCCTAAAGTTGCTTAGAAATCGAAGATGTGTCTTGGTTTGATGAAATTGTCTGGTTGCATTAATGGTTGAAATAATTTTAAAATATTATTATCGGAACGAGGAAGCGTTGCGTGACGGGGGACAAAACAAATAAGATTAACCTTTCACTTTCATAGTATCTAGGAGAGCAAAACCATTTTTGATAATTTAAATGTAGCTAATTTTAGTTCAAGGATTGCAACTTCATAAATAACTGGAGTATTTTTCTTTCCAAGAGTTTCGTGTATGACAGAATGAATGTTTACATATAAAATTAATTTTATATTGTGCGTGCGAAGCACAGTCGACTACACAAACAAGATCAGAACGTTTTGAAATGATTGAAATATTTTATTTCACGAACAGCAACCAGTCCGAACATATTGGCCGAATATTTAAACGAAGCCTAAAAAGTTAGTTAATGAGGTATAAATCAACTTTAATATAAGACCTTTTAAGCAGGTCACTCTAGTCGCTAAATGATTTTTTAGTCTGTGTTTATATACACCTTCTAAACAGGGCTTACTGTACGCTTTTCGTTTGAGTTTCCCTCCCGACCAACACTGATTTGGACGTGAGTACGAAATACACCGGCCTGCGTGAATAAAATAAGCCGCGCGGAATCTTATTGTTCTGTTTCGAGAAATAAATCGTTTCCTCGAAATCCCTATTCGAGTCAGACTCAAAACTCGAAACTCGCCGATTCTCGAAAACATCGAGGACGAGACTGTCAACTTACATTTACCCGGTATTACTGCATATTTCTATGTTAATTAATTGCTTTACTTTTCCATTCACAAGTTGGCACATAGTGCCTTTGATTAGAATTATTTATCAGCTTTAGTAAACAAACATGTATTGTGGCAGCAAGAGCTGAAACAAATTAATTAGATCTGCAATTAGGAAACTAATCTACTGGAATTTAAAAAAATCCATTTGCATTTAAAGATTACACATTAAATAATAATTATTATTTGTGACATGATTTCATCTAAAAAAGCTAGAATCATATATATTGTATATATATATTGTAGTGTCAAAATATTATCAATAAAAATAATATAAAATAATAGACATGGAAATGTTTTAATACAATTAAAAGGAATTGAAAATTAATAGATAAATTATATTCACCATAAAGCTCTGACATCAATTTACAGAAATTGTCCAAAAGCTCATCAGCTTGCTGCAGCTGCTCCAGGGTTATCCGATCACTCACAAGAATTGCTATAGCTGTCACCAACATAGTGTAGTGAAGGAAGTAATGGTTTGGGAGGACACCTTTCAATACGGGTACAGAGTAGTGAAGAAGCCAATTTCTATATTCTGTAGCTGGGTATAAAACAATAAAAATATATTTAGCAAAAAATAATTACATGTACATTGGTTACTGTACTTCCATGCATTAAGTATAAAATTAACAGAAACTGCAAGATTCCATTATCCCCTCCCCCTCAATAAGCAGCATTTCACTAATTAAATTAATTTAAGTAAATAATTTTATACCTTTCCAAGTTCCACGCTCTGTAAGACTTCTTGGACAACGAGTGATAATGTCAGGAACTTTGATGGAGAGCAATCTTTTATTTAACAGGGTAATCTAAAACAAAAATAAGGCAAATGTTTTTCTAAACAATCTGTGATGGATTCAAATCACGTCAAATTCACAAACAGCTGAATAATTTCATGGTTGAAAATGCTTGATGAGCTCAGATGTTGTAGATTCAATTTATCGATTTAATCAAAAACAAAAAAAATAGTATTTAGAGGTCTACTAAAAAAAACCCAGTTACATGTAATCTCAAATACAGGACGGTATATACCTTTGCACCAAGGAAGAATTCCTTTCCTCTGTTATCAGTATTCAACCATAGATTTATCAATGACTTGGTAACCCCAAGGCAAACTGAATGCATCCAGTCAACAACAAATCCCTTCACAAGGTCAAATGGCTTAAACAGCAGGAACACGGAAGCACCTTTTATTCCATTAACCTGCAATTAAATTTAAGAAACAAAATATAAATCATTAAATAAATCACAGTGTAACTGGTGTTTGTGAACATTATTATTGATTGATAAATATTTATTGCATTCAGTGAGTTGATATTGCTTAGTGTGTCAGCTGACAGCCTACTGTAGTATTACATGTACATGTAGGTGAAATATTTAACAGATGAGTGCTAGTACGAGGCCGGTGATAAACATCTACTTAAAGAACTTACTGGTTTTCCAGTCTGAATAACTTTGCGGACCAATTCAACCACAGTCTTGTGTGTTCGGAGCACCATATCAGTGGTATAAGGCCAAACTCTGTGTAATCCTCCAATGCCGACTGTCTTTCCTGTATCTTCACACACTGAGCAACCTTGTTCTCCATTGAATTGCTTCATATTGGTCATCAGAGCTTTCCCAGGAAGATCTGCAGATGACAGCAGAAGAGTTGCTCTAATAACCTCCTCACCATGAGGTGTAGTAACTCTGAGCCCTAATTAACACAAAGGGGAAAAGATAAATTGTATTACAATGTAATTCATCAACATGATTCATAAAAGTTATTGTGAGTTAATTTTCAACCCATGCAGCAATATTTGATTATTAATGTCTACATTAATAACTAGGATGCTATTTTTAGGACAAAAATATTATACAACCAGACTTTCACAAGTCTGAGAATTATTGGTCTATAGTCAGTACAATGTTCTCTTGGTTCAAACCATCAACCAAACATAAAGATGTGGGGAGGTGTGAATAAGGCCAAATATTTAGACCCTCCAAAAATCTCATTAGTCTAAAATTAGACCCAAAAATAGTCCAGTGACCCAGAATGCAACCTCCAATACCCTTTTTAATCCAGGGATGCTAGGGTGTGCTTTTTATGAACCCCAAAAAGTCCATACCAAAAATCTTCTACCTCAAAAAATTTGCCAGAAAATTTGTAACCCCTCCAAATTGCTAATTTTAAACCCCTAAAAAGCGTTCACGCCCCCCGTCACTAATATATCTGAGTACCCCCCCCCCCCTCCCCGGTATAAAGAGACTTACCATTATGATACAGGCCATTGATGCTCTCAATAATAGGTCTACAGAATGTTTGCATATTTGGTTTTTTCTTTGAACACCAAAGACCAGCAAGGAACATATATTTTCTAGAACACCTGTGTACAACAGACAGAGAACAGAATGAAAGTAATGACCTTCCAAAGTAAAAAAAATCACATTAAACTTTAAAGTATCCCTGAAAAAAGTGACTACATGTAACTTCATCAGGATATAAACTTGGGATACTGGGGAAACACCCTCAGCACAAATTGACAACTACAGCAGAATACCTGTACCTGGAATACTTGTATTGTTCTAAGCAGACACCCCTGGGGCCTGAAAAAGTGTCCACTTAAGATAGGTTGGAGATTAAAAATGTAGTGTTTGTATGTAGCTGGGTACATGACTAAGTGTCCGCTTACAAGAGGTGTACACTTACATGTATGGGAGGTGTCTGCTAATAAGCGGAGAGGAGGTTTGACTGTAAAAATAAACATAACCACATGATGGCACCATGTCTGGGATTCAAACTACAGTACACTGTACATGTAGGTCAAATAGGTAGGAGGTAAGTAATAGTTCTCTCACAAGTGTCCCAACCTTGTTCTCTCACTGTATATAGCTACACACTGTACCACTTCATACCTTAGTCTTGGAGGAAGTTCATTGAAGGCCAGAAATTCTGCTTATTTGACGATTTGTAGGGTGAAACACCATCCGTATTGAAGGAGAAAGAAATATTCAATGGGTTGTCCTTGCTAAGGAAGCCACCAGGCTGCATGAGTTTACGGTACTCTTGTCCACTGAATATATCAGAGATGTCATTATCATTGAGGAAATCTTTATCAAAACGATATCCCAATAGTCTGATAAACTCTGCATCTGTAAATTATACAGTTAATGATATGATTAAGTTATATATTGACAATAACATGATAACTACATGAGGTGTGTCGTTGGGACGATGGTGGGTTGTACTACAAGACGGTTTGGATTTGTTTTCAAAGGTGCACTGTGCTGCCAGAAAATCAACCCTTCGGATTTGTTTTCTTCAATAGGGCCGGCCGGTACCAATAAATATTCAAGGAGTCGGATTCCTGCCATCCTTAGGAGGGGTGCTGATAAAAAAAAAATGGAATGTCCCGTTCACAGAACAAATATCATAAAATAATATATATCAAGGCTAAGACACAGACCTTTTTCAGAATGTTTCCAGTTAAAAATGTTAATTACACTCAAATTTAGCTTATAAAAATATTTAGCACAAGCTTATTAATTAATGCTCGACGAAAAAGGATTTTTAAACGTACATGTACGTTCAACTTTCAAAACATTGACGATTCTATTTATTTATTACAATTTAATGGCATATAATATGTACACATCTGATCACATGTTATATATATAGAGCAGCCCTATAAAATTTAAAATGTTACGATAATTATGTACAGAATCGCCAACACTAAATTTATATCCAAGCGACTATTTTGTTTACCTCTATACAGCTGACATAGACGCATGTGTAAATCGAGCTCCAAGAAGTGTTCAATCTTCTTCTTTGCATTCTGACATTTTTCCTTCAAGCATTCCATTTGACCCTTACGTATTCTACCAAGGCAGTTCCCACAATAAGAGTGCTTCTTAGGTGCAGGTTCACCAAAAAGATCAGCAAAGTACTTCTTGAGTAAGTAAGCAGAAGCTACAAATGTATGACCATCAGGCAGCAAAGCACATAGGACTTTAACCAAATCTATCAAAGCTTGGCCAGACAGCTTATGTCTCAGGCTGAAAAGCATCACTAAAATAAGGGCTCCAAGTTTCGACACATTAGCACCTTCGTAGAGCGGCACATCATCGTCACTTGTTTCGTTGTCACTCTTTTCAACGTCCTCAACAAAGTCACTTGTTTCATCTTCGTGTTCGCTGTCTGAACTTGTGTTGAAAAGTTCGATGTCACTATCGGACTCGTCACTTGTGTCTGAATTGCTCGAGCTCTCTGTGGGCATATCGAAAAGAAGTGAAAGAAATTCACCCGTCGAGTCCTCATTACTCCGTTCGTCGCCAAATAATGGATCGATAACATGTTCCGTGTCCATTGGAGGTCGAGTGGAAAGATCATCACTTCCTGTGCCTCGTCTCAAGCTGGTTGTCAAACATGGAACACGAAGATTGAGCACTTCCTTCGATAACATCGTCAATATGGTGCATTGTTGTGATCGGTGAATCCGAAATGCCACCAGCGATTTCCTTTACTTTCTTTTCGTTTCTCCAAACTGTCGTTCTAGGAATCTTTGCTTCTTTGGAAAAAACCCACGCTTTTCTTCTCCCCTTGCCGTCCGCCATGTTTTTAAACAAACAATTTTAAATGCGAGATGCGAACGAATGCAAGCACGCGAAAACAGGGTAAATACCGGGACAGGAGTCCTGGATCGAGCTTTCTAATTGGTGCGTTTTCACGTGGAAACCCTTAGTGAACACGTGAGCAAGCTTCACGAGCAAGGCTTCACACCTTTGCACATTCTCAGGCGCGATCAACGGAGAGACTACTCTAACTATATTGCCGGTCATATTTACATCATGCAACGATCTCAAAGAAAAAGATCTGCCCCAAGTTGGTTGAGAGAGAAGCCATACATCAAAGTAAGGTTTACACAGGACGGTGTCACTACAAAAGTCACCGAATCGTGGAATTTAAAGCTGACCGAAAATGGCGACACGTTAAAGAGCTCTCTTGCAAACTATAGTTTTCATGTCGGCCAGATAGTTTGGTGCTACTGGAAAACCGCACATGAAACGGAAAAAGCGTATTTCGAAGGCAAAGTGATTGATTTGTGGGACAATGCTTTGATTGTCGAGGAGAGCTTGCCAAGTGAAGATCAGGATGAGGAAGCCGTTGACGGGACTGAAGGTAAGAAATATTTCACACCTCAGCTTCTCTAGCAGTTTTTTTCACTAGTTTCAGATACGGACATTAATAATTATTGTATTACGGACGGAATTACACGATAAATGATATTTATAAAAGTTGAATAAGGGCCTGAAATCGTTTATAGATCGTTCTAGAAAAGTTATTTACATGCGTGCGTTGTCAGTGAACTGGACGGCGTTTGAATTGGCTTTGTTGTCGCTCTGTTTTGATCAATTTGATGTCGATTTCAATATTTTAACTAACGAAGAATTGATCATAATAAGTTATGTTAGTGATGTCCACCTCTAAGAGATTAAGCTTATATAAACGGTTCAATTTTAAAGTTAAAATGTTTTAATCTGTCAGATGCTAACGTGGAGGTTTTCCCATCGCCAAAGAAGCCGAAAAAAACTGTCAAAAAGACCGCCAAACGCCTTGACAAGGCAACCAATGAAAACGACGAAGAGGTAATGTAAGCTTATATGCTAATAAAAGAGCTGATGTCAACAAAACTTTTAATTAGCTGTAAGCTAACACTTCTTCGTATCCTGAAAAAACAATTGTGAGAATGAACTGCTTTTAGCACCAAAAGTCATGGAAGGATTTAATTGTGACTATGTATACATGCATTGTAAGTGAACTGTGATTTATACATTTTCTACATTGCTCAGGCAAAGGCTGCCAAGCGACTGGCAAACAAAGAAAAGGCTAATGAAGAAAAAGCCAAACAGGAGGATAACCTCACACAGAGCAAGGACATAATGGCCATCTCTGATGAATCAATGGTATGCCAATTAACATGACTAAACATATTACTTTGATCATGCATTTATGAAATTAATCAATAACCAGAACTCAATTGAAATATTTGAGTGCTTTCCTTGATTCCCTATTTCCATACCTTAATTGGTAACACTCCTAAAAGTGTGGGAGAATTCAAAATGGAGACAGTCAGTTTTGGCTTGTGTTTTGCACAGCATTTATTGTTCACCTCGGAGATATGGGATGACAAGACAAAAATTACAGCAGGATCAATGCGGTATTGAAAACTGAAGACCCATGTATTTTGGACCCTGACACTAATATTATAAGGCAATACAATAGCTTTGGCTTTCGTTACTTTTAGTGGTGAGGCGCTCTATAGAAAAAACAAATTTTTCTGGATTTTTTAAATGACAATCTTGAGGGAAAATTGTACAAATCTATAAAGGACTACTATAAACACCAAGAAATCTATATACAATACGTTGTTGACAGAAATGAGAATATCACCATGCGCATGTAACATAATTTCTTTAAATCTGCAGGATATGCTGTTTGACTTCATGACCCAAATAATGTCACGACTGGACAGCCTTGCCAAAAAAGTTGATGCAAATCAACAAAACTTGGACAAACTTTTGAGAAGAATTGAAAAACGAAAAGTAAGTACTTTATAGAAACAACACTTGGGCACTATAACAAGATACTTTTTTGTGTTACAGTTCCACAAAAATATGAAATTACATGTATTTTAATTGTATATTTGACACTTATTATAAATTATTGTCACTTGGACTTGGCCTGAATAACTCTCAAAATCTGCCTAAATATCATACATTTACAACTACCTACATGCAGCTACTTGTATCTTTATTAGGCAAATGCTCATAAAAATATGTCAACCTCATATGATAATGGGCATTTGCCTGACATTATTATTTTTTAATTTTCAGGATCATTCACTCCCTGTACAAGTCATTGTCAATAAGTCTGGTGACAGCACAGACAGACCAGCCTCACCCATTGTTGCTCCCATACTGTGTTCCACTCCTAAAGCAAGCCATGCTGCCAATAATGACATCTCCAATGTAATAAATATAGAAGATGTTGACAGCACCCCACCCATAGTACATGTAGTCCCTGAAATACATGTAAATGAAGCAGATGGCCAAGCTGATGTTTCACCAGCAAACGGCTCTCCCACCATATCATCTGAAGCTTCACAATGTGGAAATGAAATGGGTATAACATGGCACCTACATGTAATAATAATAATAACAACTTTATTAATGTGTCGAAGTCTTCTAGCGTGCCAAAAGGCCCACTAATCGGGGACACCTAAACTTAAATATCACAAAATACTATAAAAATTACATTACATTACAATACAAAATACTATAAAAATTACATTACTTTACAAGTCATATATATAATAACTATATCTATAAAATCTATAAAAACTATCTTAGTCTATTTACATTAAATTAATATCAATTACTGACAACACTTCGGGCAATTGCCCTTACAGGCGTCATCTTCGGTCATGGTAAGATCTCTCTTGCGTATTTTTGAAACAAAGGCCGTTAGTGTTGCGCTGTCTATGTCACGGGGGCTGAGCTTGGACCATAAACGCGGTCCAAAGTATCTTAAGGAATGTTTTCCATATCTGACATGTGCATTTAGGTTCCATATTTTTTTGCCCCCAATTGCGTAGGGCACTAAGTAATATATCAAACACGAGAGACAGTGTTTCATCAGGATATCCAAACACCGAGAATGGAGTTGAAAATACGACGCGCAGCGGAGTATTTTTGACGAAATTTGTGGTGTTTGGATAGCCGATGAAACACTGTCTCGAGTGTTTGATATATCTTCTCAATCGAAACAAAAACTAAGGAGTAAACGGAGAAATAAAATCGTAAAAATCTATGCTAATTAAGACCGGGTTTCCACACCTCCGACACGGTTATGATTTCCTTTGTTTTAACTTGATGAATTATTAATGAGTTTGAGAAGGGCAGTTATTCGATCTCCTGTGTTAGAAATAGTACTGTATTAATATCTTGAAGAAATACTGAATGCACTACAAAGTACAGAATAAAAGGCAATGGTTTATTCAGTATACACCAATCAGCATCAACCAATATTGTCAGAGTACAGATGACAATATTTAGCCAAGCAATGTTCCATGTCCTAATATACCCTTTAATATGAAACAATGAGCCTACTGGAATGAACACCATAAATAAAACTATCGTTAAGTGGTTAGTAATGGTTTACACCACATGTGCTATGATGGATCAATACTACCTTGATGCTAAAATAATGATATCAAATGCCCAATCATCAGTCAACAAGTTATGATCATCTTCTTGACATAACTGGTTACCATACCCTGTTACCATAGCAACAGTATAACCTGTCAAAAACACCCTTATTTTTAGCTTAAGTACTTATAACTTGAACATGAGCTCAGTGACCCCCATTATTTTATTATTGAATAATAATCAACATGTAAAGATACAACTTTTTGCTAAGTTAAAAAAATTATCTGGAAGGGGTTCAGAGCCACCTTTTGTCTGAACCCCTCCTGGATAATTTTTAATGGGTACTGCGCTTGCGCAAGTGCCCATTATTGTCGTCGTCGAAGCATTCTTAACATTCCTTCGTAAGACTTTTTTGTAACAATTCTTTGAATAACTGAACATGATATGGCATTGTTCGATTGTTTCGCTTCATTGACAGTGGTGTCAAGTGCAATGCTCAAAAAGAAGATTGGCATATTTAGTGAGCTACATGGAGAGAAATTGCGTTGCAAAATAAATATGAAAGACACGTTTGTTTTTAAATGTTTTTATTTGCGTAGGTGTATTTCTTTGACAACTGCACGAACAGGGTCGCGTTTGATTGAGTCACATTGTTGAAGCTTTTGTTGATGGGAGGTGTAGACAACTACGAGCAGGATCGCGTTTGAGCCACAGTCTTGAAGCTTTTGTCGCGAAGGC
The DNA here is from genome assembly GCA_029204205.1 of Desmophyllum pertusum. NCBI lineage: Eukaryota > Metazoa > Cnidaria > Anthozoa > Scleractinia > Caryophylliidae > Desmophyllum > Desmophyllum pertusum. The sequence continues at coordinate 1,010,308 of MU826844.1, read as the reverse complement.
GCTGGTCATTTTTCACGCTTGAGGGGAAAAGCCGCGATAATCTAAGGCGGCGAGCTTGTTTACTGGAGCAGAGTATTGCTGAATGACCTGTAATTACCTTTTGAAAATCATTCACTGTTGAAGGCAGATGAAACAGTATCATCACATGTACAATTAGTTTTTCAAAACGTACGAGCAATTGATAAAAAGATAAATGACATTTTACAGCTACGTAAAAGGTTGTCGTGTGACCTGATATTCGTTAAGCTTGTCTTGGCATGGCTAGGCTACGACAGACTCATTAGTCTCACATGCGAGGGGTGAAGTCGCGACAAGAAGATGGCGGGCCACTAGTTTACGAGAGGAAAGTATTGCTTTAATAGTGACCAAATATTTTTGGAATCAGTGGTGCTGTGTCAGTTTTTGACTTTTTAAATATTTGAAAATCGTTAACGAAAGGTTGATGGTGCAAGTTATTAGTATGAGGACTGATTTGAGAATTTTGCTATGTCAGCGCGAATGGTGCTGTATAAACAAAAATATTACATGTTTTTTGCTGATGGGCCACGAGACTTTCGCGTTGGACATCGTGACAAAAAATATAGGCTTTTAATTTCAAGACGAGGAATGATTATCTTCTAAAATTGTAAACGAACTTGTCTGCTTCAGTGGTTTTGTGAGAAATTTCGAGAACCATTAAGAATGTAGACGAAAGATAAGATCATCCCATTAATGAGCACTATTTCCGTTGTTTTGTAAAGAAAACAGTGGGTGATTGTAATTGTATTCAAAGAAGGGTATGTTTCAAGTTTTGTTTATACTGGTGAAAATGACACGATAGTAAAGTGAACAGAGTTTGTTGTCCGCGAGAAGGTTCGCGAAGTCGGCGAGCTATTGTAGTTTAAGAGAGCAGGGTATTGCTTAGTGCCCGATAATATTTTTTTTATGTTGATGTGAATCGTCCTGTGTAGAATGTACTGTAATATAAGTATTTTTTATAGTACCCTGGGTGAGAGGTTTTTTTTTTTACTCTGCGCAAACTGTGAACGGCAAGCCGCGACGACAAAACCCGTGGAGTAAAAAGAAAACTATTTTCGTTCGTGGCCTCAGCGCTCCTCTTCAAGGGAAAAACCCCTCTGGCACCCGGGCCGTATTGTTGTAGTTTTGTATTCGAACAGTTTGATGTCTGTCCAGCACAATTTCCTGTTTACGAGATTGGACTAGAGGAAGGCTTCATCAGAGTTTGCTATAAATTGTAGATCTTGGAAGAACTTGGACTTAGGTTAAAATCAACAGACTCATTTGCTGTGTCGAGGAAAGATAACTCTGAACATACCACAACCTCCCCGGAGGGGGGAGTACGCCCTGAAATTTTTGGTAGGGGTGTGCGGCCTGCTTCTTGAAACCGTTAACCTATTTCAGACCAAAATATGTGATTTTCCATACCCTATTTCAAACCTATCAAATTAGTACACAGGTCTAATACATGACTTCAGCTACCCAGGAATGGGTTCCATTTGCGCAAACATTTGTGGCATGAAAAGGGCTTCAAATTTCCCGATGTTAATGGGAAAAATAGTTTCGTCTAAAAGCCAAACCAAATTCCAGGCCAAAGGGCACAAAACATACCCTATTTTAGACCAAAATGGTCAAAATCTATATCCTATTTCAGACAAAAACGGCTCAAAAATCGTACCATTTGGGGCCGCGCATACCTATATAGCTTATATAAGGGAGTACCCCCCCTCCTCCCCCCCCCCCCCGACCACAACTGTAAATGGATGACAGGGATTAGCTCTCTTAACTCAACTTTAATTGAACATCTCTGACTTAGACGAAGGTGAAAGTACAAACGTGTGTCATGACTCGAATGGCGTAAAACGAAGGAAGATCGAAGCTTGCGAGCCGAGCATGTGCTCCTCAATCACGTGACCTACATTCTCGCAATCCCATGATTCCACTACAGTCCATCCCTTCTTTAAGGGAGTAAACTTAAACTTACGACAAACGCTTACAAGTTGAATGAAATTGAATTTGAAACAAAACTAAGGGTAACAAGAAAATCTTAACAGTCTTAAATCCTCATGTGTCCACCCCTTCTTTAAGGGATCTTAGTTTTGCGAAACTAAAGATGCAAACATGTCTTTGTCAAGTTTTAAGACATAAGTTCCTCCATGTGAACCGCCGGACATGGATAGATAGGGACACTTTGAAATAAGTCCTCTTAGTTTTCCGCAATGTGTCAAAATGTCCTGGGCATCAGGAATCTTCTGATAGATGACTTTGCAAGCCTCTGAGGCATAAGCCTTTGTATTGGGAAGAGTACTGAGATGTTCTCCAAAAGCAAATGCTAACTTTGCCACATCAAGATCAATCGCTGCACTCTTACGGGTAGGTAGTTCATGAGTGGTAACAGTCTCGTTCAGTGGTTGTTCATCATTAAACCTGAGATCATCAGTTGCTGTTTCTGAGTGTCCATCTGGAATGACAATGATTTTCTCAATGTTCACTGTTTTAAGCTCATGCTGAGTGAATTTATGTCGAAGTCTTAACAGATCCTGGCGACCATGAACATGTCCTGTAACAATGTAAGGACCATCAAATCGACGAATAAACCTTGTGGCTGATCCTTTAGGTTGGGAACTGGGAGGTGGTCTTCTGACATAAACTTCCTTTCGATTTCTGTTTTGATTGCTCTAAGTTCTTCTGGACTTTTCTTGTATGGGTGGCTGTAAATGGGAGGGGCATCGCCTGTGTCAATTCTATGCTCAAATCCGGTAACAGCTCCGAGTGGACAACCAGGGAGGAGAAATGCAGTTGGATATTGACAAATGAGTTCTTTGAATCTCTTCATAATATCTGCATCAACAGTAGAATACTCCAAGCCATCTAGACCCAAGGCTTGAAATATGGCATCAGTGTAGTGAGTTGAATAAGGATCACAGTTTCAGCTCTTCTACTGGAGGAAACTCAGGACCTTGACAATCATGTTCTGGTAATGCATCACAGATAGGAGACAATATGGATGAGTCGAGACCAGCATCTAACATTTCTTTCTTTTGCACTGACAGTTGCCATTGCTTTGAACAATTCTTTGTTTCCGTATCCGTTGGTGGTTGCATTGGAGCAGGTGGCTGCTGTGTATCTGCCCATGTAAGCCATCCATCTGCCAGTTGCGTTGCAGTAGTGTCAGCTGCTTCTTCAAGGATAGCATCATCTTCATTTGTCATGTCTCTAATATCTCCTAAAATAACATTCTCAGCAATAGTTGTCTTCTTCAGCTTAGATTCCACTGCCAAGGTGGTACACCATGTAACGCACATGTCAGGTGCTTCTTCTGTAAGTACAGGAATTTCTGTTGCTTCGGAAATTTTCACGAGGTGTGCATTGCAGAATTGATCAATATCAGTTCCTTTGGTCTCTGGTATAACATGACTGGAAATTTGACTCAGATCAAAGGGGCCACTGAGAACTTTGACACCTGGCTGGATATCTCTGCCCTCAATCCAAAGCGGTTGATGCATTGCTTGATAGCCCATCAAGGCTGCAGAAAGGGTGACGCAAACTGATACAAAGTTGAGACCACGGTGAAGGGATTGAGAATGCTTATGGACACCCAGTGGTGGTGCTCCAGTGAGAAGGCAGGTAACACTAACATGTGGCTTTGGCACTGTTGTTTCATGTGTCACAGATCCACTGGTTGCTGATGCACTTTTGAAGCCATTGAGTGGATTGTCGAGCGAGCACTGAACAAGAAACTGCATGCTTGGGTGTCGAAAGGTGATAGATGGAACGTGATGGTCAACCAATGCTTGAGTAGCATGAAGGTGGTTCTCACCAAAGAGAATTGGCCATACGAGCCCTGGAACTACAAGCATAGTAAAGACAGTTTCTGTTCCTGTTTCCCAGGTGATTGGTATTTGCATTGTGGAGACTGCTTTCAAATTAGACTTCGGATCGGCAGCTGTAACAGAAATGGGTTCCTCTAGGGTGTGGTACGTGAGATCAGGTCGTTTGGAGGCCACATAATCTGCATGTACTTTGCTTACGAGAGATACCGAACAACAGCTATCCAATGGCAAGGGCAGTTGTTGACCTGCCGATGTGACTGAGGTCCACAGAATGTTGCGTTGATGCAATTGAGCTTCTGGCTTTGCGGAAGGAGTGTGTATGGTGACAGCAGGCAATCCAAATAAAGGCATGGATGTAGGTGGCTGATCAGACGTGACTGACTTTGGTCGTGAAGCTGAGGCGGCGCTCGAGTTTTCAGAACCTGAGACCATGGAAGAGGCAGATTGTTGCGGAGACTGAGCTTCACATTTTCCTAGACGAGTAGATAGGACCACGAGTTGCTGCCTTAGAGAATTTAGCTCTTCAGATGGAACAGAGGTGTGAGATGTGGGTGATGAGCGATTTTCAGAATGTCTGATAGCTTTACAACCCCATTTATCACAGCGTTGGCACTTGTGTTGTCGGCCATATGAGCATTTGTTTCCATCTTCCTCGCAATTAGATTTGGGAAATCGATTGTAATTTCGGCAAATCTCCGGTTGTTTTGGAGTTTCTTTGCGGTATTTTGGACAGTACCTTGACAGATGATTTGTTCCTCCGCAAGTGTAACAAGCTCTCTGTTGTCGTTGGGAGTACGGATCTTGAGATTTCGTGGTAGTCGAAGAAACAAACACATTCGGTGGCACAACTTTCCATTCATCAAGCGACTGATTTCCATTCGAGGCGGTGAGCGGAGTTTGAAATGACAATTCAACGCGACGAGCGGCGTCCACGGCTTTGTCGAGCGTGGAGAATTCTGCTGCTTTTACGACGAGTTGCTGAGCGATCTTGTGATGAACTTTAGAAATAAATTGCGAAATGACAAAGGTGGGACAATCCTTACCGATTTTTTCGCCAAGCTTCTCCAGTTGATGCAGTAGCTTTTTGTACCTGAATGCAAATTGTTCCACTGACTCGCCGTGCTCTTGTTGAATAGCGCTCAATTCTCCTGCCAAACGACGGCATTTGTCTTCTTTTGACTCCCCGAATTCCGTACGCAATCTTTCAATACATAGATTAAGTTGTTCCTCTGCCGTTTTCTCAGCGTATCCTTCGGTGGTTTTGGTAATAGATAAGACAGATCTCGGCCATTCGCCAACACATTGCTGCTCCAAAAGTGACAAACGAGTCCCGACGGGAAGATGTGCTGTTTGTTGTGTGATGCGCTCGAGGAATTCAGAAATATCGTCGCGAACCACATTATCTCGACGAAAAGAAGGCAGTTGAATTGACGGCATGCGAAGGCCTTGCGAAGTATTTGCCTGTGCTTGGACTGGAGCGGCTTGGGCCATTTGACCGACTGATTCCGAAACATGTGAAACGTTTGTTGTCAGTTGTTTGACAACATCGACGAGTCCTGCGACAACACCTTGAAGCTCTTCGATTGTTGCCATCACTTTGGATTCTCCACCACTTGTAAATGGATGACAGGGATTAGCTCTCTTTACTCAACTTTAATTGAACATCTCTGACTTAGACGAAGGTGAAAGTACAAACGTGTGTCATGACTCGAATGGCGTAAAACGAAGGAAGATCGAAGCTTGCGAGCCGAGCATGTGCTCCTCAATCACGTGACCTACATTCTCGCAATCCCATGATTCCACTACACAACTTACTGATTTCATTGATTTGTAGAATTCTGCTTTTCGTTAAAGAAAACAGCATGTCACTTAATTATGAGATCAATTTCCGCCCGCGATTGTCAAGTCTTTGTCATGTCAATGATAGATACCGATTTGGCCGTTCCATTATACTCGAACAAATTAGGCTTATTAGGCCACTAGCTAATCGCGAGTCTGGGTAACTGTCGAGAGTCGAGAGTCGAGAGTACTAGGTCGAGAGTCGAGAGTAACATGTCGAGAGTCGAGACTGACATGTCGAGAGTCGAGACTGACATGTCGAGAGTCAATAAATAGTCAACAACTCTGTCAATCGATAATTAATCGATAATCGGCAATCGATAATTTATCGAGTATATTCTAAATAATCGATCAGTAATCGGCTTTGGCGAAAAGATTGCGCGACAAGCCAAACGAAGTAGGATATGCGCTAGCCTCCTACGCAGACGCTCCTTGGGCTGTAGGAGGCTAGATAGGCGCTGGTGCAAGCAATAAATTCATTTGCATTTTCTGAGACAAAACTAGTTCTAACACGCAAATTTTTTTCATATTCAAGCATTTGAAAACCGCGATAATTACCCAGACTCGGAAAATGTCCGGTTGTTATCTCATAGATAATGAAAAATAGACGGAATCTTTCAGTAAAATAAACTACTGTTTCACATGGAGTAGCTCGTTCTCGGCACATCAAAGGCCGATAGTAGGTGATATCATCTATTTTCCACGGCTTTTTCTAAGCTTCTTTGTTTACGTACCTGTATCCGGCACTGCTATCTAAAATAATTCCGTAAATCGTTGTCATAATTTTGCAGACCTTCATTGTGTACGTTGCAAGTTCCTAACGCCAAATATTTGTACCTTTCTTGTCATCATACCTATTGCTGTTGCTATAACCTATTAAACTGAAACTTCTTGCAAGTAAAGCCGGTTAGCGTGCGAGAGGGAAAATGACCGGGTATTCGTATCATAACAATGTCCGGAAACGCACGCATTACACAGTCACGCTAATCTCCATTTGCGGCATAGTTACGATTTTAGAGAGTGCAACACCGGGCGAATGTGTTTCATGACGCAAAGCACGACCATTTTTTGTGTTCTGCGCTGCAGCCGCTGGCTTAGCCTATGCAGACTTTCTTTTGGGTCGTCACGCAATCTCTCAGTGCAGGAAAGATTGCGTGACAAGCCAAAAGAAGGAGCAAAACAAACAAAGCCGTAAATAAGCCCGGGGGGGGGGGACTCCCATATCGACTCTCGACATGTCAGTCTCGACTCTCGACATGTCAGTCTCGACTCTCGACATGTTACTCTCGACTCTCGACATGTTACTCTCGACTCTCGACAGTTACCCAGACTCGCTAATCGCTAATGAGTTGAGTTGTTTATCGTATGTTCAAAAAGCTAAAACATGTACGGACATGTTGATATAAGATAATAACAGCCTTAATTGCGGTTTCTTTCTAAAAGAAACAAAGACGTGCTTGTCTTCATATTGATAAGAAAAGAACTGAGATAAACGAAAATAGTTTTTAGAACTGTGACCTTATAGTCACGAAAGGCAACGTAGTTTAGGGTGGCCGTGAAGTAGAACAGAACTTCAAAGCAAGAGATGTTTGGCGTTAGCCGGGGTTATCAAATACAATACACCAAAGAAAAAAGAAAAAAGCCAGCAAAGTTGCTACATCGCACAGGTAATCAATCTAGTCAATGCACGTGGCAAACATGTAGTGCCGGGGTTAGCGTGATAAATTCAAATGCAAAGTGTGTGCTCGTTCCATGTTCATACATTATATTTACATGTCTCTAGCTTAAGCCAGCTACCACCTGTAGTTTGTTTGTAATTCACGAAATTCAAGTTGTTTATTTCGCGTTACAACTTGTTAATATACAAATAACTAGTATACCTGATAGGTAGAAAATGCTGCCGGGGGAAAGGAAAATGTAACAGTATGCGCATAAGTAGAAGTTTGAATGGAAATATAATTTATTTCTTCGGATGAACTATAACCACTGAACGCAACAAAACTTACCAAACAGCAAGATCAGCGAGCAGATTCAATATTACTCCTTCGGAAGCTTCTTCATTCACTTCGGAAGCTTCTTCATTCACTGAGTGCACAGCACATGACGCTGGTTTACACATTACGCTGGTTTATTTCTATATGTTAATTGTGTAACCTAAGTCTCAAAAATGTCGTTATCAGTTAAGTGAAGGTATACGCTCACTTTAATGATACTCCTTAGAAATCTGTTTCTTAGAGTTTTACAAAGAGCAATCAGCCCCATGTAAACAAGCTCTTCATAAAACATCTGCAACTCCTTATGGAGCACCCAACGAGTTAACGAACAACAAAAGCCATTGCTTACATTCTCAACAAGCAAGGCCTTCTCGTTGATGTTTAATCTTATATTGACGATTTTTACGTTGCCGAGAGAAAAAAACACGAAAGAATATATTTTGATCGCATGACTCATTGAGTTGTTTGGAGCCAAAAATACTCGACCGTATATCTTTTGATCGCATTAAATTAGTGGCTTAATTGCATTCACGTCAACACCTTGACAACGAGTGTCGCTGTTGCCGCTACTGACTCGTACTCCAGGACGACCTTTTTGCACTGGCTCCAATGCAAAAGAATAATTATCTGCTACGTTAACTCCAACAGCCACTGGCGAAGAGTGCAGCTTTCGTTTAATAGAGCAGCCTGTGTTCGACCTCGTCGAACTTTCAGTTGTCGATTATTGATTATTATCGCGAACTCTCACGTTTCACCGCCTCCAGGTTTCTCTGTCAGTGCTCTTCTTTTGAAACTAATTATTATTTTTTTCTGTCTTCTTTTTGTCTTGAACGGGTTATATATTTTACGATTTTTTTGGTCTTAAACGGGGAATATATACGCAGGGTATGATTTTGACTTAAATGTCTTAGACGGGTAGCGCGTAGCAGCAAAAAACCGGAGCAACGAAATAACTCACCTCTGAGCCTAGCCGGTCGAGAAAGAGAGAGCACGTGGAACTGCGCATCTTACTTTGTTCCATTCGCGCATAGCCACAATTCCATGCGGTCTGAGCCTAGCTGTCGAGAAAGAGAGAGCACATGGAACTGCGCATCTTACTTTGTTCCATTCGCGCATAACCACAATTCCATGCGGTCTTAGAAAATTTGGTTTCAAGGCCCTATATTGTAATTTTTTGCCGATTAGGTCTGCTGCCTTGTTCGTTCGCTTCAGGCTCACTTACAGCGGCAGCAAACATTGCGTTTCAAGTCTACCTGCGTCAGTCCCATTTGAATTGCCATGAAATTTCATGACGTCACCGGCTGCCATAGAAGAAGCACGCAAACCCATTCCCAGGTTCTTACGTAAACTTCCCGCTTGCCAGAGAGCCAGAGAGAGGAGGATCGGAAGAGAACGGGTTTGCCTTGGTTATTTGTCTTTTGGTTCCTATTAACGAATTATCTGTATGCATTTACAGTCCGTACTGCGCAATGTCGGCCCTACAATATTTTCAGTCTCAAACGAAGGAATGTAAATTCAGATAGGATAGAAGAACCTCGACGAAGTGTATCAAGTAAATCAACAAAATCAAAACAAAAATGAAAACAAACCCTGAGGCTGCGCAATACTCTAATAAATACTCAATATAAATAATGTTTGATGCCGGAGAAAATGTATTTAAATTTCCCCGACACAGGCTTTACTTCGCGCAAATATTTGCTTTGAGCTACAAATTAAATTTTTTCAATAAAATAAACACATACTGTAATATAATTATACAGTGGATTGTGATATCATTTCTCTCATCACAAGAAACTAACTAATAACTAAGTAAATTTATTTTTGATGAACGAAAACTACTTAACCCCAAGTGCAGGCTTTATAATTGATACCCGAGTCATCATGACAGAACAAGAATGCTTCATAAGATAATTAACACCTAACACAGCACACGTGAGATAATGAAATAAATTTGTATGGATCTGGAGCGAGATGATTACAATCCAACAAGATCTAAAAACGTTTTTGAAACAGCAAAGCATCGTAGTGGGCCTTGTAAATAAGTCCATCTTCCCTTCGAATTGAAGCATATCGTAAATCTTCCATTGCGTTAGCGTGAACAACATAGACAAGTCGTTATTAAAACGTACATGTAAGATGCATGATATTTCCGAGAATCCACCTAATACTGAGTGACATCGCAGGGTCCCAATCCATTTCGTTAACTCAGCTTAATATTATTCGCTATGCGCATTCTCCGCGTAAAAACCGCAGTAGCCATTTGAGTACGCGTCGCGGACCTATTTTTTAAAATTGTATCTTTAAGTTGTATCTTTACAAGTTGATTATTAATCAATAATAAAAATGGGGGTCACAGAGCTCATGTTTGAGTTATAAGCACTTACATGTAAGCTAAAAATAAGGGTGTTTTTGACAGGTTATACTGTTGCTATGGTAACCTGTTATGTCAAGATGATCTTGTTCACCAATGATTGGGCATTCGTTTGATATCATTATTTTAGCATCAACTGATCTGTAGGGAGGTAGTATTGAGCCATTAAAGCACAACTGCTGTAAACTGTTACCAGCCCCCTTAATTCAAACTACATAATCTGTCTATGCAAGTGAGAAACTCAGAACGTTTTTGTGTTGAGCAGACTAATGGCACAAAATACGAGAAAATACAAGCTACTCCATTTCCTCAGGGAGAATCCATCCAGGATACATGCACCTGTCGAACATGGACTCTAGGTCAACAGAGAAGGAAACCTCGGGATTCCCGGCCATTAGCTCCACCCATTTAGGAGGTGGACCCCAAGAGGGAGTGAACCTGAAACACTTGAGACTGGGATTTGCATGAAGAATAATCTGGACAGACTTCACAGGAATATGGCAACATTGCTCAATGTCTATGTGTACATATGAACTCCTACTGCACAAGATGTCACAAAGCTGATCTTTTGTAAACTGTTCACACATCGCTATAGCAACTTTCTTTGGGTGTGGTAAGCTTTTAAGTGCTTGTACTGCCGTTTTTGCATCAACATTGCAGCAATATTCCATTATTAGTATCTCCAAATTTGGCATATTCTGGAGAAACGATAAGTTTTGGATTGTACTGTTGTAACTAATGTTAAGTTCTGTCAGTTTAGTACATCGACTTAGTGCTCCTTCAATATATTTGGGTGGCACTTCCATTCTGAGTTGCCCCAAGTAACTCACAAATGACAAACGTCTAAAACACTGCGCATGTTCAAAAACGTGATCGAAGCGTGCCTTGGTATAGTAAACGTCGAAACAAAAATTTCTCCACAGAGTTGGGTTGTGGCAAATGTTTTGCATTCTTCTGCATACTGGCGATATGTTCCGTAAAATGTCAAGCAAATCGAGGAAACCAAAGATCTTTAATAATATTTCCATTGGTAAATCGCACAGTGTCAATCTTAAAAGTGAGAAGATAATGTCTGAGAACACTGTTGTCTATAAATGATAATCAGTCAAATACTACGCGCATAGTCAGGAATATTAAAGCCTGTGACACCTTGTAGCATTTTGTGCGTGACACATCAGTGACGTCATGGATAAAAGCGCGCGGCACTATTGATTGACAGATGTTGTTAGTGTTCTTTTTCCCGGCGACAAAGTTTCCCTTCACAATACTACAGTAGTTATCAAAAAAACGCCTGAAAAGTCACTTGTGGGACAATCTTTGAATGAGATGTTGTGGTGCCGTTCAAGAACAGGAAATTGGCTAAACTCGAACCATAAAATGCAGTGTAAAAAGGTCAAAATTCTCGTTCTTTGAAGCTTCAACATGAACAGAAAGCGTACAAATTCATCAGCACAGCGAGGAAAACCAAAGGAAAACCCAACTTTGAAAATGGAGAGCCAAGGTAAATTTTTTCAATCGAGCATTTTGGATGGTGAATTGAAATAAGCTTTTTACATTTTTGCTCTTTAAAGTAGCTTAACATCTAAGCTTACGTAAACGTTTAAAGTTGTCCTTCAGTAGCATCTTGAATAATGAGTAAACGGGTCAAGTGAGGCTTTAAGCTACTGTATTTTGCTGTTCCGAGCTTTCGCCGATCCACGGCATCATCAGGGAATAAGAAAATATTCTACAGTACAGGATTATAAAGTAAAGTTGTGGCGTGGGTGACACCACAAACACAAATATTAAGTAGGCGGTAGTAATGAACAATAGGTAATTAGCTGTACAAATAATGGCGATAGTAATAAACAATAAATTATTAGTTCTGATGAGAAAAAATTGTCTTAGAGTTCTGTAGATAGTTCTGCCTAAAACAAAAGATCTTTAGTTCAATGCATTCCTCTCGGGAATTGAGTTCATGTTTGTATTTTCGAATGTAAAATGCTTCAAACAATCGCAAGTTGACAGGGTCGTTTTCTTGTGTGATTATTTTGACATCGATGCTTTCGTTGTTGATTGTCCTTTGGCACGTTAGGATGTGTTTCTTTACGGAGGAATTGTCATTGTTCAGGTGTTCTCTTACGCGATCATGAGTTGTTTACATCTATTGCATGTGATTTGGTATACAGTGTTTCTCCGTAGGCATAAGTTGGTACTTGAGATGTGACAGTTGGATCTGGTGCATTTTTGCTCTGTAGTGTGGTTAGAGAGAGCTTGCCTTAGTGTGTAGGATTTGTGGGCGACACGTACTGGGAGGCCTTCTTTGCGGAAGATCTTGGTGATTTTGTGGTCAAGTCGTTCTGAGATGAATGGAATTTTGAAGTACGAGCATTCCGTGTTAGGGATTTGGGGGTCTCGTTGGTGATTCTGGGGGCATGTGGTTTCATCTATGATGTTTTCTGGGTATCCATTAAAGTGCACCTAACCCCCCCAGAATTTTTCGCAAAATAAAATTGCCACATTTTTGTGAGTATCACTGCGCAAAAATTTTTCGATTTGGTAAAATAGTCTATTTTTTATAGCCAGTTAAAGTCAAGCTCCAAATAGTTCATGACCCGCAACCATGAGGATCTGGGGAGAGTGAGCTGTGACGTCAAATCCAGAACGACCGTGTGAGCGTTCTCTGTTGACTCTATACATTTCCCGGTCGATCGAGGGATTTCTTCTGCAAAATTCCTTCAATTTGGGCTCTTGAGTCATCTTAATTCTTTCAAATTAACAATGGCTTCCATTTCATCGGATACTGAGATGAGTTTTGACTCAGTGGACTCGGAAATAAATTCGCTGGATACAAGATATTTAGATAAGAAAGCCGAACAGGATGTGTCCACAAATTATGTTGATCACAGAGAACACCGCGATCTTCACTAACTTTGACGAAGCTACTGCTTATGGAGGGGAGGGTCATGGTATTTTAGGCCAAGACCAAGGGGTCAGGATATTTCTTTCCCATCACTAAGGAGGGTCACGTCATTTTCAATGCTCAATTTCAGATTTCCAACCCCCCTCCTCCCTGTTAATTTATGACCAGTCCCTTATGTTCAAAAATAGTTTTTAATGTTGATCCCTGATGCTGTATGGCTTAACAACTACAGTAGTGTGTTGAGAAGACCTTATTCTTGTCTACTGTTGAGGGGAAAAATGGAAATCCATTGCTTCTCATGAAGGAACTTTTCAATGAACTATTCAGACAGATTTTCTCGTCATAAGAGCTATAAACAGGTTTGTTTTGAATTACAGCTCTTATGACTTGAAAATTTCTCTAAATAGTTCATTTAAAAGTTCCTTAATGAAGCAACGGATTTCCATTTTTTGCCTCAACTTACCGGTAAGACGTTCTGGGACAATACACTTTTCAAAAAAGGCTTTAGCCTTTGGTAAACTTTTTCCCCAGAATTTTTTGTCATATAAGATCCTTTCCTTGTGTGAGTCACATGTAGTACAGTAGAAAAAAATCACAATATGGAGAATTTGAGGCTTCCATATGGAGTTGTACTTTGCATAATAAATATGTCAAGTTTTCAGCTTCAACGTTTTGTCTGAAGTGATAATCAAACAAGTTCCAGGTTCTTCTGCAGCTTCTTGTACAGTTTTGTCACGATGTGACCATGTGCACTTCATTTCCACGCAGCCCTTACCATGGCATGAACATTCCACTACCCCATCAGGGCTAGCAGCCAGAAATGGATATTTACTTGAGACAAGTAGTCCAGTTTCTGAAACAGAGAAATGATTATGTTCCTTTTTACATCTCTGTTCATAGCCTTTTCTGGCTAAGGGCTCCTTGTTTATACCCCACTGGGTGGCTTTGGAAGAAAATGGGGGTTTATATTGCAATATGTCAATTACAAGGTTTTCAGCAGATGATAAATTCCGCACATTCATTTTGTCATCAATTTTCTGAAGTACAGCACCAATTTTTTAAGACGTTATTCAACCAATTCAATGTGTTCCAGGTTTCATTGCTCACTTGACCTTTGGTTATCTGTGACAAAAGATGTGACTGTTGATGTGAAATGTGTAAGTCACTTAGAAACATTTTGCTCTTAGAGTCAATGACCTCCTCAGGATACCTTTCATTAACTATGGCAGCAAGTTCAGGCAAGCTTGGGGGCTCTTCGATATGATCTGCTATTTTCACCAATTCTTCTCTAATGACATGATTTATATCAGGATAACTACAAGTGTCTCCTCTAAACTTGTAAAGAAGAATTCCACAATTTCCATCTGTAGCATCTGCAAGCTTTAACCAGTCTTGTGCAGACCAAACCATAGGAGAGCCATGATGAAGAGCACGTGGGTCAAAAACATTCCGCTGAAGTTTAATCTGTTTTTCATTTACAAATAGTTCTCTTTCTGTCTTAACTTTCTTGATATTAATATCAGACATTCTTGTGGCACTGTACTTCTTTCTTGATGTGGATGGTTTATGCCACTGTTGAGGCTTTGATGTACATGTTTTGTTATCTCCAAGCTGCACTTCTCTCAAAATATGCAGTAGTAAGGCAGCGACATGCTTGCACCTTTCACCAAGCCTGCAATCAGTGGACAACTAAATAAATACATACAGTATTTTATTGCCATTTTCTAGATGCAATATTACGATGAAAAGTGGAAGGTACAGTGGATTCCAGATCGAGAGGTCCAGATTCAAGCCCTGGCCAAAGTCATTGTGTTGTTCTCTCTAAATGGGTACCGTCAAATTTTCAGGGCAACCTGACAAAAATTCTGGGGATTGCCTGCGATGGACCAGCATCCCATCCAGGGGAGTAGCAATACTCCTAGTAGCTATTATAGTTCACCACTAAATTTTCTTTGATTCTGATTGGCTTAAATCGAACATGTGACGTGATAGTGTTCATCTGCAGAGAGACACTGTCAGGTGATAGTGCCTGTCGGGCAAAAAACTCCGGATCGATAGTGCCCGCCTGAGCAAAAAACAACCGTTTTGTGCAGTTTTGAGCTAAACAGTTGAAATAATAAATTAAAAAATAGCGAGAATTTACTCTCTATTAATTCTTTCATAACATATGGGCATGCACGAAGTTTGGAACAAAATATTTAATGGAAAATGCCTGTAAATGTACAACAAATGCGAATGAAAGAGCACTAAACAATTTACGGAAAGATCGGTAAACCGACACAAATTCGTCCAAAAAATGACAGCCTGTTTACACCACAAGTTTAAGCTTGGCCTATTCAGTATTGTTACCTTGTATTTCGAAGAGGCTTGTCAATTCCAGCTTGAATCAGCACAATAAATATCGGTTACGAAGCTTAAATACGGCAGTTCGTCAAGCATTTGCCCGACGTAAACAAGTGAAACCTTCGACTCCGTTCAGTTGTCCGTTCGACTTGTAAAATGAATATAATGTTCAGCTCCACAATTATTTCCGATCTTCCCATTTTGAGCTAAATTATTTGCACAATTTTCCAGAATATATGAAACTTTAGAAGAGATTGAGCGAAGAAATAATCCTAAAAAAAAATTTGTCCTGCTTTCTTTTCATTCAATTTGGTAGCCCGCGCCAGATGTTTTGGCGCCGTTTTTCATTCAAATCATGCTTCATTTAAATGGAACTGAAAAATCACTCAGTCGATTTATAACTTTTGAAAAAGCAATACCGAAGTTTAACCTAAAGTTTTGTACGTATTTACGAGACAACAGTTGAAATGCAAAACTATTTTTTAAGCTCCAAGTGTCGCAGTGTGTTAGAAATCGAAATAAATAAATTCATGTCGTTTTCAGTTTTAGGCCGCCGCACAGAAAATTTAGTGGTGAACAATAACGACAATAGAGTGTTTTTGTCTCAGAACTATCGGTCTGATAGTTGCCCTTGGAAATTTTATGTTCTAAAAAACTAGCATATAAGTTTAATATTTGTTTTTTAGAACATAAAATTTCCGCGGACAACTATCAGCAGATAGTTCCTCGACAGGAACACTCTATTGTTATAATATTCATGCTATGGAAACTAGACCTGTTAAGCCACTAGGCTTGCAATGAAAAACAAAAAAAGACAGTGAAGGATAGCCCCCAAAAGTGCCTGAACACCATGTACTATAAAGGAGGCCAAACATAAATATCAACACATGCCATAATAATGCCATAAACAATCTAAGTAACAGTGCTTTACACCTGCTTTCAGTGTTACTGTACGTGCATAGCAGGCTTTTAGCGGCTATCTTTCAACATGCCATCTTTCGACATGGTATGTAACCAAGCCTAATTACAGCTGTAGCACTACAGATTTCTTTTACGGTGGAACTTGAATTTGTGTCCTGATAATCAGTAATGATGTACTCATTTATCATTAGACTAATTAAGGAGAGAAATACATGTATCTAGAAGTTATTCCGTGAATGATAAATTGACTGCTTTGCATGTTTACGCCTTGGGAACAAAGCGGCCTAATTCTATTGATGTTGCTTGCTACGCAGGCTATATTGATGTCACGGACGAGTGATGATCGAGTAAGCTTAAATTGTTTTAGTTAACCAGTAAATTGGGAGTCATGCAAGGTCAACACTCTTCTTCAGACATTTACAGTGCAAATACTATAACCGGGGCCACTTAGACAAAGAAAACCAAACCAAACCATCTTAAGTGAAGAATTTCAACTTCAGTTGTTTGAGCCAATATGTTTTCAGTTCAATACAGCATTTAAACATGGAATTAAGTTGAATTTCTCTATTCTGCTCTACAATATGTGATTAGTTTTCATTGCCTAGGTGGCCCCGCTTACAGTAGTCACACTGTAAGGTCAGTAGCTTTCATTTAATTATTTGTCATTTCTTGTCAATAACCAGAAAAATCACCAGTTTGAAAGTTTTAACTGTCTTTCAGCTGTTTGCATAGCCTGTCGAAAGATAACCGGTACATGCCCGCTATGCATAGCATAGACAAGAAATTGGTTAGTTATAAAAAGCCTTCAACTTAAGAGAAAAACTTACCCAGCAAAGCAACTACATTCAGCAGTCAGTACTTTCCCACTGTCTTTGTGCAAACACACCCACGAAGTGTATGAATCACTGCTTGTTTTCTCTTCAGGAACACAGAGGCAACGTACAAAACAATATTTCAAATTTGTACTGATGTGATGAAATTTTACATCATGAATATGTTCTGAGCACATCAAGCTCTTTCCTTGTTTCTTAGCCTTTGACGAGGGTTTCATGTAGGACTACCTCATCCTCCGTAACATCTGGGAAGTTTAAACTACCATCTTCCCAGCCTTCTTTTAAGTCACCAGGAAACGGAAGAGTTATATTGGATTCTATGGTCAACTTTTCGTGACGTCTCGTGGAAACATCTTCCTCTTCTTCTTTTGCATTTTTAGCGACCTCTAATCTCAACTTCCACGCATAGTAATCCTTCTCAGCAAGTTCTGCCTTCCTCCCGGAAATCACAACTCCTCTGTCTTTCAAAAACGTCTTCGAATCCTCCACTTTCCACTTTAAAAAGGCATCCACAGACATGTCGTTGGTGAGAAGATCACTATCACTTTCTACTGTAGCCATCTTGAATGTTTGTTTGCCCCCTGAGAGATCACATGAACAAAAGTTTTCCCAGCAAACCCCACGCGCGTGCAAAGATGGCGTGTTATCATGAATAAGACCTATTGGTTCCTATGAGTAGCCCAACTTCTATGTCCTCTCTGTAAGGCATCAGCTTTTCTGTGATAGGTGCAAGGTGGGCCAGTTGCGGATTACCTTCATGGTTCAGCCACACCGGTACTATGAGGGAGTGGGAGAAGCATTCAGTGTGTTTCTTTGAGCTAGAAGCTTCTACATGGTGGGAGGTAGCCTCTGCGATCATCTTGCCTGTGCCTTGTCTATGTTCTACAAGGGATTCATCATGGAGTAAAGTTGGGTGAGGACCGTTGCAGGTATTGCAGCTTTTCTTACGTCGGCAGTCTCTACGAAGGTGACCCCATCTTAGACATCCATGACAAAGACCTCTTGCACGTATGAATTGTCTCCTTTCTGATAGTCTTCTTCAGAAACTGATTGCAGGTTTCAAGACTGTGCAAGCCTTTACAGAAGAGGCATAGTTCTCTTCTGGCCTTGTTGTCGCTCTTGCCTCTTCCTTCTTCGTGTTCCATCTCGATTGAATCTGCTGCAAGGCACCTTCTCAGATAATCTTTGTAGCCTTTGCCTCTTCTTTCTAAATCTTCTTTCTTGAATTCTTCTTCATTAAGGACTTTACTGGAAATGACAGCCATTCGAGTATCTTGTTACGGTAGGCGTCAGCAATGAGGAACGGATTTCCGAACCTGTCTGACAAGATCTTTCTTGCTTCCAAGTACGCCTCTGCGCCTTCCAGTGTGAGTAGGCCACTAATTGCTTCTCTGGTTTCTCCAGCAGTGTACTTTCCAAGGTAATAGAGTCGCTGCGAAGAACTGTCAGTTCGTCTTTCAATTATGGTGTCAAAGGACTTCTGCCAGGTAGGATAGTGAATAAGATCTCCATTAAAAGTTTCTGGTTTAGGAAGTGGAAGTAACTCTCTTGCGTGACGCTGGGTCAACAGATCAGCTAGGAGAATTTCCACTTTGAACTGGGGCAGTGTTAGTGCTATTTCGACCGACTTCTTCACGATGCATTGTATAGGGACGCGTGGGCGTCTGGTTCTTAGGTGTTGAAAAGTTAATGTATTCTGGAGCAAAAGGGTTCAATGTGGATGGCAAAGGGATTATGACAACCTTAGAAATTTTGCTTGATGGGTCAAGGTAAATTTGGAGACTTTGCAGTTTAGTCTTGTGTTCGATTTTCGGTATTGCCATCAAAGGTTCAGCCATGGAGCCGACATTTGTTTTTTGTGTTTGCAGACTATTAGCGTCAATTACTGATGACACCTGGGTATTTAAATAGCTTTGAAGAAGATCGCTTTTATCGGTAGCACAGGGCAACAGGACTTCCTTTCGATCAATTTCGCTCTTTTCTACCTTGCGATATTTGCATAACAATACTCTTGAACACAAAAGCGAGGCAATTTCGGGCACAAGCTGCAAGACATCGTGTTTTTCTTGAGCTCCTTCAACTATTTTAGTATAAAAACAGTTTTGAAATGTAGAAGAACTACAATTCTTTTTGTTTGCGTTGTTTTTAGAAAAACATGTAAAACGACTTTTCTCTATTAATAAAGAGTAGATTCGCATAAGCAACAGGGAGATTGGGTTACGATCTTTACGGCAAACTTTAACTAAAATAGTTGTATATTAAGTTATTCTCCGTTTTAAAACTATTTTTATGCCAACATAGTTTAAGGAGCTCAAGAAAATCACGATGTTTTACAGCTTGTGCCCGAAATTGCCTCGCTTCTATGTTTAACTGTATTGTTATGCAAATATTTCAGGTTAACCGTGGAAAGGGCTATTGAATTTAAAAGACCTTGTGAGAACGGAAGTTACGTAATCATGACTAATTATTTACAACCATGCTGGGGTATTGGTGTACCATTGTATGCAGTCAGTTTGGTTGGCTCGGGGTTGTGTCTGTCGGGAAACTGTTCTTGTCCAGGTAATCTGGAAACATTTTTCCATAAATTCTTAATGGCAGAATGTTCCCTTGTGCTCCAGTATCCACTTTCACTTTTAACAAAACATTAGGATTGTCCAAATTCGGCAGTTTCACTTTGATTTGTGCAAAGCTTCATCTCTCTCTGCATCAACACCAGTACTATCAATTTTGATGGTCTCAAATAATAACTCCTCAAAGTCAGAGCTTGTTTCTTCTACCGTATGTACCTTGCTCTGCTTTGCCTTGTCTTGGTATTTTCGGCCATCAAATTGTGGTTGGGGTGGCTGTCTGCTTTGTCGATCCTGTGCTTGCTTATTTCTGCACACTTGCTCCCAATGATTGTACTGCTTACATTTCCTGCATTTTGTGCCATATGCTGGGCATTTTTTTCCATGGTTGAGTCCACATTTCCCACATTACGGGTTGGGATTTTGTCCGACAGCATCAATATTTGCTTCATTGGTACCAGCAGAGGCACCCTGTAGCTGTAGGGACTTCATGTCATTGACCGTGGCTTCTCTTGTTCTAGCAATGTCCATTGCCTTGTCGAGCTTCAACTTTTCATCTTTTCCAAGGAGGTTTTCTTGAACGTTTTGCTCTGGAGTACCAATAATTAACTGTTCAATTAAATGTTCTTCCATCTCGGCTTCACTGAACCGGCATTTCTGAGCTTGTAGCTTGCATCTGGCCATGAACAAATCTACAGACTCGTCCTTAGTTTGTCTGAAGCCTTGCAATTGGAAACGAGCAATTCGAAAATTCAACTTGGGCTCCAGATACTTTGTAAACTTGTCGAAAATCGTATCAGTTTTCACTTTCTCTTCATCACTCAATTCAAAGGAGTTGAAGACTTTGAGGCCTTCTTCGCCGATCCAAAGTAGGATATATGTGGCCATTTCTTTCTCTTCTTTCTAGTTTAATTGCCCATTAAATATGAGCTGACAGTATTGTTTGAAAGTTTTAAACGCTGTTGGCAAGTCAGTGTCATTCCAATCCATATGAGGCGGTTTGATTGCAGATAACTCGCCCATACTTGTAAAGTGAAGTGATGACCGGTAAAAATATCGAGGTACTCGGTCTTGCAAACCAGCTGCACGCTACGAACAGTAGATGTCCAAATCCGTGTCCATCGGGTTTATTCAATGTTCCATCTGTCCAAAACAATGCTGGCTGTGGTTGTCCTTGTCACCGCTGCCACCATGTAAAGATATGCAATGACTATTTAAAGGATGAGTCAGGATTCCACAAGGATTACTAAACACAACTTTTACTCGTACAGTAATCCAAGATGGAGGCAAACTGTCTGACATGCGCAGAGGCTGCGCGGTAATAAGTAGCTAGGGAACTGGTGACTAGCCATATCATGACAGTAACCACCTTAGTGTTTAGTACGCAGCAGGTGTGACGAGTAGTCATAGTGAATGTTGTACAATTCATTCAGCCTTGACTTCAGCTCCGTCTTTGCAGCACTAGCTGGAAGCAATTCAATCTGTTCCAATAGAGAGCTGTGTGTGGTGTATATTGGTGAAATATCTCTGCACATTGCCTTATGCTCTTTTGGACAATAATCAAATGCATATGACATGCACAGGTCAAGGCATTGTGAATCCTTTTGTGCCAGTTTAGAAAACCTGGTCGTTAAAAAGTTCTGGTAGATTCGCACATCTTTGATTAGTGCTGATCCATTTAGGCCAGAACACCTTGTAGACACATCCTCAACAAGTGCACACAAGTCATCAAACTTTGAGTGGCCAAAATCATCGCAAAGGTTGCACAACCCTGCAAGCATTGTATCCATGCGGAAGTTGGTGGGCAAGTGTGTGTATATATATGTCCTCTTAACTCCATTGGGGAACTCCAGAAGGTACTGCTCCACAAGTCCCCAAATTGTGTCTTGCCAGTACCTGATTGCAGTCTCCTCTCCATTTAAAGTTGCTTCTTTCTGTTGAGACTGAAGTTTGCAACAGGTTAACGGTATTTACTGTGATGTTAAAATGTCCTCCTTGGAACACAGCACCACTAAATGGACCTCTAGCCGGCATAGCGGGACTATGCATATGGCAAGAGAGCAAGCACGTGGTCACTTTGATCGCATTGACTTTTTGCACGCATTTGCATGATGACCTCAAAAAAAGGTGGTCTAAAACATATTTAGAGGTAATTATTGATAAAGATAAGGGCTGTTGTGTCTTCTCTGCATTGTTAGAATTTAATGGGAAACAAAACAAATCCCACTGAACAACCCAGCAAACAAACTACATTGTAGTAGCTGCGAAACAAAGGTAAGCTCAAGTTTAGTTCACTTTAGTTATATTTTTATTGTGAACAGTAGTTTCAAAATTGCTTCAAATGTAAAAGTTATTAATTTCAAAAGTAAATTGGTCTGTACAACATGGAAAGGTGAATGAGGTATGAAAACCACACAACAATAAGAGTGAATAAACTGGAGCACATGGCATGGCTGACTATGTCCTCAATAAAATATTTATAAATATAACCTTACTGAACTTATGAAAGGTAAACTGGCAGCTGGGTTTGCCTCTCGAGTGATACTCACTGGAAGCTCTGGCCCCACAGTAATGCGACCGATAATGTTCTCAATGTGTGGGCGGCATTTTGTGTGATTGAGTCGTAAACTCTGTTACCTATCAAAATTCCCTGTACAACACTTGATAAACACATGTTTGGCTCAATGGGGCGTTTGGGGTTGGGATATCCACATCTGTCGTATTCACATTTTAGTGTTGTGTGGTGGAAGGGGCTGCATGGACAGATCCAGGAAGAGGTTACAATTCCCCTTCCTCCCTGATGAGAAGAACATGTAGTTTGTGCTGGGTTTTTTTGTCTTTCAAGCCATGTCCTTTGACCGACGAACATGGAATGATAATCTAGACCATCATTGTTGTGGTTTTTAAAAGTTGAAAGAAAAGATTTCAAAGAAAATATACATTTTTTCAATGTCTGGTTATTTTTAAGCATGGTCGTGGTAAGGGAAAATTACACTCAAAGAAAATCGCAGTGTTTTATTTGGAAAATGTTGTTAATGGGATTACTTAGTTCAGAGTGATCCCTTGTAGAAAAGGTAGTGAATTAGAGTGTTTGTGAGAATTATTACCTGTTGTGAATTCTGACAGTTTTTGGCAATGTGCTGAAAAAGATGAAGGAGAAATTGTCCTTCTTTTACAGAAAGAATATACAAATGCAATTCTCAAGACCAATGTTTTACATCCTTTCTAAAAAGAGTTTAGATGATGTACTTAATATGGCAAAGAAAAATTGTTCTAATTATCTTCATCAAGGTCAAATCCTGTGAATTGTTCTTTTTCAGCAGTGGGAAATTATTTCCTAATTTTGGTATAGGCACAAGCTGGAAGAGGAATTTGTTTTCTTCCAAGGAAACCATAAAACAGACGAGAGAACTCCCTCTATGCAATGCTATGCAAGTAACTGTGAACGAAGACTCCCTGAAAATAAGCCCCCCCCCCCAAAAAAAATAATATAATCCCTGGGCTTACATTTGGGATTTATGGTATCGTGAATTTTAATCCTTGTTTAAGGTGCAAGAAATAAAACCAAGGCAAGAGTTGGCTTATTGTTCCTGTCCCAAGAATAAAATTAATGTGCTCCATGTCATGTATAAATAAAAGGCAGTCAAAACAAGAAGTTGAATTCAAGCGAAACTTACCTTTCTTCCGAACCGGTTTGTTTATATCTTTCCTTCCACTTCATACGAAATCTATCGGCTGCCATTCAAAGACTCCATTTATGGAGACATACGGGGTTGAAGCCGGGATGCTCAGTTACACACTGAAGTTTAGCACCAGGCTGAATATCTTGCAAAACGAGGTCGCTGTTTAAGAGCTGATGTCTGTAATCATCAACCGAAGGCATACAATAGGGAAAATACCGAAATTCAATTCTCAAAAAAATTTAAAAGATAGCCCTTGGTGAACTGTTACTAGGAATATATGTTTTACTTCAATCCGGTAATTATTTTCGAGATACAGAGGTAAGCTTGGTTCGCAGCTCTCAAACCAGTTTTTTAGGCGTCTGACACTGCACATTCTGGAGACCTTGTTTTGAAACTCAAGACAATTTTATTCCAAGAAACAAATTAATTAAGATAAAGTAGATAATATTTTTCATTATTTACGTTATTTTAAGCGATTTATTGCAATGCAAAATTGACGAAATTGAGAGGCTAAAATCATTGACTGGTACATAGCGTAGAGTATAGTGACTTATACAATGTGAAAGAGCATTATTTCAAAATACAAGTAGTACTTTTGTGAAATTTGAGCTTTCCCGTCAGCATTCCGATGTTAAAACTCAGATAAACACAGCATTAAAACATTTTGGAACAACATAGGTTTAATAATACTTGCTATCAGGCACCAGCACGTGTTTAAATAACAGTTACTATTTTCAGTGATTTGCTATCGCTTTTTGGCAATTTGGGCGATTTCAACACGGCCTTGAGTTCCAAAGCGTACACAAGTCCCCGGCACAAGTCACGTAAAGTTTGTCAAAGACAACTTGAAATCAAATCAAATCGGAACGTTTTGCACTCTGAAATTACTTTTTAACACACAGAAGAACAATAGCTATGAGTGCTTTGTTTTTCTTACCTTAGATGAAGAAATCCATGAGATAAATCGGGAGCAACATCTGTTGGCTGTATTTTCAAAATTTGTCCAGAGATTGCATTACGTACATTACAGCGGGAGACGTCTGACAAGTTGTTTCGATTACGGGCACCGAGCGAATTTTATTTTAAAACCGTATGAAAATTTCACAACTGAATGGCCACAATGCATTCATTTGATTAACGTCACCACATTGAAAAATTTTGAAAGAAATTAATCCAGGACCCTGTACTCAAAGGACAAAGTGCAAGAAGGAATATACCTAAACATCATAACTTCATCATAGTAAAATTAAAAAGAACAGAATGAACAAAATCAGTGGAACTGGTCACTCAGAGGATGTTCCAAAACTCAGCAACAGTGCAATATCTTAGTCCTTCATGCAAGAACACAACCCAACAAGATCCGAGATGTAACTAACATAAGGCATGGTACGAATTCACCCTTTCACAACTCAGCCTTACAGACATCCGCTAAGCGGTTTGGAACTGGAAAATATATAAAAGAGAATCAAATTAGTGAATAGTGAATAGCAAGTATCCATAGTAATATATAAATAAAATAAGGGATAGAGGCGTTTCTAGATAACAGTAAAAGAAACCTTGAGTGAGGAACTGCCTTAGCTTGATAGACTGGCTTATACAACTTCGTAAGGAATTTTTGGTGGGCTTTTAAATGTGCACATGTGGGAACAAAACAAATTTCAAGTTCTGAGAACATTAAACGCAACTGAAACAATGAGACAAGAAAGAAAATTAATCTGGTCTAAAGTTCAACAATTTATGTGATGACATTTATAGTAAGGGACAATAAGGAAATACGGAAAACTAGGGGGGCTTATATCCGAGGGAGCTTATAGCCAGAATATTTTTTTGTTAGGGGGGAGGGTGGGCCTATACCTAGGGGTGTTGTAAGCGGAGGGCTTATAAACGGCACTTTACGGTATCAGATTACCCATTTATGGTTCTTTCAATACATGTTTCTTGTTGTTGTAAATGTTACCATGTAATTGAGACCATGATATACTCTGTCCAATGTCGTATGTCTTCCATACAATGACACAACCCTCCTGGTAGAGGTAGTTTAGGCTGCTGATTCCCTCCCAGTGGGGTGTCACAGTGATTTGGGTACCCCCGTGTTTTGGGTCCCCCATGTGTTTTGGGTACCCCCGTACCCAAATCCCTAGTGATATAGGTATCCCCGGTGGGGATACCCAAAACACTGATCAGTGTGAAATACAACAGACTGGGGAAAGTGAGGTCATTCAAAGTTTTACTCATTTACCCAGGGTATTTTCGTACGAGATGTTCTCACAGTTTATTATATTATTCCTTACGTGATTTAAAACAATACGTGTCTGAAAATAGTCACAGATACAGACTACCTTTGTACTCTGAGATGGTCTAAAATATTAAAATAATCGGAAGCCAGACTCTGTCGTGATATGCTCGCATTTTGCCATTATTAGTAAACTTGCAAACATAGGCTGGGTGTAAATCCTTGTTGGCAGATAAATGTTTTAAACAGAAGAAGCACAGAAGAAGCACAAACTCTTTTATACGCTCTTTTGTCAAAGGAAGCGTGTTAGGAAGTGCGAGCCATGAAATGCCTTTGCTGTCAGCTAATACACTCGATCAGTTGTCACACAATAGGCAAGTATTGTCAGTGAAACTGCTCTCTTGATTAGGGTATTGTATCTACCCAGAAAGCCCTCAATGTTTCTCCTTCCTTATAATAATCGACCAGTCACCTTTGTAAAGGTGTAAAAATTTCCAACTGGCAGTTCAATGAATGCAATTCCCGGGATGCAATTACATGTCACTGCAGCCGGAAGGAGCCGAGAAGAAGCTACAACGGAAGCTTCTCTCGCGCCGCGCAAGATCTCGACGACCAAAATACTAGAAATAAAATTAAATAAACATCGGCCTTACAAACAAAGGCACAGGAAATTATTTGTTTTTATGTATCGGGCACCCCGTACCCAAATCCCTAGTGCTACAGGTATCCCCTTCCAATATATAGTTTATTTAAAAAAATGATTGCTGCATAGCATTTGTTTCTGTAGTATAACGTGGTTTGTTTATATAAAAAAGTGCTTAAAGGTTTTATTTCAGAGTCGACGTTCAGTTAAATATTGGTACCAAATCCCTAGTGATATGAGATCCCCTATCCCCTTCCAACATGGCAGTCGTGTTTTCGGTATCCCTGCCGTGATGAACATCGGCTTTCAACAAATGTTAAAAGAATGTTGAGGAAAATGTTGTAACCGTTTGATCGGAGCTTTAGAATCATTAGTATTGTATATGTAAATGTTTCACCAGTTTAATAATAATAATTGTCGTAAAATGACAGGAGGAGAGCGGTGTAATAACTCAATGCTGTACAAATGTACTTTTAATCATATCGCTCGCTCGAAGTACACGAGCTCTGAAAACTTGTATGCCCATATAAGGTATGACATCCCCCTCTTTTCGTTAGGAGGCAAGATCCTTTGTAACTCGACATATACATATAAATCAGAAGTAAGAACTGATAAAATAAACAGTCAGTTCAATGTAAACAGTTATCTCATGCTGAGATTGGTCACTATGCTTGTCTCAGTGTTCATGCTGCATTCACTCCGTAAACTTGGTTGGGACTTGTGTAATACGTCCTGCTCTAGTAATCTGACTCTTTGGCTGGTACGAGACTTTCCCCTCCTTTACAACAACAACATGAGATGGGGGACTTGGCTGCACCGCTGGGTTGTATGGTTGTTGCGTCAGAACAGGTGAAGGTGGTGCTGGTGTGCTCGAGATTGGATTGGTCTTCACTGGCGTAGGGGTGTGGCAACGTGAGGTGCAGGCAACAAATCTGGAGGTACTGGATCCTTAGGCAACGAATCTGGAGGTACTGGAGATGCAGGCAGCAAATCAAGAGGTACAGGCATTGGATCACTAACAGCCGTAGGTGTTGTGTCACTTTTGCTCCTTGGCCTCAAATGCTCCCTTGTCCTTTGGTAGATCTTGCCTCGAATGTCTACTAAGTAGGTTCTGGGACTCTGGATAGGCTGAGGTCTGTTTAGTACGACCGCTGGCTCCCATATGTTCTTTAGAGAGTTTCGTACAAACACCGGTTCCATATTGTTCAGGATCCTTTTATCACCTCCAACGTAAAACTCAGCTTGTTTGATTTGGCGCTGCTGGTTTGCTTCCAAGTGGGTGTCATTCTTCGGATGTTTAGACTTCAGGATACTTCTGGCACTCGGTAGCATGGTCTGGGGTTTACGCCCAAACAGTAATTCATAGGGCGAAGGCATCTGATTGTCCAGTGGAGTGGTACAGTACATCCATAAAGCTGTGTAAGGACATTCTTTGCTTTCCAGTGCTTTTGTCAACAAAGACTTGCAGGTTCCGATTGTTCTTTCGGCTAAGCTGTTTGCTTGGTGGTGGTACGGAGAACTGAAAGATAGTGTAATTCCACTTTGTTCGCATTTTGCCTTGAACTTCTCGCTGACATATTGTGATCCGGAATCAGAGATGATCGTAGTCGGTAAGCCATATTCGGCGAAGACACTTGTGAAGTGGTTGCATATGGTATTGGCTGTTATGTCACTTAAAAGCCTGATCACAGGGAACCTGGAATAGTAATCAACAATCATCAGATACTTCTTTCCGTTAAACTCGAATATGTCTGTTCCCAGTTTTTCCCATGGCCGAGTTGGAAGATCGGGTTGTATTATTGGCAGCTTTGGTTGGGCTGGTAGGTGTTTATTGCATAAACCGCAATCCTTCACCGTCTGTCTGATCTCGGTGCAGATCCCTGGCCAAAACACAGACTCTTTGGCTAGTAGGATACACTTGCTTTCGCCCATGTGACCCACGTGGATGGTCTGTAGGACTTGGTTCTGCATGGATTTAGGTATGACTATCCTGTTACCCTTAAGCACTAAGCCATCTTCTAGTACAAGATCACACCTGAAGTTCCAGTATTCCCAGAGTTCTTGTGGGCATTGTTTTCTGTAGGGTGGCCATCCATTGTAAATGACATCCTTCAGCAGGTTCATGGTAGGGTCTTGGGCGGTAGAAGATCTCACTGCTGTTAGATCAATGGGGCATGAAACAAAGTGAATGTTGCTCTCGGGTAAGAGGTCATCACGTTCTGAGGTTTCAATCGTGTGTACACCTTTCTTAAAGCACACGCGTGACAAGGCGTCGGCGACTGGGATTGACTTTCCTTGTTTGTATTGGACTTGGACGTTGAACCGTAGGCATCTGAGTAGCATTCTTTGTAATCGAGCCGGGGCTTCTGCTATGTTTTTCTTAAAAATCTGCTCCAGGGGAGAGTGGTCGGTTTCAACTACTGCATGTCTGCCCAGTAAGTAGTATTCAAACTTCTCTAGACCATACATGACTCCCAAACATTCACGCTCAATGTTTGAGTACCTGGATTCAGCGCTGGTAAGCGATCGGGAAGTCATAGCAACAATGTTCTCATTGCCTTGAGAGTCTATCTGTCTGAGCCAGGCTCCCACGCCCATTTGGCTTGCATCACACTGTAGGATCGTTGGTGTAGTTGGGTCAGGGTCATAGTACGAAATGATTTTGACTGAGCAAAGTTCTTCCTTTATCTTGTCCAATGCTTCTTGATGATGGGATTCCCATGTGAAATGAGAATGTTACTTTGTCAGTTCCCTCAAAGGTGACGTCATCTCGGCTAACTTCACCGAGTATCGATTGAGGTAAGTCACCATTCCTAGAATGGTTTGGAGCTCTGACATCAGATGGGGTCTTGATGTTGCGCATTGCTTCAAGTTTATTCGCAGCTGGCTGGATTCCTTTCTCTGTTAGCGTGTTGAACTGTATGGAGATCGGCCGGCTTGTCTTCACCTTGAGTAATGATCTTCATTTGGGCCTTGGTACTCTCGTCAACTTTGGCCAAGTCGTAAACTTGCCTGAATGTCAGAGTGTTCCCTAGCGCTATCGCATCTTTGCGCACTTTGTTTGATTCGACGCCAAACACGAGTGTGTCTCTGAGTGTGCTTTCTTTGACAGCCGCGTCGTACCCTACATCATCTATTAGCAGACGTGCTTCAGTTACAAATTCCTCAAACGGCTTATCTCCCTGTTTGAGACATCTAAGTTGGTATCTAGCTAGGATCTGGTGGCTTTGTGTACACTTCTAACGTTGCCAGAACCGGGACGATCTTGAGATTATCGCCATCGTTGGCCCATGTGGTCGTGTTGTAAATTTCGAGGCCTTTATCGCCTACCCACAGCAGCAGCAATCTGACTTTCTTTGCTTCTTCGACTTTGTCAAGTGGCCCAGCGAAGACTAGTTCGCATTTTTGCTTGAACAGTTTGAATCTCTTGTGTACATCTCCTGGACTGGTCCAGTCTAGGGAAGGAGGTTTGAATCTGTCGGCCATGTTGTGCTTTTGCGGAACGCGCCGATTGAAGCTCAAAGACTTGAAATATTTGAATATTTGAAAACTTGAATACGGTCTTTCGACTCCTGGAGGATCAGTAATCCCACTTCTGACACCATGTCGTAAAATGACAGGAGGAGAGCGGTGTAATAACTCAATGCTGTACAAATGTACTTTTAATCATATCGCTCGCTCGAAGTACACGAGCTCTGAAAACTCGTATGCCCATATAAGGTATGACAATAATAACAATAATAATTAAATAGTGGATTAATTCTGCAGTGTTTTAATTGACATAAAGTAATACAGTTCATTATTATTTTAATAAAGTTCCGGTGGATGCGAATCTACGAGCTCCATTTCCGAATTGTTTCATTAATTATAAAATATAATATCACGGCAGTTTTGGATATCCCCGTACCCGAATCCCCTAGTGATATGGGTATCCTCTTCAAAATACGGCTGCCGTGTTTTCAATATCCTCTCTGGCGGATGTTACAAATGCACAGTATTTCTCATTCTGTGCTGTGGATGTTTAAATTGTTCCTATACCCAAATCCCTAGCGTTATGCCCCCCCCACCTCCCCCGATCTACGTGTTTCTCGTACTCAGGACGGGATCTTCAATATTATTGCATGTTTCTTTAGTTGTACTGTTCAAATGCAAGAAACCAAAAACTGAAATGCCGTAAGCGCCGCAAAATTTCACCGGTGACGTAAGTTACACGGTTGGCTATTGCTTTCACCGTTGGGCCAACAGCAGCATTTCTGTCCCAGCCTAACTGGGAAGGAAAGCGTCGCATCAACTCTTCTTCTAGCGCACTTGATACATCGTCCAAGGCTTTAAGGCGGGCGTTTAAGCTTTGTCGAAAGCTTGCCCCTTGCTTGTTTTCAGTTGCATTCTCTTCCGTAAGTTCACAGAAAGCCTTAAATCCTCGTCCACCTCCTCGACCAAATTCTGAGTGCACTTCTTCACTCTTTTCACCAGCTTGTTCAATGATTGTCTTCAGCGTTCCCTGTCTGTCTAGCTCGTCAGTCATATCTTTGGCTTGCTTCCTCGCTGCTGCTACTTTTTAGCACAGAGTGGAACGAAGTGTAACTCTGGGGTATTTGAATGGTTTAGGGAGATGATCTTCACTATGGCCATATGTCTATATGGTATCTATGGTGTAAACTAATCGATAATCAATCGATATTTATTAATCAAGCCATGAATTGGTTAGAGTTAGTTTCGAGAAATCGGGAGTAAAATTATAGGGTTTGAGTGAGCAAATGCAAGGGAAACGGCTTTTGGTTCGAGTTATCGGGAGGTTTGACAAACAGGGGTCGAGAAATCGAAGTTCAACTGTATTTTACGCACTGATTACAATCTTGTGGAATGTAAACAAACTTTAACATGCGTGTTCGCGGACTTTTTTTGCTGATTTAAGTTTTATTTAAAGGTAAATTGCTTTTCGTGAAAGAAGAAATTATTCTTTTCTTTTAATCTTTCGGGTTCTATGAGTGAAATAGACCATTGAAAACGTTTTTCGAAGGAAAGGCGCTTATATTGACAGTCTTCACTGCGTAATTTTAAAATATGCAAATTCAGAAACTGCCGTAGTCAAATTTCGCGTCATTTTCGATCATCCGGGTATCGCCAATCTTTCTTGTCTTGACAGGGAAAACTTCTAAAATAACACATGTCTAAAGACACGGGGTTGGAAAACCAAGTAAAGTTTGCTTTTTTAAAACATGAGTAATGCGAGCAAAAGTTTCCAATTTGATTGTCACGTAACATTATGTCTGTCACGCATTGAACATTTGCAAGTCTATTCGTGCCCAGTGAATGAAAACTCTTTTATAGCGCTATGAACTAATAAGTTGAATAATTTCTTCGTAATATTTTTTTCTGAAGAACTGAGAGTGAGCTGGCGGTGTGAAGTCTTCGCGGTATAAATGACTGTTTCCCGACGTGAAATTATTACTTCACAGGATTCTGTACCTTTGTTGACAAGTGGTAAACAAATAATTTCTGAATCGAGCCATGAACATTCAGAACCGAGTGTTTTGATAATAAATCATGAAACAGAACTGATAAAAAAAACCATTACTTTGAATCAGATAAAAACCATTCTGAACTGCAATAATAAGCGTGCGTGACCGGCGGTTGCGTTTTATTTTATTGCATCATACGTTACGGTACGCTAACTTTACTTTTGGGGAAAAGAGAAGCGTAGAACACACAGTTGTTGAAAATATTCATATGCAATAAGTATTTGTTTGCAGTGTAGTTTTAAAGATCGGTGTTAACGTTCCACAAATAACTCAACTCTAGTTGAAATCCTCGGGTCTTTCAAGGTGAAAGAACACCGGAAATAGATAAGACCAAGAGATAAGAACTTGTCATTTCAGGTTTTAATATTTTGAGCAAATTTCAGCTAGTTTTTGAAGATGTTTGTCTTGATTGATCAACTTATGTTAGGAATCCTAACCTCATCGGTATCTTGCACAAATAAAATCATATATTCCGTGAAGACAACACAACTTGCCCAGCTATATATGTACAGTCAAACCTCTCCTTACGGACACCTCTCTGACCTCTCTATTACGGACAGTTCCCTTGGTCCCGGCAAAATGCCCATATATTCTCTATAAAGAAAACCTCTATAATACGGATCCTCTCTAATATATACGGACAACGGAAACTAAATCGGCCCCAGAGAGCAAATTCATACAAATTTAACCTCCTTATTACGGACACTCCAGTGATAATAGTTCCTATTCAATACAATTTCCTGCTTGTGGTTACATATCAAAGTTAATCAATTGTCCCATTGCCCATACAATAAAAGTAGCATTTGTTTTCAATCAGTTTATCGACATGCTATTGCCATTTGGTCCCATTTATCATCGAGATTTCTTATCGTCAGTGGAGCATTTCGAGTGACGTCATATTAGAGAGGTTCAACTGTATTGTTTATATTAGGCACCAAATTTATAATCTCAAATGAACAGATAGCGGAAAAAAAAATCGACCATGTCGATTTCTGAGTGGCTGCTAAAAGCGTGAACAGACACTGGGACTATAGCTTTAGCCCAAAAATGTATTTTTTTATGTTCGTTTTAATGTTCGTTCGTTTTTCCAAACGTCTTATAAAAGGATATATTTTACACACTGATTACAATCTTGTGGACAATAAACAAACAGCAGATGAAACCTTTCATGCGTGTGTTCGCTGACGTTTTTGCTAGGTTTAAGTTTTAAATTGCTTTTTGTGAAAAAAGAAAGTATTTCGGTTTTCCTGGGCCTTTAACCCCCCACCTCTCTGGAACAATTCCCTCCGTGATGGGGGTATGATTATTTGCTGGAACCACACATTCAGGGTTTGTACTCTCACCACCACTTTAGGTTGGGATGGAATGTTAAGCCCTGGTCAAACGGCGCATGATAGTCGATGACAGTTTAACTCACCTATAAACTATAATCAACTATCATCAACTGTCATGCGCCGCGTAGTCAAATGGCAAAAACTATCATCGACTATCATGGAGAATTTGAACATTCAAAGTGAATGATAGTCGATGCTAGTGCATGATAGTTGGTGGTCAAACGGGAGCGTGAGCTTCACTATCTTGACTATCTGCAACTTGACCAGGGCTTTCGGGGCAGACGTCACTCTGTGCTGCCCTTTGGGACTCTGAGTTTCATTTCACTGCAGTAGGAAAAATGTGTGGAAAGTTTTTGCCTCCTAAAATTAATTATCGTACACTGCTCCCCTTATCTGCCAAAGACACTAAAGCTGACACTAGCTACCAACTGGAGGGTCACTGCCACCATCACAACCATCACCAATAGCACTATCAATAGTATACCACAACCGCCACTACTACCACCACTGTCACTCACTCACTGTCACCACCACCACAACTTTATTATCACAGCCATTCGCACTCCCTGACGTATGGACAACTATATCACTGCCACTATCGCTACCAGCCAATACCACTACTTCCACCATTGTCACTAACTACTGCAACGTTACCACAGCCATTAAGTACCATTGCCAGTGCTACTATACTAATATATAATGATAGTACCTGTTCTTTGCTTACCCCATATTTTGCCGCTTCGCTTTCAAATGGTCCGGCATCAACCACTCTGATGACTTATATTTTCTCTGTCAAGATCATTGTAATTGAAATTATATTACATGGTTTAATTTACCGAACATGGCAAACAACAGGAGTACTTACCTTAATCTGAGATCGGCGTCGTAACTTCATTCCTTGTCCTTTTTCTTTTTGCACTGAAGGACTGTCAGCTTCGAGAGGCGTCCCTTCTTTCTCTTCTTGTTCTGGAGTATACTCGCTCAAGTTATGTAAGTCAGGTTCCTCCTGTTCCTCGAATTGTTCGGCTAGTTTTCTAAATTAATAACCAAGAAATCAGAACAAAATCAACATGTCAGAATATAGAAGATAGAACGTGCAAATGTGCGTTTATTACTATGTTCGTAGATTTCCTCGTAAAGGTTAGGCCTTTACACCTGTATTGTAGCCTTTTATATTAAAACAATAAGGGAATTAGTTTCCCCGCCTTGTTTTAATACCAGTCTTTATTGCGTGTATATATTAAAACATTTATAATATGTTTAATATAAAGATTATTCCTTATGACATCTGTGATGCGTGACAAATTATCTCACCATAAGAGTAAAAAAAATTCAGGATATAGTTTTAATATACTCGGATGAAAAATGGTTTATACTTTTATTTGAAAAATAGGGGGAAAAATAGTATTCTATTCTCACCAGTCTTACCTGCACCTATAATTGAGTTATGGGCGATCTGCCGGATGCCTAAGGCAAGAAGCGAGAAAAGGAAATGAAGGGTAATGGGAAAAGGGAGGGAAAATGCTAAAGGCATCCGCGGAAGGTGGACAGGAGAGACCGATAAGAATAGAATACCAAGCAACGATAGATGCGGCATGTACTTCCGCAATTTAGTTAAAAGTGGCAGAATGTTAATGTGCTAACTCTGCTTTATACGTGCTGGGGTAAGACCGCTGAGAATAGTATTCTATTCTCACCAGTCTTACCTGCACCTATAATTGAGTTATGGGCGATCTGCCTCCGCCGAGAAGTAAAGCGAGCAGAACGCACTGAGGCAAAACGACAGAAATACCCATACTAAAAGAACCCTAGTAGACGAAGCAGACCCAAAACTAAAACAAAAACCCTAGCCCGACACTAAAGGAGGAACATAATGAAAATTCCGGCGAAACGTTGCAAGGTCTTGACGTCCACCTGCTTAGAAGACAGAATCAGGTCTGTAAGGGCGATGAACTTGCTCTTTTTCTCTTCCAACAGGGTAAAGGATTGGGAGACAGAGTCTATGCCGAAACCAAGGTACGGGACGCATTGCCTTGGAACTAAAATTGACTTTTTGAGGCCAATAAAATAGCCCAGCATGATTAGCGTATAGCATACGACAAAAACTGCTGATGATGCTCTAGCCAAGGCGCGCTTGCGATCTGAAGACAAAGCTGCATACGCAGGAGTAATACTGTTAAAACTGATCTCTCCAGTATGGCGGTCATCTATATAAAGCAGGCATGGAATCCCCACAGAACGGAAGTAATGAGAAACCAAAAGGCCTGTGGAGTGGTATACGTATGCTGAAGATTTCCAACCGAAAGGAATTGCGTTACTGACATAGAAAAAACCCTTCCACTGGAAACCAAAAAACTTCCTACTATCGGGTGAAAGTAGAATATGATGGTAGCCAGACTTATCATCACACACTGTTTGAAAGGATCCCTTGGTGACGTACCTCGGAATCATGGACAGGGAATCAAGATGAAAAGGGGAATCTTTAATCCAAAGGTTAAGAAACCGGTTATCGTGACATAAACGCGGTTTAGAAGCCTCAACAGTGAGGGGCATGACCAAATGGGGGGGAGATGATTCGCCAACTTTACCCCAGAGGGATATTGCTCCTGATTTCAATCCAGCGGCGATGGATTTGTCGATGAAATCCATGAATGCTTGACACGACGGATTGTTGGGAAATATCTTAGCTGGAGGGATATCGAAGTCGAAGTTCTCCCCTTTGAACTGCCCTTTAAAAGGTTGAAAGAAATCGTAAACGTTCACAAAGTTTTTTATCCACTTCAAGACTGAATTCGCCAAATCACAAGGCACTGTACGGGCTATGTACTCCCAGGAATCAAGATGACAGTGGAGATTGCCTGCTATAAAGGACTCTGGATCTAAAAAGGCCAACAAGGAAACATCCGCCAAAGCGGAACCGTCCAAAACCGAACGCAGAAAGTCACTGGATATGTGAGTGTTACGAGGCGTCATCCCTTGAGCCGCGTGAAGAGGTGTTCCACGATAACTAACCCAGCGGGTAAAATTCTCTCGCATGGGAAGAGCCAACTGGGAACCAGGCGCTGGTGGAACAAGTGCTTTAACACGTTTAGGAGGGGGCTGCAAGCAGAAACAAAAGGGTACGGTAAACGCAAGCTAGAGCGGCTCAAGGGATGACAGTTTTATGCCTCAGTAATCCGAGAGGGAATAAGGATCCCTTATAAAACTGCCAGCCCAGAGCGGGAAGGGGGAAGAATAGAAAGGGTGCGACGAAGAAGGAAGAAGCGGAGACGCATTGGCAAAATAAAGCAAAACATATGTTTATTCAAAGCAAATATTCTGATGAGAAAATATGTTTACATCAAAAATCACTGAGAAAATATGTTTACATCAAAATCACTGAGAAAATATGTGACCCTCCACGGGAAAACAGGGATAAAGGTGATAGCACGCTCACAACACGCTAACACAGCACGCTTAGTGTGTCCAAGGACACGCTTCATGTGCATATTTAATTCGTAGGACAATGAAGGACACACTAGGTTTTGTTTCGGAGATGTTAACACGCTAAACCTTTTGTTTGAATTAGCGTGCTAAACATGTCACGCTTAGCGTGCGAATTGGCACGCTAGAACACGCTAGAGTAAAAATAAACATGGCAGAAAAATTGCGATCTCGTTATAAAAGAAGAAGGAAGAGATCGGAAAACAACTAGGTAAATTAGCGTCCTATCGAACGACGAACAAGAGAGACACTATCCGAATATTAAAGGTCAAACAGACATAAAATTTAGTAAATTGATCGCCCTCCTTATTTTAAATATTGATGTATGTGAAATATACGCAGTTATTATTACCTTTGATGTTCTTTTACTTTGTGTTAAACATTAATCGTGATTGTTATTGCTCTGCAAACCGCGGTCGCCATTATTCATACGAACACGTGAATTCAAAACAAAAATATATTATGGGAATCCCGGTTCAAAATAAAATCACAGCTTTTAGCTTGAATTTGTAGGCTTTTTTTGTCAAGGCTCATTTTTTCCCGGCTGTCAATAATGAATGAG
This sequence comes from Desmophyllum pertusum, assembly GCA_029204205.1. Classification (NCBI taxonomy): domain Eukaryota; kingdom Metazoa; phylum Cnidaria; class Anthozoa; order Scleractinia; family Caryophylliidae; genus Desmophyllum; species Desmophyllum pertusum. The sequence continues at coordinate 973,248 of MU826844.1, read as the reverse complement.
CACGTAGTAGTTGAACTTTTTTTCACTTTCCGCGATTTGCGTGTGTGTACTGCTACACTAATTAACGGGAATCTGCCAAGAACTCGTTGCCTAGCACGTGACCAAAATCTTCCTGAATTGAAATTTCACTTTCTTCCTTGAGAAACCTTGAAATTATAAACTGATTTTAAAAACATTTCGCACATATCGCATGCTTTGAACTGCTAAAAATTAATAATGTCAGCGTCAGAATCTTCATTTTAATTAACGTGTTTCGTTCCAAACAAAGCATCGTGAACGGCTCTCTTTTTTCGGTGTTTGTTCAAGCGTAAAATACCGTCGCGCTTCTTCACTCACAAACATGGGAAATCCGTTCTGTCGAGCAATATGAAATACAAAACTGACTTTAATTGGAACGAGTGAAAAGTCTTAATAACCGGCACTAAACAAGTTTTTGTGCAAAATAAATCTTGATTACATGTTCAGAAACATAAAGTCGGTAACGCAACGGTTTGTCTAGACAAACTTGCATGTTTACGTTTCACGCTTGCATCAACGTAATCTCAATACTCTCTCTCTCTCTCTCTCTCTCTCTTTCGAAAACTCTTTAGTTAAATTTTGCGTGAGATCTCGCACGCTAAGCGTGTTGTGCTATTTCGCACGCTAAGCGTGTTGTCGCACGCTAGCTTTTGTTTTCGAAGCTTAACACGCTTCTTTGTTTGACTGCATTGTTCATATGCGCACGCTTATTGTTGTACGAAACAACGGAGTTTTCTACCGAAGTGTGCTCCTGAACACGCTTTAAGCGTGCTAAAACCAATTTCTTTTGTTTTAAAGTGGAAGTGTGTTGTGAGCGTGCTATCACCTTTATCCCTGTTTTCCCGTGGAGGGTCACATATGTTTACATCAAAAATCACTGGGGGTAGGAATGGCCCCGACCCCGAAAAGATCGTTGGTACGGAGAGAATCTGGCCCTGCCGGATCTATCATTCTTCTTAAAGCAAAAACGGGCAGTATGACCAGGAGTCCCGCAAAAATTACAAACAAGACGATTGTTCTGAAAAGAACGCATAGACGGAGAGGTAGAAGGGGAGGCCATAGGGGAGGCGGCTAGGCGAAGTGATTTATCCACCTTGGAAATGGAATCAAGAACTTAAGAATAATCTTTATCTGAGAACAAAGCCAAAAAATAAGCTTGGAACTGCTCCAGAGGCTTGTCAAGACGCTCCCTAAGAGCTTTGGTAGCCGCTGACAGAAAGGCCGCCTTCTCATGCTTGGAGTTATGCGCCACGACGACGATGTCCTCTGCTAAGGCTAAAGCGGCGTACTTGTCAAAATCAGGTTTACGCCTCAAGCCATATGCCGCCAGACCAGACAAACCGTTCTCAACACTAGTTTGTTGCTGACTCTCAAGGGCTTGAATGCGCTGCAACAAGTTGGCAATCTAACAAACGTAAAAATAAAAAAGGACAGGTCGGAAAATAAACTTGCACAACGGACAAAGAAACAAAGGTCAAAAGTAATGAACAAAAAAGAATAGCGACCAGAGCGGCAAAATATAACAGCATATGAAAAGCAACAAAGTGTCATGGCAAAGCAATAACACTAAATACTCTAATGCCTAGGGCGGGAAAACATTAGGACCCGCTAAAACGAAAATAGCGTATGCAAAACAAACGAAAAACAAGAGGACAGAGAACGCTAACTAACATGACTCATGAAAAGAGCGGGAAAAACCTCTTGGGACCGCTTGAATAAAATAAAAACAGAATGTGCAAAACAACAAAAAGCAAAAACATATGCAAAACAACAGAAAATCATGAGGAAAAATAACAACGCCAATTAATCTCATGACTAGAACGAGAAACCTTTTGGGTCCGCTCAAATAATACACACAGCTTATGCAAAACAACAGAAAGTCATGAGGAAAAATAACAACGCCAATGAATCTCATGACTAGAGCGAGGAACCTTTTGGGTCCGCTCACATAATACACACAGCTTATGCAAAACAACAGAAAGTCATGAGGGAAAGTAACAACGCCAATTAATCTCATGACTAGAGCGAGAAACCTTTTGGGTCCGCTCAAATAATACACACAGCTTATGCAAAACAACAGAAAGTCATGAGGAAAAGTAACAACGCCAAATGATCTCATGACTAGAGCGAGAAAACCTTTTGGGTCCGCCCAAATAATACACACAGCTTATGCAAAACAACAGAAAGTCATGAGGAAAAAATAACAATGCCGATTAATCTCATGACTAGAGCGAGAAACCTTTTGGGTCCGCTCAAATAATACACACTGCTTATGCAAAACAACAGAAAGTCATGAGGAGAAGTAACAACGCCAAATAATCTCATGACTAGAGCGAGAAAACCTTTTGGGTCCGCTCAAATAATACACACAGCTTATGCAAAACAACAGAAAGTCATGAGGAAAAATAACAACGCCAATTAATTCCATGACTAGAGCGAGAAACCTTTTGGGACCGCTCAAATAATACACACTGCTTATGCAAAACAACAGAAAGTCATGAGGAAAAAATAACAACGCCAATTAATCTTATGACTAGAGCGAGAAAACCTTTTGGGTCCGCTCAAATAATACACACAGCTTATGCAAAACAACAGAAAGTCATGAGGAAAAAGTAACAAACGCCAAATAATCTCATGACTAGAGCGAGAAAACCTTTTGGGTCCGCTCAAATAATACACACAGCTTATGCAAAACAACAGAAAGTCATGAGGAAAAAATAACAACGCCAATTAATCTCATGACTAGAGCGAGAAACCTTTTGGGACCGCTCAAATAATACACACAGCTTATGCAAAACAACAGAAAGTCATGAGGAAAAGTAACAAACGCCAAATAATCTCATGACTAGAGTGAGAAAACCTTTTGGGTCCGCTCAAATAATACACAGCTTATGCAAAACAACAGAAAGTCATGAGGAAAAATAACAACGCCAATTAATCTCATGACTAGAGCGAGAAACCTTTTGGGACCGCTCAAATAATACACACAGCGTATGCAAAACAACAGAAAGTCATGAGGAAAAATAACAACGCCAATTAATCTCATGACTAGAGCGAGAAACCTTTTGGGCCCGCTCAAACAATACACATAGCGTATGCAAAATAACAGAAAGTCACGAGGAAAAATAACAACGCCAATAAGTATATAACCAGAGCGGAAAAACCTTTTGGGCCCGCTAAAATAAAATATAACAGCTAGGATATGCCAAAACAAACAAAGGTAAAGGAATAAACTGAAGATGCCGATAAATGTGTGGGAGAGCGGAATAACCTTTTGGGCCCGCTAAGACAAAATAACGACCGTGGGCAATGCAAGAACAACAAATAATAATGAGGAAAACGAAATGAAATAAATAAACAGCGCCGAGTAAAGCTAGCAAGACGAACTAGAGTAAAAGGTGGAGACACGTGGCGAACGAAAATGGGCCGTAAGCGAAGGAAAATGGGGAAATATAAAATAAAACAAATAATTACCTCAAGGTTATCTGCGTTAGCAGGGACGGCATTGACCGCAGGAGGAGCTGCAGCAGGAGGGGCATCGGCAGGAATCAAAACGTCTGCAACAGGAATCACTGGAGCTTGAGGAACTTGATCAGCCATGTTAGACGCACAAACTACAGCAGAGAGCAAAAGGTGTGCTCTGAAGCAATTTAGTTAAAAGTGGCAGAATGTTAATGTGCTAACTCTGCTTTATACGTGCTGGGGTAAGACCGCTAAGAATAGCAACAAGAGAGAGCTAAGAGAGGGGGGAAAGAAAGGGCCAAGAGAGGGAGAAAAGAGGAGGAGGGAGAGGTGGTGCGTGCTTGAGATAGCATTAAGTGGCTGTTTTTTTATTAGGGGTATAGATTGTTGCTAATGTGTAATACATTTTTTAGATTTTTCGTAGTTGATTGTTGGTTTTTCTTTTAAGATGCTCCTGAATATTGCTGATTTCAATCGTTTATGGTCCAAGTCACTTGCTTGTAAATCTCCAAATTGTTTTGATGGCTTGTGGCTTTTGCATTGCTTATAAAGTGTTTTAATCATGTGTTCTTCTTCATATCAATCTCAAATACATTTTTTTGAAAAAATATCTTTACAATGATATATACAGTTTTTTAACAACAAATCTTGATTTCATCACTTTTAACAACCCTTGGATAGCGACAGGAGTCTTTTATTAGGGTTTTTTAATTATGGTTTCGATAGTCGTGCACAGCAAAATTTTATTTACATGCTCAAACTTTTTAATAATATTATCACAATTCTATATCATTTGATTGCTTGATTTTTAAGGCGGCCAAAGACTTCTTCCGGATAGTTGATTGTTATGTACTGCATTATAATGGCTTAGAGTCCAGGCTACCATCTGAGAGTAGAGATTAGTATCATTTTTGCCGACACCGTTTAGCCTTGATGACTTTATGATAAGGGATTCTTTTCCGTTCTTTTCCGTTCTTTTTCCATGTATTCTTTTTCCATGTATTCTTTGATTTAATCTCAAGTCCCTTTTTAGTTAATATCCTTATTATAATAACAAGTCCTTTTTTGGTAACCTTACATAATAAAAGAAGATCAATGTTTACAAAAAAATTTCGATTACATTTAAACGTATGCTGTTAAGTTTCTATAGCTAATCAGTCTCTTACAATGATTATATATATTTTTCCTCTTAACATCAAATTTTCGATTACATCAGCAATTTGTATGCTAAAAAATGTCTATTATCCCTGACATTTATAAGAGGGGGAAGGGGAGGGGTGGTTTTTTAACTAGAAAATAAAAGCTAAAACAAGAGAGAGAGGGAGAGAGAGGGAGAGGGGAGGTGTGAGAAAGAGAGATTACGAGAGGGAGTGGTTTGATAGAGGGGTGGAGAGGGGGGAGGGATGTTTAATTTTAATGTAATTAGAATTTTATAGTTATGTCTTTTTCCATTTCTTTTCAGAATTAGCATGCTGCCTGACTCTATATTTTCTAGATGTTCCTAGATGCTTAAGGATGAGATGCAATGATCAACTTAATAAATTAGAGGGTCTGCTTTGTCTTAATTTATAATCATGAAACCTTAATAAAGGAATGACAAAAACTTGTGTTTTATTTAATGTCTTTAAAAATTAGCCAAAATCTTACAATTTGGTTTTTTAAATAATTATAAATATTAAACAAAGGATCCTTTGGCTGAAATAAGAAATTTCTAAAAATAAAATAAAAAATAAAAAATAAAAAAACCCTTTACAAGAAGGTTAATCAGTTAGCATAATATTATTAAAAACTCTTTTGTTACAGTAATTTTTCAATTGCTTCAATAGTCTTCTTATATTCTTTTGAGAGTAGGATCATTTTCGCAGACAGCCTCTTTGCTGTAATGACATTACGCCTTAGCTCTGTCTTCCGTCGTTTCTCTCCTCGTTTCTGTCCTTCCTCTTTGGCTTTTTATTGTACTTATGGATCTCTTTAGGCTCTCTTGTAATTCTGGTGTACCACTAACCTGGTTTCAAAAGGCCCGCGTTTAGGATATAAGTGATTTTCAAAAACCATGGTGCAACACGCGCCTGGTTTAGAGTCTATATTATTTACACTTTACATATATACTAAATAATAAATTCTAGAATAAACATCCTTTATTAGTTCTATTTTACGCATATTAAATATTAATTTCTAGAAAACCATTCTTTATTTAGTGAGCTCACTACTACTAACCCATTAGACAACAAGCATCTCTATGGATACAAAAATTGTAAGCCTTGTTTCGTCAGGAGCTCAAAAGGCAGACAAGGTAAATAGGCATACTGAGGTGGGATGAGTAGGTATCATTGATTACCACGTGGGGGTGGGGTAGGTGAAAAAATTGTAAAAATTGTAAAAACCCGAGGAGATAGCTCTATTTATGTTTCGCAGATTTCCTCGCAAAGGTTAAGCCTTTACACCTGTATTGCAGCCTTTTATATTAAAACAATAAGGGAATTAAATTTCCCCGCTTTGTTTTAATACCAGTCTTTATTGTGTGTTTATATTAAGACACATGTAGTGTGTTTCAATATATAAATTTTCCGGCATATGTTTCCCATGATGGGAGATACAAGACAGCATAATATCTTACCGAAAGGATGAAGATTATGAGATTCTATTTCAAGTGAAATATCTTGTAACTCATTGTTGTTGATCATAAAAGCCGTTCCAATTTAGTTTTTCGGAAAATAAATTGATATTAACTTGATTGTGGTACGGGGGAGGGGATAGGATGGTATTAGCTACTGGTCAACTATGGTTTCTTGATCGTTTTCTCGGAGATTCGGTTTTTCAAATGACCGTTCTCTTTAGAAGCGGACAAAGTTCATGTTCTTCCGTAAGAGTGTCTGCATCTGGGGCGTCCTATTAATCCGTTTTCACTGGTTGATTGTGGTTTTCTTTCTCGTTCTACTTTCTCGGAGACTTGGTTCTTCAGATTCTTCGTTCTTCAAATAACCGTGTTTGTTAGAACGCGGACAAAGTTCGTGTATTTTCGCAAAAGTGCCACTATTTTCTACGCAGACGCTACAGTGCGTAGAAAAAATGAATATAAAGCCGTTTATAACTGTTAAACTAATTATATCCAACAAAATACATAATACATGATGTTTAAACAACTAAAATCAATCATATATACATGATGATTAAACAACTAAATATGAGTAAACTATGTAGTTTATTACAGATGTAGATCATAATTTAGTGAGCTCACTAAGACATTAACAAATCAGCACAGATTGATAGCGAGGAAAAATAGAGTCTGCTCAGAAGGTCTGCCATTATCGTCAGGGGCACAGTAACAGACCCGGTAGAGAGTTCAAATTAGGCGCGCGCGAGTGTGGGGTACATACATATTAGTATCCGTAATGTATCACACCGTTAACTAAACAACGAACTCAGGGTGAATCTCTCTAGCCGCACGTTTCAAACTGTGGTACCGCAGCTGTTGCCCTACGTGCCTGAGCCGACTATTATCAATCTATACAGATTACTCGTGTTCTAAAATACCTGCTGGTAATAAATGTCCAGTGTTCAATGTTTTTATAAAAGTTTGTTGCTTGCGCTCTATCTTGATGATAAAATTACACTAGCGAAACATGCCTGTAAGGCAAAAAAATATACAGAACCGAGATGCTGATAATGTTACAATGCTTAAATTTTCAGATTGAAACTAAATACAGCAAAAAATAGTAAACTTACCACCAGAAAAGTAAGAGCCAGGCGCGGAACAACCTTGCTTGGTCGTTTTTATTTGTAGGCTCGCGACGACTGTTTTGTACGCGCGTACCTTTATTCAAACAGTTTAAGCGCGCGCAGCTGCTTACGTAGTAATACGAAGAGCGCGAGGATTTTACAGTTTATTACAAAGGTCGTGCAAAAGGTAAACGAGAGAGAAAGCTCAATGTGTTTATTGGTAATTTGTTAACACAATAAAAACCAAAAGAAAACAATACGTAGGAGGTTTACGGGCCATGAGGCGCCTCCCCAGATCCATCCTTCCTGATTTATACCAGTGAGCATAAGAACCATTCAATTCAAATGTCAGCCGAGGTTCTGGTGCAATGTCCTTTTACAGATAACCCATATATCTGACAGAACTGACCTACAAGGGGCAGGATCTTAGGTCAGACATGGTCCGCCATATACCGAGTATCTGGGCATATGGATTGTCAAGCTATGTTTCGCAGATTTCCTCGCAAAGGTTAAGCCTTTACACCTGTATTGCAGCCTTTTATATTAAAACAATAAGGGAATTAAATTTCCCCGCTTTGTTTTAATACCAGTCTTTATTGTGTGTTTATATTAAAACACATGTAGTGTGTTTCAATATATAAATTTTCCGGCATATGTTTCCCATGATGGGAGATACAAGACAGCATAATATCTTACCGAAAGGATGAAGATTATGAGATTCTATTTCAAGTGAAATATCTTGTAACTCATTGTTGTTGATCATAAAAGCCGTTCCAATTTAGTTTTTCGGAAAATAAATTGATATTAACTTGATTGTGGTACGGGGGAGGGGATAGGATGGTATTAGCTACTGGTCAACTATGGTTTCTTGATCGTTTTCTCGGAGATTCGGTTTTTCAAATGACCGTTCTCTTTAAAATCATGTTCAAAATATGAGGAATCTCCTCTCACTCTTCGCAAATGGACAGCAAACGATTATTTACAATTTAACTTCATCTACCGTTAACGATCAATGATCTCGTCACATTTCAGCACGTTTCGCATCATCAGGCTCCTCAGGTTTATCACATCCACGTCGTCCATCTGAAAGGAATACAAAGGACCAGTATTAAGCGGGCACCCTCTACTGATTAAGTGGCCAGTTTTCATAGTCACAAATTTTCTCCCATACATACTTTGTACTTGTTACCTGTACCCTTTAGCAGTCCCATGTTTGTTGGTCTTTGTTATTTTTACATGTGTTAAGCAGCCACACTGGAATGGAAGTCTAAAACCACATGTCATTTTACGATTTTATTTTGCATAAAAAATGACCCATACAATCAACACTTACAGCCTCATCAACACTGTGCTACAGAGTTGTTATTGTTCATTACTGCATCAGTGTATTTCACCGATTTCGTAACTCCTTTTTCTATGTCAATGTCTGTAGTATAAAATGACAGGAGTGAATATTGTGCCTTTTGAATTACTGCTTGACTTGAAATCCTTCTCCAGCTAACTTTTTGTGTGGCCATTTGACCACGCCCACAAAGTATTTTTGGTGAACCTGTATTAAGTGGCCAACCTGTATTAGGCGGCCAATTTCCAAATTCCCGAGGGTGGCCGCTTAATACAGGTTCGACTGTACAAATTAGTATCCGTTATTTAAGAAACAAATAGACAATATATAAATATTCACATACTTGCTCTATATTTGATACATTATTCAGTATTTATTCTCATGTAATATCTTGGATAAAGCTAATGTAAATAAACAGTACATGGTGTATTTCCATCACTAACCTCGCGGAATAGATTGTCGCAATTCCCACAAACGCTCTGTGCCATCTGTGAGGGATGAGGTAGCCTGTTCCAGGCTCTCGGATAGTGAAAAAGCGAAAAAGAGAACGGCCGTGCGAAGGGAGTCTGGGAGAGAGATTAGCGAAAGGCGGGAGAGCCTGTAAGCATTTCTTTAACGACCTTCTATTGGTATAGCAGCTCCTGCTATACCCTCTGATTGGTTGATTTTGACAGGTATGTCAACACCATGTCAACAAGTCGCGACGAGCGTCATTCATATCAATCAGCAAGATGGCGAGCGCGGTTCATGCGCGCAATTTCGAGGAAGCTGAGCTATGCCTAATTTTAGATGACTGTCTCCGGGATTTCCCAAATATTCAAGCGCTCAGAATGGAGCAAAGAACCTGCCTTTTAAACTTGGCTCGTGGTAAAGACGTTTTCGCCATTCTTCCAACTGGTTTCGGGAAGAGTTTAATCTTTCAGCCCTTTCCACGACTGCTTAAAGCTGCATTGAAATCAGAAATGTGCACAATAATAGTTGTTCCCCCCCCCCACCCCTGGAAATTAGCCCTCCGTCGCAGTTATGAACCTCAAAGAAGAACAATTAATATTCATTCCTGAAATTGGTGTAAAGTAGTGATTTTCTTTCCATACATAAAAATATTTTATATTACAATTCTATTTACTTGGGAACAGTATGCTAGAAATTGCGGTTTAAATTATGTGTAAATTATATACAGAATAAAATGAGATTATCTCTGTATTCTGAATGTAGTAATTAGTAACATGACTGTTTATTTTAATGTTATACCTGCTCTGACTTCTGTTTCATTTCTCTTGAATACTTGTGTGGGAGGTGGTGGATTACCGCGGAGCCAAACTCTTTTTATGCCTCAAAGTACTTGCAGATTACACGAAACACGAGTGTAGCCATGCTGGATTCCATGCTGGCCTGCTCCTCTTGGCTTGGCAGAATCTGTATCATCTGTAAGTCTTTGACTTGCATCTTTGGCTTAGAGTCATCTAAGCTATTGTCAGGTGTGACACAATTTTTGACGGCAAAACTGTGAGTCCAATGCAGGGACTTATTCTGGTGACTCTTTGATTGATGTCTTGCTTGCACAGCCAAATCGACATTATCTGTGACTAACCTGTCAAGGGAGAATTTGAAATTAAATTTGTCATTCTGTTTAAGGCATTAGGCCTTGTAAAGATACCGTGTCTAAGACAAAGAGAAATGTGTCTGATACCCCGTTCAAGACAAAAAATCCTGAAAACCATAACCGCACTTCCCCGTTACGACCAGAAGAGGAAGTACACCCCCGGGATGCCTCCACATTTTGCCATCTGCACCCATTTATCAAAGGCCCAACTACACTGAGCGCCCTTTCCCCCCTCTTAACCCCCTCTAATTTACACTTACTTGTAGTGCACAATATCCTTCTTTATTTCCCCAACTGTATCATTAAGGACTTCTCTGGGATATATTTCATTGCCAAGGCTTGATCCTGTCTTCTGCAGTAGGGTGCAGCATTCATGATGGACACCTTCTTCAAAGTAATCATATGCATTCAGTACATCCTGACCAAAATTTACTTCTGTAGATGGCTGTTTCTTTAAAACCTCTTCAATGAGATTAACTTGCAGGGACTTGGCCAAGGTGTCCTCTTTCCACGTCGTAACCTTTGTACTGGATGGTGCTGCTGCCTTGCTTTGCATTCTAATGGCAGAGGAGTGTGACATTGAAATACCAAGATGGGAACAGCGTTCCAGTGTTACTGCCTTAGCACCGCCATTTAAAGGGAGCACACTGATTCTGTAGTGGGTGGCGCTCATCTGCTGGTTGTATTGGTGCAGGCAAATAGATGCTGCCATACACACAGAATTTCGGAAACGGTGGCTTGATTCAGCAAGGAGGTCAGGCAGTTTTCCCTTTATGTTCTCTGGCTGTGATATTGATCCAATGATGACGGCCAACTTTGGACACTTCACCAGTAGCTGTTGATACAACGACTCATTAGAGAAATTCCTGATATCTCTGGGGGTTTTCAGCTTCAGGAGACATTCAGGGTCCTTGGCGTACAACCATATTTCTTTCTTGATCTCATTAATAATTCCTACAAGGATTAGTTCTTTAAGGTTGGCATCCGTGAGGACAGCCTTGGCCAGTGCACTGTTGTTGCCGCAGGCAGCATTTTTAACAATGCTCCTTGTGGAACCATGCTCCACGTCAAATTTTGACATCTGTCCTGAACCAGGATAACCTAAAAACACATTTAATCAGGGCAAACAATAAAGTGAGACATTAAATTCCATCCCTAAAAGACAATCACTGATGTTTACAATGTTGTTGTTCATCTGGATAATTTTGGGAAACATATTACCAAAAGCTTAATACATAGACTAATCTCTCCCAAGATAAAACGGAAGAAAAGGACGTTTGTACTTTTCTCTGCTTTTTACCTGACCGGCAAAATATATCATTTGAGATAGGAGCACATCATGCACAAAACTTAATAAGCCTTAAAATTTATTAGAAAAGACTCAGCTTTAATCTACTACAAGCTTAACAATCAACTGATTGTTGTAGCAAAATGATTATAAACATTAAGCTTAAAGGTACACGATTTCATTTTTAAAATCATCGATCCAAAGTGCAATTTAAAAATAAACAATTGAATCGATGCTCACCTTCATAATGGATTGATGCGAATCGGGGTCGGGCTAATTCATCTCTGATTCCATTTTATCATTGAGGGCAGTTATACCAGCCAGAGGATCGACGTTTTCGTCAATTTCATTTTGAGTGCAAGCGAACGTCGAGTTGAATGAATGCCAGACTCTCGAGTTCGCTTTGCCAAAGGTGAAACTCCTGTTGGCGAGTTACTGGATAGTCTCTTCGATGTAACAGGAATGCCGTCGTTCGATTTTCTGACAAGTTTCACGAAAGTCCCGTAAATTCGGGTAAGTGTTCTTGCACAGGTCAAGCAACTGGCGACTGAAAGCTGGTCGTGCCTCGCGAGCTTGTGGCCCAGTGAAGCCACAACATCTGCCAAAATTACACTTTCAGTTCCCGTAAAAACCACCAGTTGTTTGTTTCGTACAGCATTGTACAACGAAACGCGTGGGACCTTTGTACCACTACATGACAAATGTTTCCGGCAAAATCTGCAGAATTTAGAAATGTGGACTTCAAGATTAGAAGGTCCTTTCGAAGACATAAGCACGGCATGAAAAACATGTGGATCAAGTTTCCAGAGATTTGCGCGAACTGCTCGCGCGAGAAATCCGAGAACGATTCCTGTTAATTGCCAGTTTGACATTTTGACACCTAAAATCTAATTACTCCAAAAGGGGGCGGAAGAAGGTCATTAAAGAAATGCTTACAGGCTCTCCCGCCTTTCGCTAATCTCTCTCCCCGACTCCCTTCGCGTGGCCGTCTTTTTTTTGCTTTTTCACTATCCGAGAGCCTGGAACAGGCTAGGGATGAGGGAGATGTCAACAACAAATACTACTACTACTACTAATAATAATAACAATTTTTAATAATAAATTAAATCAGAAATAATTGTTATATTCAAAATATTTCATGAGGAGGCATGTAAATAAGAAATTTAGAATCAAAAGTTCATTGGCGATATTGTCACCATAACGAAAATTAGACCTGAAAGATTTTAAGATATGAATCTTGCAAATTTGACATTGCCGGATTTAACTGAACTGGATACTGAACTGAACTAGATACTGCAAACAAAAACACCACAACTAGTCTGATGGGGCTGGATGGGGTCACACCTTAGCTATGTAAATTACCATCAGAAGGACAGGGTCTAAATATCTGATTGTGGCTCAGTTGCAACTGCTAAAAGAAAGATAAGAAATATCGCGGATAACGTTTACCTCACGATATCTTGCACATCTCCAGCTGCCAGCTTCTTGTAAAAAAACGAAGGAAAGTGCACAATACTGTTGTCCTTTGTATGGGGCTATAATAACAAGAATAAGTAAAATGTCAGGTCTGGCGAGGTACATTTTAATTGAGTTAGGCTGTTCACCGCACATGCTTACCGATATAGAAGCTATTTCCTCAAGAAGCGCAAAGTAAAAGTTGATGACCTACAGGGAACAAAAAAAAATCAGCATATTTTCATTTAATGCCTAGTTATGCCTTCTACTTAATTGTTACCTCGTCATTGAGCCAACCAGGTATGAACTTTGTGTCCTGCAAAGAAATTGTGCCAACTATCTTGCGTTTTTCAGAAGGATTTATGGGGTAATTCACTCGTTTGATACTTAGCCAGGACAGCGAGATGTTGAATCAGTTCACAATTTCCTCATGAATGCCAGACGCGCTATGCAATTTCGATGTGTTCTCCACCTGTTTTGAGAAGGCAAATCCATATTTGGTAATGATGTTTTTTCATATCTAAATTTAAAAAAGTTAAGATGACGGTGTAGTTAAAACTCACCATTTCTTTTTCTTTTGAAGTAAGGGGTTCCCACAACGGTGTGTTGTCTGGTAAGTCACTATCGTCCTGTGTATCTGAAATTATAATGAATAATAAAATAAATGTCATTCCTATGAGCTATGTGTGTTTCTTTGCTTAATGGTGAAAAAGGTGCTAATGGTGTTTCCAATATGTGTTAGTTAGCTAAGTTAAGCCCTTGGCTCCACCGTGGAGCATAGGCCATTGACGTATGCCTCTCTCTGTCTGCCTTACTTACCTGCTTCTTCGTTGTCTATTTCATCTTCGGAAGTTTCCTTTTTTAGGCATGATTCTTTGCTTTTGTTCTGCTCGTCTTCTGAACCTTTAAAAGAACACCATAGTTAGCAGCTCTGCATCAGAAATTTATAAGCCCTGTTGGGGTAAAGTATCTGGTACTTATTAAAGGTTACATCCCTTCGGCTTCCTGTAATCAAAAAAGAAGTACCAAAAAAAGAAAACAATAACTTCATTTCAGTATATGGAAACTAAGAGACCAGTTATCCCGCACTAAGAGACCAGTCATCTCACCAGTGACCGTCATGCTCATCCTTGTGACAATAATAATAATAATAATAATATTTAATATTTATAAAGCGCATTTCTCTATATAATATAATCAAATGCGCGTAACTTAAAATACCTAAAAAACATTAAAAAGGAATGGACAGCTTTAATAATACCTGCCATGTGCCCTTGTTGTTCCTTTATCCATGTTTTTGGCACTGCAAAGAAGTAGTGGCTGCCATTGCAGATTCCAACAAGATATTCGGTGTCGGATTTGCAGTACTTGGACTGCGGGTACAGTTCGCAATGACCGGGTAGGTAAACTGCAATGGCCGCCCCAATCATCAAACTGAATGCCTCCATCTCAGGGGATTCTGCGAACACTTCGTTTCGCCCCGTTCTTATCAGCGATGAGTGTAGACGCAAAGACTGGGTTGAATCAAGCCATTGACTTTCAGAGAACCCAACAGGCCAAGCCTGAATTGCAGCGGCCACTTCACCGTTCCTTCCATTATTTTCCAAAGGGCTATGCCAATCATGCATGCTTTGACCAATAAGCATGCGTAAGGTGGCATTGTCCTTGTGGAAAATCTGGCGTTCCTGCTCATCCGCTATGGCTTGGCACATTGCGATGATTTCCTCTACAGGAACGGCTTCATCTATCATATTTCTTGGAATACGACAACCAGATAGCCTGACAGCGTGAATTGCCTTCCACCAGCACATTAACACATATCCACAATCGCCATCAGGTTGCATGCTCTTGATAACGTAATCGCCAGCCATATTCCGCATAAGTGATTCCTCATCTCGCACTTGTTTTGCCGCGGCTATTATACTGTTGGCAAAGCATGACGAGGTTTTCATTGCAATTGTGCTTACCTCAAAAGTAAATGAAAATAATAACAGAAATGCGATACCTAAAAGTGACATGTTTGCGAACAGTATTACACAAAATGTTCACAGATAAGTTTTAGGAAAAGTCAAAATCTTTTGCGGTACACTTTCTGCACCCCCTCCCCCCTCCCTGGTAGAATAGGTGAAAATAAGGGAGAAAAACATTAGGAAACAATTACAAGCGATTCTCTACTTAAGATAGTCTCAATTGCTCACCATTGCTTTCTTGGAGATCGTGGCGGGAGAATGTGATTTATTTGAAGTTGTTTTCTGGTTAGTTGCTCTAACTAGATTTGGACCATGTGGCTTTGTTTGTGGCTTTTTGGTAGCTGAACTTGTTGAAGGCGAACGGGTGTGGTCGGGATGTTCCTCTCCTGATGTACTCGGCGCAATATTAAATGTCAGTTTGTTTCTCGGTTTGGGCACAGGAGGAGTTTTAGCAGGATGTTTAGACCTCATTTGGGCACAGGAGGAGTTTGAGCAGGCACTTTTTTTCTTGTTTTGGGCACAGGAGGAGCGTCAGCACTAATGCTTGTTGGTTCACTACAGGTACTCCCAGGTTCGTTGTTGGTGGGCAGTCTGTATGGTTTTATATGCTTGACAGACACCAGTTTGGTAAGTTTCTTCCCAGATTTGTTTGCCAGTCTGCAGGTACCCTTATCAACATTCATGTATGTAATATGGTATGGTCCAAGCCATTGATCTTCAAATTTGTACCCTGCCTTTGTCTTTTGGAGCATGTTCCTTTGCAACACTTGATCTCCAACTCTAAATGGGCACACAGGCTGTCCTCTCTTCATCTTATATTGACGTTGTTGCTTTTCTTGAGCATGTTTGATGTTTTCGTCAACACAAGGAAATAGGGTGTCCCTTATCTTGGACATCTCGTTGACATGCTCCGTGATCGATTCCTCTTTGTTGAGGTCTTCCATAATGTGGGCTACGTCATCGGAGCCTGCGAGTGGTTGCTCTGTTTTTTCACTTCAAATGGAAATCTGGGTGCCCGGCCAAACATCAGGAAGAAGGGACTATATTTGGTTGTGCTTGATACGTTTGTGTTGATCGTAAACAGGGTCCCATGTATGTAGTCATCCCACCTATCTTCTTTATCTTCCATGACTTTACGAAGAGTCCTAAAAGAAATACGTCTGTACGTGAGTCCCTGGAACCTGACGTTACTTTATAGTTCAGATTGTCGTACGTTCTATCAAAAAGCAATGATTTATTTTCCATTTGACCGTCGGTCCGTCTTTCTTTCTGTCTTTTTTTCTGTCTGTCTAGCTGCCTGTTTGTCTGTTTGTCTGTCTGTTTTTTATGGTGCAAGGATGGCGCAGTTAGAGAGCACTCGTCTCCCACCAATGTGGCCCGCGTTGGAATCCCGGAGCCGGCGTCATATGTGGGTTGAGTTCCTTGCTCCGAGGGTTTTTCTCCGCCGGCACTCCTTTTTTCCTCCCTCCCAAAAACCGTAAGACTGTTAAGTGATACCCTCATTAAACAAAGTCGATTTATCGTTCATAATTTATTTCGTATTAATTTTTTTCTTCACACATAAATGACAGTTTTAGATAGCTGCCTCACAGTCAGTCCGTTCCTCATTATAGGAAATTAACGCCTCGTGCAATTTTATACGTGAACTTAAACAAAGTAACGTTAATTTAAGTCGTTGTTCATTTCAGCGTCATTTATGAAGTAGTGCGTGATACTTCTTTCTATTATTTCTATCTGAAATTGTTAATCCTGCACTTCCGGTGAGCTTCCTCTGTTTGATATACAGTCGAACCTCCACTAACGGCCACCTCTCTATAACGGCCACCTCTCTACAACGGCCAGGATTTTTCGTCCCAACCATACACCGATACATACACTTTACTCTAATTAAAACCTCTCGCAACGGCCACCTCTCTACAACGGCCGTTGCAGGGAGGTTCAACTGTATTTCATCTTTAATCTGTCTTCAATTTTGGCCCGGTTCTCAGTACCTCGTGCTATGTTTCCTTTTCTCCTCCTTTCGTTTCTTTAGTTCTGTCGGCAACACAAAAGCGTTTTCTTGTGTGCCCCGCGTTTATAATTTCCTTTCTAAAGAGATACAACTTTTTCATGTGACTAAAGGTACTTTATTTTGAACGATTGCGCCCTTCCATTAGCCTTAATTTAGGTCGCCAGTTAATCCTTAAACTTCACCCAAACTACACTCAAGCATTAACTTACTATAATGAAGTTTTATTGTTGTTATAATACGATATATTGTCAAGCAAGTTACCTCTTAATTGATTGGTTAGTTCTTTTGTCTAATCCATTGGACTGGGGATGGTAGGCGGATGTAATACGATGCTTGACATCAAACTTGGAAAGTAACCTCTCTGTCAGCTGAACACGTCGCTTTCCGAGCGGAAATTAATTTTTTTCTGAGCCTGCAATAGTTTCCGGTCAGAGTTCTATTTTTTCCATAGCAACTGGAACAATGCCTCTGTTTACGCGTACCGCGCCAGAGAAGTCTTTGTCTTTCCGCCAATCAAAAGCAAGCTTACACGTTGCTATTTTAATCATTACCGAAAAGAAAATGGCGTCGAAGCATCGAGGAACGATGTTTCTTCTTCAAACGTTCATTTTCTTCACTAAAACGGGGAAAATGTGGCCTAAATCTTGTGTAATACGATCCCGAGTATTTCTGGATGGCAATTTTGTACTGCTAAATCGATTGCTTTTTGCCGCTAACGAGAGGTTTTCCCAAGAATATGGATTACTGTGGATGAAGTAACTGGTATTGAGGAATCATTATACAGGGTAGGTGCTTCTGTTGGTTTTTGTCTAAGCGCGTAATCTTTACGTAAAGTTCAGGTATTTCCGCTTAGCAACGCCATATTTGAAATCCGTTACGCATGATTTTGAATGGTATCGTTTATTTTCTTGCATTTTTCAGCTCTCATTGCTTTAGTTACATCGTGAGTAGTATGCTTACTGACGTGTTACTTGTTTTGTGATGAAAACTTGATAAAATTTGCCGATTGTGCACGATGCAGCGAAATGGAAAATTGGCATTAATTGATAGAAGGAATTGTGATTCTTTTTATTGTATTTGGACATGCTAGTACATTGTCCTTGTCCTTACTACATGTAGCTTCGGGTTTATAGAAATAATATACAACGCTGACAATAACTCATGCCCGCTTCCAAGTCAATACCGCATTCTTTTAAAGAAATGACTTTCGCACCTTTTTACTCCCTAGTTTTAAATTCTTTCGCGTATGCTAATTTTTTTACTTTTATCATGTACGCACATTCGCTTTCTCCACATTTTTATCCGTTGAAGACAACAGGACGGTTGTCGAAAGCTTGTAGTTTTAAAATTTTTAACCAGAGAACGTTTTTTATATATATTATTATGAATCCAGGTTACGGCCCTTCAATTTTCTTAAGAAATAATATAATTATTACATTTTTATTAAATGACTTTGGACGAAATTATTCACTATTTTTTGGTTTTCAAAATTAAAATTAAACTTAAAGGTAAAAAATGAATACTTAAGGTCATGTGAAGATGTTATAAATCTAAATGTATTTCTTTACATGGATTAAATAATATACATGTATAAAAACTTATAATGTTTCTTCTTGATTTTGTTGCTTTCACTTTAGATTTCGTGTTGGCTTTGTTGGCACAATTTCTCGGTTTGGAGGGCTCGTGACAACAAAGTGCTCTTCAAGTGTCTCCTTCAGTCGAACTGTGGTATGGCTTTACCCTGTTAAAGGTCGCGGCCAAGCTCACAAAGTCGTGATGGATGGATTCACCACCTTGTTCGCCAAAGAAGCCTAGAGGGAACTTCCACGTTCTGATAAAAGGGACAACATGCTCTTCCAACATGTGCATCTTAGGTGGAAAGGTTGTAGTTGGAAAGCAGCGTCTATAGTAGACCATCAGCTTTTGAATGTCTTGATCTGAAATAGAAATAAAAGGTAATAAAGTAATCAGTTGCATTGTTTCAGCCCAGTACATGTACTTGTAGAAATATTTACTAACCAAGGACTGATATTGCCTCATCTGTCATGGAAATGACAAGTGGAGAACAGCTCAAACAGTGACTGGTACTTGTCTCGGATGGCCTTGGCTGTTTCAAGTAGAACAGGGCAGGGGCAGTGCTTCTCGGTCACATCAACTATCACTTGACATATTTTGGTGACCCGATAAAGAAAAATCACAATTAACTGTGGTGTAATCTTATTGTTTGTTTATTAGTTACCTGCAAACAAATGTTGATGTGATTTCCTATAAAGCTGTTGCTATGATAAGCCTGCCGCTTGACATTTATGCTCTGAAGAATGTTCTCCAAAGCTTCACTGATGCGACCAGCACCTTTCAGAAGTGTCAATCCTTCTTTAATACTGGCTGCAAGTGTTTCCTGTTGAGAAATAACATTGCTGATTTAATGATTCAGCTTTGAGCAGTGTGGAATTTATGATTTAAACCAACCATTAAAAAACTGTTTTTGTTTCAATTTAGAAGTAGATGTAGCTGTAAGTCTAGGTCAGTCGTGTATGTATCTCAATATTGATGTACATTATTGTACCTTCTCTTTTGCTTTTATCCTCAGATCCTGGGCATGAGCTAGCAGTTGCATCACAAGAGGATTGGGGTTGGTATCCAAGTCTGTTCCTCCCAGAGTAACAATGTATGTAGCATAGTCCTGTGCAGCTTGGGCATCCACCAAATAAGCATCTGCAGCCTTCTGTTCTTGGAGGGACCGGCGAAGTGTCTGCACATACTCATCATATTGTGTCTGTCCTGGAATCCCTTCAATTTCAGACTCTTTTTGTGGCCATTTGCAGTTCATGCTCAGTACATTCTTTCAAAAGGAGCTCGTAAAACTTCAAGAACACCCCAAGACTAATGTGAAGCATAGGGATGCATATCTATAATGTATTAAAATGAACACAATTTATTTCTAGGGATAGTCAACATGAACATACATGTAACTGAATTGAAAATGTTGAATTTGTTTATGTCAGACCTGATCTATAGGTATGCTGATCAAGGGCTCATGAATAACATTGAAAAACTTTTTAGCATTCTTCAAATTACCATTTCCCTTATCCTGGAACTCTTGAAGTTGATCTTTCAGGTGCTGCAGTGTTCATGCTGTAACTGTTGATCGCTTGTCTTTCGTCAGTTGCATCTGGATAGCTAAGATGGTGCACCATATAGCGACCTATTTTCAACAATGTTTACAGTAATGTTAGCATTCATGTTTATTTTTTAGTTATTTTGTGCTATAATTTAAATGACATTTTTTTACATTACCACTTGCTCCTGAAATCCCCATCACTCTGCAGATGAACACATAGTCCCCAAACAGGAAAAGGTGAATGCTCTTCACTACAGGGAAAATATAAAGAGTAAATTATGAATGCATTAATTTTTTTTGACTTAAAATGTTTGGTTTTATAAATGTTGCTTACTGCCACTTAGTCTGTATAAGAGCTTCCAGCTGTTCCTTGTAACACTGAGTCACAATCCTGAGGTTATTTCTGGTATCTTTACCCTCAAAGAGAGAAAACACCACCATATTTTTAGGAGAATTCGGTTGTGGGACGTTTAGCCAGTTGAAATGCTAGTTTCATCGATCCCTGACCATGGTCGCCTCCCAACTTTACAAATATTTTCTCCTCTGGAATGAGACCCTCATGCCAAGTCAGCAGACCAGTATTGGAAATGGACAAAACATATCTGAAGTTACTATAATATCATATTCCCACCCAGTTTAAGAGTAATGAAAAATATTAGTTGTTACCTGAAACTACTTTCAACGTAGTCTAACACCTTTTGCTTCAAGTCAACCACATAGGCATAGGCATATATGGAGTCTCCTTCATAACCGTCACCATTTTGTTTCCTCACTTCTCGTGGTGCTCCATGGGAACAAATTTGCTCGCCAGGTTTTCTCCAACAAGGGCCTTTTTCTGGACACGCTGCTTCTTTTCGCTATCCATACGCAGGTTCCATTGTTCGAACCATCTGAGTATTAATAAAAGGGTTTCATTGAGAGACACCCTGGGAGGATTTTGTAGATAGAAATGATGTGATGCTGGTTACAATAATTTGTTACCAACCTCCTTAGTTTGTTTAGGCGAAACCAGGAAAGCCCCAGATCAGCTTTCATTGACGATGCTTCTCCCTCTGGTAATTCTAGAACTAGGTCTTTGCCCAGGGCGTCTCTGAACATCTTTTCACGCTCTGCCTTAGGAATATTTGTTAGGTGCTTCACCACATGGATGTTCATTTGGTATCCACTTACTGAGGCACCAAACCGTTGGAGGTCGCTTGTTCTGTTCCGCACATGACGGTCACTGACCTGGTCACTAGGCTTTTGAGCTTGACATACAGCAATGAGTTTAAGGAGCTGACATGAAATTATGGGGGCATTGAATTAAGTATTCCAAAAGTTAGTAAATAAAATATGTTTTAAAATTTTAGTAGTGTAAGTGAGTGTAGTTAAGTTTATACTGACTCACCTTGCCACCTGTTTTAAGCACAGCACTGCCATCATTAGATTCTTTCATCTTTGATTTTACAAAAAGTGTTCCCAGCCTTTCAACTTCTGGTGATATCATCCCGTCTTTAAGATCCAATATAGCTTGTTCAATGGTCCCTCGAGGTTGAACAGCTGCTGGTTGGGGTATGGGTCTGGGTTGCACCCCTTGTGCTGGTATGGGTCTGAGTTGCACCCCTTGTGCTGGTATGGGTCTAGGTTGCACCCCTTGTGCTGCATTTTCAGTAGTGGGACAGATGTGCTTCCCACTGTCTTCATAGTTACACCTGCCTTTGCACAGTTTGCATTCGACCTTTAGTTCCCCCAAAAGGCGGAGAACCATTCTTGTGGGCTGCTTGAGATCACAGGGTAAGATTGGCTCCTTACACACTGGACATGGTAAGGAGGTACTGGCAAGGCCTATTGCATGTCCCAAGCACCCTGCACAAAAATAGTGCTCACACTTTGTCTCAATAGGGGAACCGAGAATCTCTCTACAAACTGCGCAATTAAAGTCTTCTTTAACCTCCCCCATAAAGTCGAAATTATCATTGAAATTTTCAGTGCGGTTGACTGATGGGCGAGTAGACAACTCCTGAATTCGCTGAACAAGTTCTTGTCGCGGAAACTCTTGATCAGTCGTATTGCTAGCATGCGTACCCTCGCTAGTTTTCAGATTTTTTCCGCGACCAAGAGACCCTTTCTTAGCTTCAGGAGGCCTTCCTCCTTTCTTTATCTTAGTCCCGAGAGAGCAAGTTTTACATATACAGTCGCCTTCATAGTGTCTCCCAAACCACACAGCTGTGTGTCTTCGAAGTGCTTAAATAACACGCATTGCAAAAGCGAAGTGGGTGAACCAGTGGATCGTCCTTTTCAGTTTCCAAATCAAACCTCTCTCGCAACATTTCTCTATGATCTTCGACTTTGTAGCTAGACCTCCACTGATGATCCTTTGATTTCTTGAGCTTATTACCGCAAATGTGACACAAACTTTCGAGGCATTCATTGTGGAAGTCGCTCATGTCCGACTGAAGGTAAGTATATTAAGTAGGCCCGGGAGAAGAAAACTAGGCAACCAACAGAAACAATTTCGAGATCAATGGACAGAAAATATACCAAGGTTTCTAGTAATGACCCCCTTTATAAAGGAAAAACTTCAGGAAGACAGTTAAAATATCAAGTTCTTTATTGATTTTGCAACGCGCTTTCCGCCATTACGTTCTTCACCGCGGGATTTTCAGGTCTTTATTAGAAAGTGACCTTACACGCGGGGCAGGCTGCAATTGTCATTATTGATGATTACATATCCTAAATATTCTAAATATGTCCATTGCGCATACATATCTTTCATCACTTGCTACTGCACATGCTATTTTTGACTTCCACTCACGAAGGCTTGTTAATCTGAGCGACCTCTATTAGTGATTAACAGCCATTGTAATCACAGAATTCAAGTGCGTTAAATATTAAACAGAGTGCGCGGTTACCAAACTAAATTTCCGCCAGAGAGCTTTTGAAAGCGACGTGTGAAATAGTGGAGAGGATAATCTGCCTTAATACATGTGACCAATTTATCTTGTGACTATTTCTGTTCAAACAAAACTTTAAGCTATCAAAATTAACCTAACAACTTGTCAGGTAACAAGAGTAATGACATGTTACAGATGTTAACGGAACTCCCAATACCTGATTTACAAATTCCCTTCCTTGATCCGAAATTATGTGCACAGGAGCTCCATGCCTGCAGTAGGTGGAGTAAAGTCCTTTTGCTACACTGTCCGCACTTTTATCTGGTAATGGAATGGCCTCCACGTACTTAGTAAAGTAATCTGTCTGTGTCAACAGATATTTGTTCCCGCTTTGTGATGTTCTGGGAGCATCAATCAAGTCCATGCCAACCATGTACCAGGCTTTGGGAACAACCTTCACCGGGTGTAAAACGTCAAACGTTTTCGTTTCCTTTGTGTTTCGTTGGCATCTGTTACAATGTTTTATCTATGAAAATGAGTTTCCAACAAACAGTTTATATAGTAGCAAAATAAAGACAAACCTTGGAAATTATTTTCTGGGTGAGAAAGAAACTCACGAAAAGCGAAAGCAAAAATCTCATTTAAACCTTAACCCCATTTTTCATGGGCTTTTCGTTCGTGAGCCTGTGGGGGGAGGGCGCATAAAGTGCCCCCTCCCCTCATGTATCTCCAAAAAATGAAACGCATATGGCGTGTAAAGCGTTCACAACAGTCTACAGAAGCGTAATCTGAGACACCTTGCGACATATGAGATATAGATTAGAAATTCATGTAGTATTTTGACTTTTAAACGTAACTTGTAAATCAATTTTAGAACATTTTTATTGTCAAGAGTATTCACTATGCCCAATTATGGTTCAAATGAACACACCGTTACAGTAGCTGTAGGAGGAGATGACATGACACCAATAATTTGTTTATTTGACAGCCAACCACCTTGACCCCGGTTTATCTGAAGATGTCTTAAATTGCTATTAATTCTGTAGACAGCCAAAATTAACCCTTGAATAAATCCCATTTACTGTTTAAACTTAAAACCGTGGTCAGAGTACACTCTAACTTTGTGAGACTAAGTCAAAAGTAGCCTGAATTCTAGTGTAATGCGGATATACAATATACTAACTAACAGACAAATCATTGTTCAAGCATTGTAGTGTAAAAAAATTATTTCTTACCATTTCAACTGTATCTTTGTAAAAATCCGGCCAATAGTAACGCGCTTTGATCTTCTTGATCATATTGTCTCTGCCTGCATGGCCGGAAAAATTGGCAGTGACATTCCTCGAAAACCCTCAATTTTTCGTCTTCCTTGATGACCAGTCGCTTTACAGAAGTGCCAGCTTCCCCTTTAAGTAGTATAGTGGTTGGGGGTTCGGGACCATTTTAAATTAAAATGTTCTCACACCACCCAACCATTACCCTACTTTCCAACAGCTGGAATCAAATGTTGGAATCCAATCTTGAAAATCAAATGTTGGAATCCAATCCTGAAAATCAAATATTGGAATAAAATATTGGAATAAAATATTGGAATAAAATATTGGAATACTAAAATGGAATAAAATATTGGAATAAAATATGGGAATAAAATATTGGAATCAAAATATGTGAAATGGAAATCGAAAAACTTGGGACCAAGGTTTGACACCAAAACCTTAGACCTAAGTCTGGGACCAAAACCTTGGACCTAAGTATGAAACCAAAACCTTGGTATGGAAAAATGGAAATCAAAAACTTTCAACAAATACCAAATACATAGTCTGGCACCTTAACCTTGCATTCAGTATTGGAACAAATAATTGGAACAAATAATTAGAATCAATAATGAGAATTATGAAGGAAGTTTACTTTTGTTTTATATTATAATGTCCGTATGCATAGCTTGTTATTCCGTCTTCATGAATATATCTTTTGTCATCGAAACAACTGAGCGACACTTTGTTTATCTCATAACTTCCTAATTGATGGTTTTGACTTCTGATTGTTTCATCTTGTGATGCATCTGCTTGTTGTCGAATAGTGTTTCCTTATAGTTTCCATGTGTGATGTTCTTTTTAATAACATTCTTTTTGATTCCTTTAGCAGTCTTTCCTCCTTTTGGTTGTCTTTCATATAGCTATACATTTTTGATCGTAAACCAACGAATTCGCAAATGGGAACTCCTGCGGCTTCATCTTTGAATTTACCGATTACTTTTTTATTTGTCTTATCAAAATACTGAGAGCTTTCATTGTAGTCGCTATTATCAAATTTATGTTTATCATTCCAAAAGTTTTGGTAAACATCTTCAGCTTCAATTTCATAGGTTAAGCTGTCTGTGTCTGTGAATAGTAACTTGGCTTTCTCTCCATATTCCATTTTAATGTAGTTGTAATGGAAATCGTACATCAACGTCTTGCTTAAATCTAAGATACACATACCCACATATGCCGGCCTGTTTAGAGTAAGGGTTTCTTTGATCTTATGCACAGCTACTAGATTTTCGTTGAAGATCTTACTACTGACATACGTTGGTTTGCTACTTAATTTTAATAGTTTCTTCTCATCAGTCACTAATCTGACATCTACTCGCTTTCTAATGTTTTCCATAGTTTTTCCAAATACGCTGTTATTCATAAGTTTGAAGAAGTCTTTTTCAAAAGCATTTTTAGCATTCTTACGTTTTTCAGTATTGAAATCAATATATTGCTTGAGCCAAGGGGATTGATTAAACTCAAGGACTCGATGGACTTTTGTTATTTTCAAACCAAGATCCATGTATAATTGGAGGCTCCTATAATGTAGTACATACTTTTCTTTGTTGTTCAACGTTGGAATTAATTTATGTACGAGGCCTGTTGATATTTTATATTCATCTGCAATTTTTTTACAATAATCTGATAGCATGTCTTCTGTTACTTTTACCTTTTCTGGCCCTAATGGGTAGTCATTATGAAGATTATGTAATCCTTCAGGGTATTCAAGGTCAACTTCCAGTATCAAACCTTTCTTGCTGTCTTCTGTATACTTGGCTAAGTTTGTTTTATCAATCTGGCTTTTTGTCATCCATCTAAACCCACCTGTTGGTAGATACTGACTCATAGCCCAACCGTATAGATTATTAGCATCGAGATACATGATATACTTTGAGGGTGCATTATCATCATATGTTTTCATGTATTTATTGTTTGCTTTTCCATAGCGATTGGCTATATAGCTGATTCCACCACGCATGCCCTTTTCAATAAACTGGAACATATCAATGTCAACCATAAGCTCTAATTCAATTCTTGTCATTTTCAACATAGCATCCCATGATAGTCCAGGACTAGTGAAATAATGGCATGGGTCCAGTTTGTAGTATTCAAGACAAGTTTTCCTGAAGTTTTCAAATACATCAGCTAACAAAAGGATGTCAGATTCAAGATATAAGTCATGATACTCACCCATATTTTTAATAGAGAATGTATTCCACACATTTTGAGCATGTTTGTAGTCTTCGTTTGATATATGGTCATCATTTAATATGCTGTAAAATTCTTCTTTCGATGGTAGCTTTTCATTGAATGTATCGAAACTGTCCATATAGTCGTAAGGGTATACTCCTTTTCTTGTCATCAGATCAAGCTTTTTACCTTCAAATATTTGAGAGGTATATTTCAATAGATTGCTTACTAGTTTTTCTAAACTAGAGCTCATGAATTGGAAACTATCAAGAAACACTAAATGATTACCAAGCATGAAAGCCATATACTTTTCCATGTTGTTTGGTATTGCATTAATATTCATATGTATCTCCTCTCCTTTCTTATTTTTGTATGCATGCTTCTTGACAATAGCTCCAATCTCTTGCATTATGGAAATGACTGTCATACCCTCTTAGATTATGGAAGATAACAGGTATTTTTATTTCTTCTGGGCTTACTCTTACGTTTAAGATTACAGTCTTGGTGTGCTGATCCTCTGAATTTACCATTAATATGACAATGATCTCTTACTCGAATATCTTTCTCAGTATATTTTTTTATCACAAATATGACATGCTTCTGCTTTTTGAAATTCCTCTTCATCTTCTTTCGTCATTCTCAATGGTTTGTTGAATGATTTTTTCATTTGCTTCTTGCAATATTTAACTTCCTGAAGCATTGCTTCCATGAATTTATGTACTGCATTAACACCTCTATATTTCACTACAGGTTTACTATATTTATCATCATAACAACAAACAATCTTATAACCATACCCACAGTCTGTATGCTTCTGATATGCTTCAGTGTAGGATTTATCATCATTTGGTTGGCATCCTTGAATCTTTTCTGTTATAGCCTCAAAATCAGCATAGATAACAAATGGTACTTGTTGTTGTTTATTGAAGTTGTTGAATTTCAGAACATTATTATCTTTATCAGGCATTTTGATTGCTTGTGTTCCATTTAATTGTATGCAATTATCTTGTGATTGTTTAATACTCTTTCAGAACTGAAACATTGCAGACAGTGCATACAGAAGTGCTTCCTTTCCTTGTGTTTTGTTTGGTTGTACATGAATTTATTAAAATCCTTTATGAGGACATAATGCTTGTTTTTCATCTTTTGTTACCAGTAGTAGTTCCATATGGTCTTCATACTTTTCTTTTGATATATATATTGGGTATGGTTTCTTTTCTTCATAACCGAATACATTTATTCTGATGTTATTATTTTTCTCAATTATGTTGAACTGCTTAATAGTTACTGGGAATATAATTCCGGAGTAATCCAATTGGTTGATATATTCCTTATCAGATTTTTTGATTCGCTGAGGGTATTTAGCTTGGGGGCTCAAGTGTCTGATGTGGCACCATCTAAAGCATTCATCATCCTCATTTTTCATATTAATCAATCCCTTTGCACTGTTTCGGAGTTCTTGTGGTAGTTGAATATATGATGATCCTTTCATTGGTTGGTATTGTACTACATTAAGATAATGGTTGTCAACAGATTGAATAGTCCAACCAGAACCTTCAGATACCCATTGAGCTATCTTATTCAATATAATATCTTTTGATGCTTTTAGTGATTCATCAACCTCAAGATTATTTACAATTGTGTGAGCTGCACTGTTGAAATAAGCAGTTCTATATACTATGTCTTTATCTGTTATTTTTTTGAATGTTACCTTTAGTGTTTCAACGAATTTCAAGCCTTTCATAGATATGAGGATGCTTATAATATGATATGCAGTGGCCTTTCTTGTGTTTTGTAGTTGTGCTAGCGGATTATTGTCATTTTTAATATTGATTTCAAAAGACTTTGTGTAGCCTTTCAGAGCTTTATCAACTTGCTCTATCTTTGTCCTTGGTAGTGGGACTGGTTTTTTGGTTCTTGGTAGTGGGACTGGTTTCTTGGTTCTTGGTAGTGGGACTGGTTTCTTGGTTCTTGGTAATGGTACTGGTTTGTAATCATCCCTGAATTCTAATGGCGGAAGGATTATGTTGTTTTCATACTCTTGTGCCATCTGCTTCACACTCTTACGAGGAGTTGGGATTGGCTTTCTCTGTTGCGGCTTCACATTTTTTGACTGTGTATGTGTTGTTTCTACATTTTGCAACAACAGTTTGATTAGTTGAGATTTATTTAATTTCTTTAGGACTACTCTTGTTCATACAATATGTTGAGATATTTTTTTCCATTTTATATACTATATATATGTTATTATTTCTTTAAGTGTTTTATAGTATGTTTTAAAAAATGGTTTTCTTATAGTGCGTTTAAAATAACCCAATTATGGTTCATTTTAAACTATCATGGAATTGGTTATTTATATGTTATTCATGGGCTTCAGCATTTGTCATATGCTTCTTTGTCTTAATATGGCTCCATTTCCTAGCTAATGAGTAATCCCTATTCCCACATACTGGGCATCGCCATTCTTTATTCAACATGTACTTGGTCTTGCTTGTGTAATTGCTTGCTTCCTCTCTTCTTCACTGAAATGTTTGATTGGTGTATGGATATTTTTTGGTCTTCCCATTATATATAATATATATAAAAATAATATTTCTTAAAGTCTTTTTTATAGTACGTTTAAAATGACTCAATATTTGGTTCATTTTAAACTATGATGGAATTGGTATTATATGTTATTTTACTGACCTCTAT
This sequence comes from Desmophyllum pertusum, assembly GCA_029204205.1. Lineage (NCBI taxonomy): Eukaryota > Metazoa > Cnidaria > Anthozoa > Scleractinia > Caryophylliidae > Desmophyllum > Desmophyllum pertusum. The sequence goes on along the minus strand of MU826844.1, from coordinate 944,206 downwards.
ATTTCAATGGATATTCTTCCATAAGGATCATATAATTTGAAGTCAGTACACGCATTACTTTTTTTCCATAAATGAGTGCATTTGCTTGTATCTGATTGGTTTATGAAACAATCTGCTTTTTGCAAAATCTTTGCTCCACGCTTCACATCTACTGACAAACCTTGCATCATTATCCTTCAGCAAATCAACCACAATATATTCATTGGCTTCATACACAATTATATAATGTTTTCCATACTTATTACACCTACCGGTATACACCATGATTGTTCCAACTTGTAAATCTTCTGGTTTAAGGCTATCTTTGGGTATTGCCTTTTCTTTGATAAGTCCAGCATCGTAACAATCCTCACAGAGCTCTAAGTCTATCGAATTAATATAAAGACTACTGCCATGATGATTATAAGATGAACGACAAATTTCACATTCGCCTTTATATTTATCATTGTGTGAGCATATACCTCTATCATCACAGCAGTCATCAGGACAGTCTAATTCACATAAGAGGTGGTCTTCATGTGTGTAATCAATTATATCACACTTAATGCATTTTTTGCAAAGGTATATTGGTTTTTTTCTGATCAGCTCGATAGAATATTCAGATTGATTCAGACAATTTTTACCTTTACATATGCATTTATTTTTTTCATCATGAATAAATGATTCATATTTCTTTCATGATCAAATGATTCCCATTCGCCGTCACTGACATTTTTCATAGATAATGAACAATTTTCACAAAGCGACTTTATATCACGAATATAAAGATAATCATCGTCATAATGTCTATCCAGAAGAACCTTTTCATACATTACATCTACAATTCGATAAAAAGTCCTGTCACACCTGTTCCAGTTGCACTCATATATGATATCTCCAACTTGCAAATCTTCAACTTTCATACTTTATATACTATAACTAAATATTATTTTTTTAAGTCTTTTATAGTGCGTTTAAATCCTTCATTGGTATCCAACTGTTAAATTCATCACTATACCCCTTCCACTTCACTAAAGCTTGTTTCTTCTTATAGTTTCCTCCGAATGACTTTATCAATACGAAAAACATCCTGCTTGGCTTTTAATAATTCGGGTTCATAGAAACTCCCATGGATATCTTCACCTCTGAGATCTTTTAGTTTTGTATGTGATTGGATTAGTGTATTGCATCTTATCAACTGTGAACACTTCTTCTGTCCAGTTTGGTGTATAACCCTTGTCAAACACTTTCCGTTTATATTTACTTATTCTTACCTTGTCACCAACTTGAATTTGGTTTTGATGATAACGGCTCCATTTCACCATATAGATTGAAATATAACAACTCCCTTCATTTTTCCTTTTGCTCGCTTCAATAGGTGTCATTTTAAGAGCTGATGTCTTGTAATTATCAACCGGAGGCATACAATAGGGAAAAATACCAAAATTCTCAAAAAATTCACAAGATAGCCCTTGGTGAACTATTACTAAAAATATATGTTTTACTTCAATCCGGCAATTATTTTCGAGATACGGAGGTAAACTTGGTTTGGCAGCTCTCAGACCGGTTTTTTGGCGTTTGACACCACACATTTTGGAGACCTTGTTTTGAAACTCAAAACAATTTTATTTCGAGAAACAAATTACTCATCAGATTAAGTAGATAATAAGACATATTTTGAGCGGTTATTTTATCAATTTGAATTAAAATTGAATATTTGAAAGATTTTTCATTATTTACATTATTTTAAGCAATTTCTTGCAATGCAAAATTGACGAAATTGAGAGGTTAAAATCGTTGACTGGTACATAGCCTAGAGTATAGAGACTTATACCACATGAAAGAGCATCATTTCTTCTTTTAAAATCTGTTTTCAAAATTATGGGCAACTTAAAAGAAGAATTTTGAGGCTGCGAAATACAAGTAGTACTTTTGTGTAATTTGAGCTTTTCCGTCACGGCATTCCGATGCTAAAACTCAGATAAACACAACATTAAAACATTTTGGAACAACAGAAGTTTAATAATATTTGTTATCAGGCACCAGCACATGTTACAAGACTATTTTCTGTGATTTGCTATCGCTTTTTGGCAATAATAAAATAATTTAGCTATTTTATTCGACCTTGAGTTCCAAAGCGTACACAAGTCACGTAACGTTTGTCAAGGTCAACTTGAAATCAAATCAAATCGGAACATTTTGCACTCTGAAATTACTGTTCAATACACAGAACAATAGCTATATCAGTGCTTTGTTATTCGTACCTTAGATTGGGCTTTCTGGATATTGAAGAAATCCATGAGATAAATCTAGAACAACATCTGATGGCTGTATAATTAAATACGGTACGCCGTTTCCAAATTCGTTCAGAGATTGCGTTACATACATTACAGTGGGAGACCGCTGTAATGTTATTTCGATTATGGGCCCCAAGCGAATTGTTTTAATAAACTTATGGAAATTTCACAACTGAAGCCACAATGCATTAATTTGATTAACGTCACCGGATTTAGAAATTTTGAAAGAAATTAATCCAGGAGCCTGTACTTACAGGACAAGTGCGACCTAACCATCATCTAACTTCATTATAGTAAAAACGTCCAGTGGAGGGGCACTTGGGAATATGTCGACGGCCTAACCATCATCAGTTCATTATAGTAAAAAAAACTGGATTGAACAAAATCAGTGGAACTAGTCATTGTCAGAGGATGTTCCAAAACTCGGCAACAGTGCAATATCTTAGACCTCAAGAACACGACCCAACAAGATCCGCGTTAGGGGAGGGCCGCGTTAGGAGGACCGAGTCTTCATAATGACGATAATAGCGTGAGATTTCTTTGTTTAATGAACAAAATAATCGTCGACATTTCTCATACGCATAAATTGTCGCATCCCCAACTGTGTAAAAGGTCACAAAACAATCACAATACGAGAACTAATGTCGTGCTAGCAAATCTTTAAATAAAATTTATTTAAAGATTTGCTAGCACGACATTAGTTCTCGTATTGTATTATTTGGGTTATTACTGACATATCATTTACAAATTAAAATGTCATAAAGAAAAAAAAGTTACTTACATTTAATGTAAGTAACTTTTTTTTCTTTATGACATTTTAATTTGTAAATGATATGTCAGTAATAACCCAAAGAAAAGAAAATCAATTTTATTAGAAACAAACCAGAAACAGCTACAAGCGCTAGAAAAGTTTCAGAAAAGTGCCGCACTAACCCTCTGTTAGGAAGAAGAGCTGGTTACCCGGAACAAGAAACTACTGGCTTATTTTTAGATTCCATTTTTCCCGAAAAATGTTTTTTTCCGATTCTCATTTGTAACATGATATCAAATTAAATAAAAACAATTAGCTTCGTATAATGTATAAATTGCCCATTTCGGATCATGATTTTCTCTAAAAAAAAATTGTGTTCATGTACAAGTACATGTGCAAGTGAATATGATTCAATTTGAAAGAAACAAGTCTCTAGAGTAACATCACATGGTCTGAAATGGGGCAACAAAACAAACCAAGCGAAAGAGGATAAAAGAGGTTTGAATGTGAAATCGGGGATTTCCCTCTCTCGCTCTTCTCGCTCGACGGACTAAGGGAAAGAGGGACTGCTGGTAGTCTACGCTCCGGGTAAACCTATAAAACTGGAGAGAAACTGACATTTCAGGCTGGCAGGAAAAATTGGAGGCGAGGTGCGCAATGACCGCGTGTAGTTAGTGATCCTCGCCACCACTGTAAGATCACTTGGGAATTGAGGATAAGTGCTATTGCGTCGGAAAGCGATAACTTTCGGAACACTCACGAGTGCTCGCGCTGTTTTATAACTAGCCTGCGAATACAGCCGCCTTCCATGGCGCATCCCGCGAGAAAGTCTGCGATTTACAGTCAGATACGTTAAGCCAATAATTCGTTTTCCGTGCGGTGGTTGGTCTCGCAATGCATAATTACTGTAACGCTTCCGTTTGCTCTCATTGCTACCAAAGGAATATTCATTGAATAAACGCGAAAAATGATTGGACCACGTTTATAGCGGACCTTCTGTCTTCAGAACACCTGAAAACGAGGCAGATTACAAGCAAGGGTATATAAATCCCGCACATGCGCACAATTTAGAATGCTGTTGCTGGTTTTATTGCTGAAATGTGGTAAGCAATATAATAATTTACTGGATTCGCACATTATGTGGTCAGTGTAGTCCGTGCTGGAGTTCAATGGTTTTCATTTTGTATCTCCTAACGCGGTCCTCCCCTAACGCAGTCCTCCCCTAACGCAGATCTTGTTGGGTCATGTTCTTGCACGTGCACTGTTGCCGAGTTTTGGAACATCCTTTGACAATGACTAGTTCCACTGATTTTGTTCATTCCAGTTTTTTTTACTATAATGAACTGATGATGGTTAGGGGCCGTCGACATATTCCCAAGTGCCCCTCCACTGGACGTTTGGGTGGGGGGGGGGGGGGGGAGGGGGTAAGGAGAGAAAATATTTGACGTTAGGGTGGGGCATTTTGAGCAAAAAAAAAACATTAGGCAAATCTTTGTTATTTTACTTCATGTTTAAGAATGGAACTTAAAGATAAAACATAGTTCTGTAGAAAATGAGAACAAATGAGAACAATTTCATTTCACTTACACATGTGATTGCTCCAGTATCGCACGTAAATCTCACGACTTTCGTTGCTCGCATATGGGCCCAAACGCGAGCCTGCTTCCAAGCTACACTAGAAAAAGATTGGACAGCAAAATTCCAAGTGGATGTTATGGAGGGGGGGGGGGGGGGGAGAGAGTGGGGGGTTCTGACCTTGACGTCCAGTGGACGTTAAGCGGGGCACTTGGCAATATGTCGACGGCCCTTTCTTGCACTTGTCCTTTGATGCAGCGTCCTGGATTAATTTATTTCAAAATTTCTAAATCCGGTGACGTTAATCAAATTAATGCATTGTGGCCATTCGGTTGTGAAATTTCCATAAGTTTTTTTTAAAAACAATTTGCTCGGGGCCCATAATCGAAATAACATTACAGCGGTCTCCCACCGTAATGTATGTAACGCAATCTCTGAACGAATTTGGAAACCGCGTACCGTATTTAATTATACAGCCAACAGATATTGTTCCCGATTTATCTCATGGATTTCTTCAATATCCAGAAAGCCCAATCTAAGGTACGAATAACAAAGCACTCATAGCTATTGTTCTGTGTGTTTAAACAGTAATTTCAGAGTGCAAAATGTTCCGATTTGATTTGATTTCAAGTTGACCTTGACAAACGTTACGTGACTTGTGTACGCTTTGGAACTCAAGGTCGAATAAAATAGCTAAATTATTTTATTATTGCCAAAAAAGCGATAGCAAATCACAGAAAATAGTCTTGTAACATGTGCTGGTGCCTGATAACAAATATTATTAAACTTCTGTTGTTCCAAAATGTTTTAATGTTGTGTTTATCTGAGTTTTAGCATCGGAATGCCGTGACGGAAAAGCTCAAATTACACAAAAATACTACTTGTATTTCGCAGCCTCAAAATTCTTCTTTTAAGTTGCCCATGGTTTTGAAAACAGATTTTTAAAAGAAGAAATGATGCTCTTTCATGTGGTATAAGTCTCTATACTCTAGGCTATGTACCAGTCAACGATTTTAGCCTCTCAATTTCGTCAATTTTGCATTGCAAGAAATTGCTTAAAATAATGTAAATAATGAAAAATCTTTCAAATATTCAATTTTAATTCAAATTGATAAAATAACCGCTCAAAATATGTCTTATTATCTACTTAATCTGATGAGTAATTTGTTTCTCGGAATAAAATTGTTTTGAGTTTCAAAACAAGGTCTCCAAAATGTGTGGTGTCAAACGCCAAAAAACCGGTCTGAGAGCTGCCAAACCAAGTTTACCTCCGTATCTCGAAAATAATTGCCGGATTGAAGTAAAACATATATTTTTAGTAATAGTTCACCAAGGGCTATCTTGTGAATTTTTTGAGAATTTTGGTATTTTCCCTATTGTATGCCTCCGGTTGATAATTACAGACATCAGCTCTTAATGTTTGAATGCTTTGTACTATTGTATTCTTTTACCAACTGAGGTAGCATATCTAAATATTGTGTTGTATTTTTAGCTGTGAACTGTTTCCACATTTTATTTTTCATTGTACGATTCCATCTTTCAACAACTGATGACTTCTCTTCATTTTCTGTTGAATACAGTGTAATGTTGTGTTTATCAAGTAACGATTTCATATGTTTGTTATAAAACTCAGAACCTTTATCTGTCCATAAAAACTTTGGTTTTCTACCTTCTTTGAATATCGTTTTAAATGCTTCAGTAACTGTCTCGCCTTTTTTATTTTTTAATGGTTCAATCCATCCATACTTTGAGAAAACATCAATTACAGTCAACAAATATTTAACCCCTTTATTCCATTTGCTGAATTGTTGCATTTCAACCAGATCTGCAGCCCATATCTCATCTATTCCATTTACAATGACTCTTCTTGTTTTGAAATGCCTTTTGATTGGTTTATGAAGTTCATCGGCGAATTGTTGAGCCCAATCATTATTACTCAACGCCGTTTTCCGTTTTTTGGCTTCTTTTGTTTAACACCAAGACCTAATTTCTGTTTAGTATTTATTAAATTACGAACAGCTGTTGAACCCCAAGGTTTATCTTTCCATGGTAGCTGATCAATCTCTTTTACCATTTTTTTATCACAATCTCCCTTATCTCGACCACGATCGTAGCAAATATCGTGATATGCTGATATCTTATCCAATTCGTTTTTTGGATGGACTTTCCATTTAATAACCTCCCCTGTATCTTTATCATATGATAATTGATCAGCAAGGGGGTTATACGGTCCCATATATTTGTATGAACCTGGTGTCCAACCTCCTTTTGGGTGTGGAAGTTTACCAATCAATTTATGAATATCAACCCCTTGACCATATTGGCTTCTATCATAAAGCGGATTAGTTGGATCACTTGTATCGGTATACATGCTCATATCATATGCTATTCCTTTACCAATCGGTGATATTTTCTTTGAAATATCACTCGTGAACGAATCCAAAGCTTGATCCAAATAGTTATGCCCAACCTTTTTTATCTTAGATTTTACAAAATCAGATTTTACAGCTCGGCTCAAAGCTTGGCGGCCAACTAAAGATCCCATTTTCAAAGCTCCTTTGAAGAGCTCTGACGCCAAATCGCCCCCATCTTGTGAGGGCATAACTAGTTTTTTGATTGTTTAACGAACTTAGTCTTCTTGATACCACACTCAGCACAGGTGCAGAAAAACATCAATCTACCATTCTTAGCGTTTTTATAGCCTGATGGTTCCACACACTCAGTTTGTTTCTTTTGTTTAACACAATATGATTTCACCATTATAATAATAAGTTACATAATATTTGTGAAATAGTTGATAAGAAATCTATGATTAACACCGTGATCTATTGGATCAAAATTTGAATTATGTATGGTTTCCAATAATGATACTCCTCTTTGACGTTCATTAAGGTAGTACAAACACCAATATCCACATAGAATGGAATCTCTTTCCTGTATTTCATCTCCCGAAAATATGAGGTGTTTTTTGCTTGTTGATAAATACGTTTTAACCTCATGTGGCATGGCTAAACCAAATGGGTCAAAGTATTCACAATAATTATCAATATTCCTATAACAAACCCAGTGAGTGCCTGGCCCTATTTGTGAATCTAAATTGATAATCCCACATTCTTTCTTTATGCTGTTTGGTAAATTATCACGACTGTAAATACTCCTGAAATGTTTGATCTTGAGTTGTTTCAACCAGTGCATTAAATCAATGTTTGATAATGCTTTGTTTATGAATTTTAAATGAGTGCTCCGAGCAATGGGATTCCGTTGAATGGGCTGTTTTTGCCAAGGAGAAGCCCTTTCCCCTTTTTGGAGCTTTCTTTCCCTTTTTTGGAGCTTTTTTTTTAATCCCCATCCCAATTGGATTTTCCCATGTTCCAAAGAATGGTGGAGGTCGTGCATATGGATTAATCAAGCCACCTTTCGATTTTGGGGTTGGAGGAGGAGGAGGAGGTACATAAACAGGTAACGATCTTCTTGAACGATTACTATCAACCTGCAATCCGTTTCCGGTTAAAGCTTTTACCAGCAGAGGGATTCCGATAGATGCAAGAAGAGTGCCGAGAAACCCACCATGCTGTGCTTTAGTAGGTTTAATAACTAACTGACCACCATTTTGAAGAGCATCTAAAATCTTCTTTTTCTGTGATACTGTTAATAGATGCTTATACTGGATGAGTTGGTTGATCTTATTCTGTGGAATGAGAAAACCACCCGTTTGTCCCTTTCCAAAAATCTTGTCAATCCCCAAACTACCAAGAGCACTCATCGCACCAGTAGCAAGAGCTGGAACCGCCTTTGTGGCATATGGCAATAATTTCGTTCCTAGTGAGAATAGCGATGACCAAAGACTCCCACCATGTTTAACCGCTTTTCTAATCTGTGTCTTTGATATCTTGATATCAACTCCGGTTCCATTACTTTGTGATTTCGCGATTTTATTAATCTGAGTTTTTGTAAGCATCAATTCATCAGATCCATTCAATTCGTTTCTTGATAATCTAATTGTGATTGCAGAATTATTTGATACGCTTTCGCAAGTCGCAATCTCTGTCCTTCTGATAGACTAACTCCATGAGGATGATAGGTTGTCATATCTTGTATATGTTATATGTTAGATAAAATTCAGGTTTTATCTAACATGTTTAATTAATAATTTTACAGTGTCTTTGTTTAAACATGTTGGGTATCAGTTGAATATATTCAAGATCTTAACAACAGCTTGCCATTCGTCTGCACCAGCTCAACGTCTTGTTCATACAAGGTAATCGCATAAATGGAATAGGCTGTAGCGGTTGTTCCTGAAAGCTCATATTTGAACGTCAATTTTGTAGTACCGTCTTTGATGTCCATTTTCTGCTTCGTGAGGTCAAAGTACAAGAATGAGAATACAGAACCGAAGTTCGTACGACTCAGAAGTGTCCCTTCTCCGTATTCATTGTTAGCATGAACATATTTCAAAACATCTCTGTATACACGTGATGGATCCGAAGAAGGTGTGTAATGAACCTCTGGATATTCATTTCCATTACCTACCTCAAGATGACAATTCAAAAGAGTTTGAGGGTCTGTACTAACTGAAAAGGTGTTATACAGGTATGGATTCACTGTTTGTCTGTCCATATTTGCGTCATTTGAAATGAACACAAAAACATGACGAGGTCTGGTTACCCCAGAACTGATTTTGAAATTACCAGATCTCTGTGTCGAACTGTTGGATCTTTCTACATTCTCACGGAGATATGTCCATTTCCGGGTTTTCAGAAATTCACTCATATACAAGCTTTGACCCTCTGAATTAAAAGTTATTCTTGGAACAAACAGCTGCATTCGTGTGATGATTACCCTACAATCATTAGCAGCTTGCCAAATCAAGTTACCATCGCTCTCAATTTCTAAATTCAATTCCACTCGGGTGTTTGGCAATAGCTCACTCATCAGACTTTCGAAAAAAGAATATCTATTTAGCGATACTTCAGTATGAACAACAGTGGACGTACCAAGAAGAGCTTTTCTGCTTGCAAAGCCTTTATTATAAGTCGCCTGGGTCTTGTCTTCTTGTGCATTTCTGTTAGTATCAAGATAGTAAAATTCATTCGAAGCCGTACTCTCTGCATAAGATGGACTATATTCAAGCAAGTTTTTGATGTTTACAACATGGTTACTCTCGTTGCAGTCGTATACCTTCTTACCGTTCAACTTGATATCAAAATTCTTGATCAAACTATGACTCCCGTTGACTATTCCATTATGATCATCAACAGCGATATTCACACCGGTTGTTTTTGTCACCTTGAAATCTATTGATATTCGGGCATTATACCAATCAAATGGGGTTTACCTCCCCCGAATTGTCAACAACGAATCTGTAGCCGTCCTTTTTCTGTCTAGCATTATTAGCAACTGCCGGTGGTGTCACTTTGAATCCTGTTATTTTGGGTACAATTTCTGGATCCGGTTTATTGCTAAAGAGCTTTACTGAATTGAAAAATTACCCAAGGAAAATTGAAATGTGTAAATTTGCTTATACAACATATCAAAAGACATTAGTGGAACTGAGATCTTGTCTTAGAGGTAGTCATTTTGATCACAAACTGTTTGTAAATAATATGAAACTTATTGATGAGATAATCATCGATATGTGCCCTATTGTAGTTAAATTCGAAAAGCAATATGCTGAGAAATTTACATCTGAATAATCTGTAAAATCTCTGTCTGCATCATGATGTCACGGAACAGCAGTACCGCAACGTCACATTATTTCTTAATTTTTTTCTTACAAAGCTTCGTTGGTTTGCTTTCAATATACTTCAAATCCACATTTTCACATATATCCTTCCATATGGTATTATATTGTATCAGGGTTTTCAAGCTATTGGGTAAGTCAAAATATTTATAACATGGAGATTGTAATAATTCAAATAGCTTTCGGAATATGAAATGAAATTTTATTGATCGTTTTCTATTGCCGTCAAATAAAACACTCCCGATCTTCGTAAACATCACATTAATTTTGTATCAATCTTTGGACGATATTTGAATCTTATGTTTACAGCATATATCATTTAATACATTGTTTATATGGTATTTACGATGATACACCGATTTCCGCCTTATATTATACATGTTTTCATAAAAATCAATATAACCAGGCACTAAATCATAAGAGTCTACCGCACCACAGTTTCGACAGACATTCATTCCATCAACATTAATCATTTCTTCATTATCACAACATGGTTCATCATCTTTACATGTTACATTTCAGCTAACTCTTGATCACAGAAAGGGCAGATAATCTCTCCATCTTCCTCCAAGCCATTATGAATATTCTTATCACAATTCATTCTATACTATTAGATGAGATTATATTTTAAGTACAATAACAAATAGATGCATCATACAATGAAGACTATACGAAGCACCAATCATCAACTTAAAAGCTATGAGCTCAATAAAGTGTCACTCAGCTGCTTCGATGACAAAAGGTATATATTGGATGGTATAAATTCATATGCTTATGGTCATTACAAAATCTAAACAACCACAAAACTCAAAAAGTTCAGTTCGCTGATGTCCTTACTATTCTTGTGATTCCGTTATTCCGTTATTCCATCCACAGTAATAATGACAGTGCCAGCATCTACCAGTCTTTTTTGTTTGCGTGTTAATTTCACTTTCGTCTTCACATCGGTAAGCCTCTTTTTATTTTTCAGCTGTTGAAGATAACGGCGTCGCTTCCGCTCTTCAGAAACCATCTTCTTTGCCTCATTAAACAGCGCCAAACTCTTCTCAAATTCTTCTTCGAGAACATCCAAGTCAGCCTTTGGTAAATGGTTTTTAAAATCTTCAAGATTAACATTCAATTCCACCTTTGGTGTTTGATAAATTTCCAAACATGTCTGATAAGACTGTCATCACATCAGTTGAATGAATAATTTTCTCTTCCAATTGCTCTTGTGTATAAACCATTGTAAAATAAACAGTTTCACAAAAGTATCCCTCAAAGTCGCTTCTAAAACCAAAACCAACTTCGAAACCAAATTGAAAAATAATTCATTCAAGAAACAATTTTGACAAAAAAATGGAAGTTCTGATTGGTTGGTAAAATCATATGATTGTCTCATGACCTTAAACAATAGCCTTTGATGACTCATTTGGTAGGGGAACCCCCGTGTTATGACATCCGGTTTTCCGAGAAAGTCACGCAATGGAGCCACTCTCTATTCTATTTAATCAGACCACACCATCTCACAACACAACAAAATAAAAAAACATATAGATTTCCATAAAATATTACATTTAATTTTTCCATTTGATTTGATCCTAGGTTTTGGTTCCAGACTTGGGTCCTAGGTTTTGGTTTCCAGACTTGGGTCCTAGGTTTGGTTTGAACAATATTAGCCACAAAACGCCACAGCTGTGGCGTGACGTCATTTTTTGATTCCAATATTTTATTCCCATATTTTATTCCAATATTTTATTCCATTTTAGTATTCCAATATTTTATTCCAATATTTTATTCCAATATTTTATTCCATTTTAGTATTCCAACAGCTGGTAAGTAGAATAATGGTTGGGTGGTGTGAGAACATTTTATTTAAAATGGTCCCGAACCCCCAACCACTATACTACTCCTTTACTCACATAAAATATCGACTTTGATTGTGGATCAAACTTGAAATTTTTGGCGTATTTTCGAAGGACAAGCTTTTCCGGTTTAGAAAAACCGTGATTTCCCGCGAAATTCTACTCGCATCACTAGTGATTTGGGTACCAGAGGAGGGTACCGGGGGATACCCAAAACACGGCAGCCATATTGGAAGGGGATACCTATATCACTAGGGATTTGGGTACAGGGGTACCCAAAACACGGGGGTACCCAAATCACTGTGACCAGACCACCCCTCAAAACGATCATCAAATTCACTCATTTTTCGGTCGATCACAATAATTTTGTTGGTTTTGTTTGTTTCTTTACCAAACTCGGCAAGTGAATATGGGACACTATGCCAATCATTTTGAGATGAATGATGATAGGCAATGTCAAATTATGACGTCACAATAATTGACGTCATATTATACATAAATTTAAAGTTTTGAATTTGCAACTTTTTTCTAGTGTTTTAGAAAGATTACAAAAAGGGGAGTTAAACGCTGTAAATGTTTTTCTCAATATGACAAAAATTTGATAAGATATGACATTTTGAATTTGGGAAAATTTGCAGCGAAAAAACGGGGTCCCCCTGTGTAATACCTCTAAATTATAATATGTTTTGGTCATTTTGGCAATGCAATTTAAGTTACAGATTGGCTGCCTTAAATGACGAAAGCTGTTAGAGAAAGAAAAACAAAAATCTAAAATCATACGTTTTGTCAGCACCGTAATAAGTCTATTTTACCAAAATATTAGCTTACTGGAAAAAAAATTAAAAAAAAAAAAAACAATCAAAGAATTAATTTTAGAAGGAATTTATGGTTCCGGGGGGACACTTAAAATTTCTTTAACCCATTGGCGCCTGGAGACTTTAAGCGCGCACCTTCCCCTAAATACCTGGAGATTTTACGGCATTTGACCGAAATGTGTGAACTGAAAAAATAAACCATATGCGCAGTAAATACAGACAAATAATTAGCTTCTTTAGTGCACTTTTATTCCAACTAGACAAGTTGAAAGACCAATTTATAACTACAAAAGGTCATTGGCCTGAATAAATAGATCTCATTACAAAACTTGAAAAACAGCGATAAAATTTTCTTCACATAACCGCACGCCATTTTAGAAACTCATGAAAGCACAAAGTGAAAGGCTTTGCACAAAATATAAGAATATCTAAATACTCTGGTAAAAAGTCGTTTTTTTATTTTGTTCAACTTGAACTTTCATTAATTCAACGGCTTGGTATTAACGAAGGTATTAATCTTCGTGCAAAAAGCAGTAATTCGAGATGACAAAACTGATTGCGAGTTGCCGCGGCGTAAATCGCTTTCGAAACTAAATAATTTCTACGGCTATAAAACACTTAGAATTTCTCCTTTTCTCTCGTTGGTATTATTAATAAAACCATTCAGAATTATTTTCTGAAATACTGTGGTCACTTCCCGAAAATAAATTTCAAATAAAACAAATGTATAAGCTAAATAAACAAAGGCGATAAACTCGCCGTAAATACGCAGATCAAATAACACCTCGTGCGAGACTCAAGATTTGTTGTTCATTTGAAAACCTAAAATCCCCGTTAAAGGTGAACAAATGAAAGAAACTTTGTTTGATATTAATTTTCATTCAGGCCGAAGCCAAGAAACGTGTTTAAAAGCGTAAAAATATTTTAATTTCCAAAACATGGAGCCGCCGACCCGCCGCCGTTCAATTCGCTGTCAATTTCGTTGCCTACGCAAAGCAAAAGTTTTTGATTTTTAGCGATGACTTTTGTAGTCATTTAATAAATCGATCGCTTTAAATATCCTTCCACTAATTCCATCCACATTCAAAGAAATAAAGTACATTACCATTTCGCTTTTAGAAGTCTTGAGAAGATCCATAATTAGTCTGAATATTTGTTTTGAAGCGGCCGCTCGATGTCTTCGCAATTCCCGGCCACCGAAGGAGAGTACAAATTCTTATCCAGTAAGGTTTCTTCAGTCTGTACTCGGTGATCATCCGTTTTGAAGCCATTTAGAAATTAATTGGTGTTTCTCCTTTTCATTTTCAGCTTCAAAGAGATAATTTTCCGTGTTAAGAAATGAAAACAAGGCCCTGAAAGATTGTACATTCGTGCCGAGACATACAAGGCGCGCCATACTTTTCTTGTTCATTTGATCCGTGCGACATCAAGACGAAAAACCCTCTTTCTACTACCCCTAGAGTTCTCTAAAAATCTGCGCAAAAGACGGATTTTGATTGGTTTATTTGTCCTCTAAAACAATAGAACAATAGGGGAATCAAAAACTCTCCAGGGAGGGAGGGCAAGTGCATTTGTCAACACGTGTTATTTACGGCCGGTTTGAGGCGGCACGGGTATTTCGGGGTGGTTTTCCGCAAAGCCGGTTTGAGGCGGCACGAGCGCCAATGAGTTAAATTGCCATAACACGAGATATATTTGTCATAGCGAGAAATAGTTTTCGGTGTTTTACTCCCCTTGCCAAGTTCTTTCAAATGCCACAACTTTTTCTTTTAAATTAGAAAAAAATATTTAACTTGTTTTCTGACGTCATCCATTATGATGTCACAATTTGACATTTTGTGTCAATCTTAAATTTAAAATTAATTGGACAACAACCCAAGCTTATCTGGCAAGTTTGGTAAAGAAATGTGAAAAAGAAACAAAATTAGTCTTAATGATCCTTTTTAGGGGTGTTTGGCCCCAGCGCCTGTCACGTCTAGTTGTGGCTTGTTGGCAGCATAGTGTAATATTCTGTCTCAGTTATTGTCATTAATGAGGTATGGAAAGGCAACTCCGACCGGAAAAGCTCCGGCACGAAGAAGCAGAATAGATAGTGGCCATCAACCCCGGCTGAAAAAGGGTGGGCGGGTGAGCGCCACAACTTAGCGTTTTGGATTTTGCTCAAGTGAAATTGCGAAAGCGTCCTTTTTAAACACAGAAAATGAAAAAATTATTTACAAGAACATAGAACAAGATCAGAAAACTTGAAATCTATTCTGGGAAAGCCATAACAAAACCATTCAGCTCATTAACAGTTTTATAATCCTTGCCTAAGTTGATATCCAAATTTGCAAGTTTTGCCGCAGGGCCAGCAGGATTGAGGACCTGCTTTAATTTTATACTAGTAATACGTGACTCGCAGGCCCTCGCGAAGCTTTTGTTGCCTAGTTAACGGGCACGCCTGCGATTTGATCTGCAAGGTTTTCCAAGAATCGCTGCAAGGTTTCTGAGAATCGCCGGAGGAACGCCGTGTGTTTGCTATGCCACCGGATTTTGGTTTCGATTGGAGTTCGCTCGTCTCTCGATATCTGTAATAAATTGTAGCGCTGCTCTTGTACTGTTTTTCCCCACTTTCCGTCCGAATGATCTGAAACCACCTCGCTTTCGTAGGTAAAAATCTTCTTCGCAATATCGGATCGGCGAATTATTTTTTAGACACAAGTCTTCGCGTCTACAATGAAAACTAAGCCATATGTTTGATCGTACTTTGAGAAATTCCTGAGTCGTCTTTCCTTTTCCTGTTGTTGATAATGGATTTAATAAAGCCGGGTTTCTTTCACAAATGACCCGTATATAAATTTGTTCGATAAACAAACTTGGAGTAAAAATTGTTATTCTTCAGCAGCCGTTCCTGTTTCTACATTTACGTGTACAAAGATTACGTCGAAGTCAATGTTATTAAGCAAAGAAAAGGGGGTTAAAAAAAGAACGGCCTGGATTTGAACCGAAAAAAAAAAAAAAAAAAAAAAAAAAAAAAAAAAAAAAAAAAAAAAGAAGGACCATGTCGGATTTGAACTCACGCCCTCAATCCCGAAGATCAGATTTAAAAGTTAGCGCCTTAAGCCATTAGGCCACGAGCCGTGTGACGTCATGTCATCCCCCAACTCCACAAACAAACAAATATGACCGTAAAGGCCACACGAGAATTGCTCTCGCGTCAGCTCTTGGGGGACAGAATTATAAACCCCGCTACGCGAGGCCTTCGGCCTCGCTTCGCGAGGAATAATGAAGAGCCATTCTACTGGACTTCCAGCCTACATGATCCATTATATCATCCAGACTCACATCAGCAAGGGCCATTGAAATAGCCGCACCACTCCTAAACCCATGAAGTGTGAAACGCGCGCCAGACAAAAGTCCCTGTAATTGCTTCACATAAGCGTCTAGCCTAGCTTGAATCGCCGGGGGTTCTAAAGCGCACGCACTTATCGCACCATTCTTAGATACAGACCGAAATAAATAGCCTGAAGCAACGTTGATTTTAAGAGCGTTGCAAATCTTAACATACAATTCTATCCCCAGAACGGGACAAACAAGCCTGTTGGATCCCCTCTTAAAAGCAAACACATTGCTATCCCCAGACCGCAAAGACTTTGTCCACACTTGATTAAATAAGAAACCTGAATCATCCGGGAAACGTAATATCGTTGGACTTAAAATTCCAAGCAAATCTGCCGCCCTGTCTGCAGAGAAAAACAAAGCCTTGAAAACGGCTTGATCTCTGGCTAATACAAAAATCTCTACAGGGTCCAAAATAGGAGCAACAAGTTTAGAATGAATAAAACGAGACAATGTCTCTAGATCTGATAACACCACCGGTTCCGCCTGGCATGGAGTTACCTGAGCTTTCAGCTGCTCCTCCCGGATACTAGACAAATAATTCTTCACAGCCCTATCAGCCGCCGGATTACCAACGCCCAGGAGAGAATGCCATTCCACTCCTCTACCATTCTCTGCAAAAACCGCTCTGAGCTTCCCTATAAGAGAATCCACTGTTCCGAAAGCCAGCCTCCTAGGACAGCCACACTGACTTTGTTTTGACTGACCAACAAAACTACAGGTCAGATTATGGATAACAGTTCTACCTGCCTGATCTTTCCATAGAAAGAAAGATACAACATCATGCGGTAACGCAGTGCTCAGATCTTTCGGAGAGCTCAAACATGACAAAAACTGAAAAAACTAACTCTAGAGCCGTTTTCTGTTTTGCATAGCGAGTACTACTGCGAGCCTGGCCTAATTCCTTGACTCGGTGTGCAATCTTTCCTTCGTCTATGCCAAATTTGAGCTTGTACCCACTGTCCTTGACTTGTGCTAAAGTCCTTCTCAAGTAGCCGCAGTTCTGACAAACCGGAACCCCTCGTCGTTCAGGTACTGGCACTGAGGGCACGCCACTGAAGGTTGATACAATTTGGGCACTCTCGGCAGGGGCTAAAGAAATAAACGAGAATGCGGAATCAAAACCTTGAAACTCTACAAGCCAGTAACTTGAAGAGACAGGGGCGAAGTTCAAATCCAGACTTAGAAGGAAACAGCAGGACACCGGGATCCTTCTCAGAACCTAAAGAAATAACCTCCGAAGACATCCCCATAAGGATAGGCCACCAAAAACACGTTGGTACACATACTGGAACCACAATGGTAAATGGAAGACGCAACTGGGGTAGAAACCGTATGACGGGAGCAATCAAACAAAACGGTGGAAAAACATAAGGATTGGACATTTCAACACCGACACTCAAGAGGTCTTGGGGCGAACAGGTTAACACCTCTTGACTGCGGGCTAGGGAAAGGAGTGAAATGCGGTAAAGGAACTCCCCTTCTATCCACCTGCACATTCGAGTCTAAAGCCATTAAATCAAATGTATGGCCAGATGAGCCACCAAAAGCATTCTGGACTAGAAACCAAGTCTCAGGAGATAAAGTAGCATCCATGTAAGACATGCGCCGAGATGGACCATCAGCCTCGTTTTGACCCGAGGAAACGTGAGAGAGCTCCAGGAGCAAATTTCTAGTTAGCAAGGTATTGTAAATACAACTGAGTTGATTTCTTGCTGCCTTGACCATAAAAGGTGTCAATAGCGACCTGGCTATCGACCTGAATATCTACACGACAATCCCGAACAAGATGGGGCAACGCCTCGAGGGCGTAGCACACAGCTAACATTTCCTTAGTAGAAATGTTGAGTTCCCATTCCTGGGAATTCCAATAATCGCCAAATGATGTATCTCCCGTAGTTTCGTGTAAGACGCAACCCCAACCGAAACCGGAGGCATCAGTAGAAAGTGATACACGCACGTGCTTCTCCTCGCGCCAAGGAACAAACCCTGACCATGAATCCAAAAAGCGCCAATGGGCAATCTCTTCGCGTAAAGAATCCACAAGTTTAACTTGCCCACTCACCAAAGAAGACGCAATAGCCGAACTCATATTCCTAATGTACAGCTTAGCTGCCGGAACTGCCAAGGAAAAAGAAATGCATTTTCCTTAAAGCCTCTGCAATGATTTGACATCAACGAACTTCTTACTGGCCAAGACTCGCTCTCTCAAAGTAGCAAACAAAATCATTTTCCTTTCGGGGATTTGAAACATCTGCTTTACAGTGTCAATAATAAATCCCAGAAACTCCAGACGCTTAGTGTGAAAGAGAACGGATTTAGCAATACCTATAGTGTAGCCCAGCTTGATAAGCAGCGAAGCAACCACAAAGATCGCTGTCTTGGCTGCTGCCAATCTGAAATCGTCAGAACGGGCCGAAGGAGGAATCGACCAAGGACCCTTAAAAGTAAATAACTCACCATTTAACTGGTCATCAATATACAGAGAACAGGGCACTCCTCGTTTCTCAAATGACTAGACGCTGCCAAACCAATTGTGTGATAAATAAAGGGTGATTCTTTCCAACCAAAAGGGAGAGTCATGGAAACAAACCACCACCCACTCCACTCAAAACCGAAAAACTCTTGAGACGATGTCTGTAATAGCACATGGTCTTAACCTGACTTGTCGTCACACTTTGTAATGTATGAATCTTGATAGACATAGCGCACAACGTCTACTAATCTCGCATCTAAACAAAGTCTTGGCTTAGAGGGCTCTACGGTTAATGGAAGACTTAAAAACGGTGGGTCAACCTGACCAACCTTTCCCCACACCCGGACCGCACCCATTGAAACACGTTTTAATATCGCCTCAGAGACAAAAGATGCAAATTTCTTGCAGGACGCATGATTAGGAAAAACTTTTGAAGGCGGAGAAACAGAATCATAACTAGCCCCCTTAAAGATTCCATTAAAATGCTGCATAAAATCATGAACATTTATCTTATTCTTTATCCAGTGAAAAATGGTATCACGATCAGGTGATCAGTCAAAATTTCTTGCCAGGATAATACGCATCCATGAACACCACCGGCTACAAAGTGATCAGGATCCCGGAATCGTAGCCTGGATAAGGAGGGCACGTCCGTACTAGACAACACATCATCAATGTCAGGGCAACAAGCGCCTTCATCTTCCCCCTGGTCGGGGACCCCATCCAAAGTAATCCAATGCGGGTTAGAACTGGAGGTAAGGGATCTAGACAACTTGCTGTCAAAATCTGTATCTGAGTATTCCCAAGACGGAATATTGGAACTCGAACAGCTTGAAACTCGTCTCCGCTTTACCTTTTGGATCTGCAGGAAACAGCAGAAAACGAAAACACCCTAAGAAAAAGGCCAAGAAAAACTAGCCTTAAAAAGGCACAACTCCCCCCTCCGAAAACAAAGCATTGGATAGAATGGGGTCCCCGACCAGGTGAAAGTAACTGCTCATGCCCGAAAACGGCACGTCCACAGGCAGCCCAGAGACAAGGCTAACCCCTGAGAGTTACTCATCCAGTAACTTAACTAACTTAACTTAACTACTTACTAATCCAGGAAAATAAAATAAAGAATCATAACAATCTCAGCTAATTACAACAGTTTATTACATGTCCTGAAGCTCATACAAAAAGCAGCCATAAAAGGCACTAGGCTAAAGACTAGAAAAACAAATATCCGAGCAGACTAATTAGGAGGCCCCGACTGGAAGCGACCACGTTTTGGAGCGGGCTGTTGCCAATTCTGCCAACGAGCACGGCAATTCCTCTGGTAATGACCTGAATTCGTTACAAAAGAAACATTGGACAGTAGCCGAATTACTGGCTCTTCCACGACCACGATACGATGACAAAGCTGCGCGCGGAGCTACACGACTAAAATATTTCTCTACCTTGGCGACCCGGTCCAGGACTTTTTCTTGATCCTTATCTCCTTTGAGAGCCAAGAGATATTTTTTAAAGGAGTCGTCCGGACAGGACATCTTCTCTCTTAGAGCCCGAAAAACGGCAGAAAAATAACCCGCTTTCGGGTGCTTAGATTCCAAAGCTACAACCTTTAAGTTTAAAAGCTGTTCAAAGGCTTGATCTCGGTAGAATGGAACCGATTTTGAATTAGCCATCTGAAGGATCTTTGACAAAATCCCCTCAACATTAGCTTCTTGCGACTTCTCAAGTTTTTCAATCCTTGTGATTTCCTCCATGTTTGGTTCCTAAAAACAAAATCGACAGTACAGATTCAACTTAAAGCTGTACCCCTCTCCAAATCATAACAACCTGTCAAACGCTCACGAAAGAAACACACCAGAGTATTCCCAAACCCCGTAAACTGCACATAATGAACACCATTCATCCCTCCATAGGACAACATGGCCTCTTTGAAGTAATGGCCTGTCAGCATGCCGTGGCCCTCATTGATGTAGTGTCGCACATGGGTCTTGATGGTAGCAGCTTTCCTGTCACAAGAGCCTTTGCCTCCTTGTGGGTCACTGCAGTCGACCCTTGTGACGTGCATTCCGGTTGGCGACCGCATCAGACAGCATGTTGCCAGCATAATCACACTGGTGGTAGCATCCAGCGTTGTCGTGTCTAAGTGCTGCACTTGTTATCTCAGGATGCTCGGCCTTCAGTGCTTTCAGTGTGTTGGAGAACTTGAACAAGAGCACTGGCATCCTGGCTGCACTCTTCTATAATGTGGACAAACGTCTGCTGCTCAAGTTGACCAGCCAGCCTGCGAACCACTACACTGATGTGCCAAGAGATACCCTCTTGTCGAACCACTCAGCTTGTGTCTCCCGGCATTTCTGTGGCAGCCACTTCATGGCCCAGTCCTGGGTTATTAGCACCGTTTTCTCATCCAGGCTTTCCAGAACCGTAGTCCGTGCCTTATCTTGTTGAAGGGACCTAAACTGGTGGGCTTTCCAAGATGTTACGGCTTGCATGGATTGGTGAGATGTATATGAAAGGTCATCACGTTCATCTTAGGATAGTGGGGCGTTAGCTAAAGCATCTCCGACTTCCTCCAAGGCAGCTTTGAGCAGCTTGCAGTGAGGGCAGCCGTCGTCATGACTGTGGTCGCAATCGGCACAGAGAGGTACGTCTTTGGGGTCGCTCAGGGCATATGCGCTGCAGTGGTCTGGTTTGGTTGAATGAGTTGAAACATGGACCTGCAACAAGCATAAACATTGCAATAACAAGATGTACATAGACAATCATGTCAACATAGCCTCCTCTCAACTTTTTGTATTTTGGTGATTTCTTAGACTTATATAGACTTATATTTTTTTTAATGGTTCCTCGTCTGCTCGACTACCAGTATACATGCTGCGGGTAGTTTTCTTTGCAGGTCTCAGACTTTTGTACAAGTTTGTGGTGCTAATAAATGCACATCTACATCAGCGTATAAATTATTTCATTCCCCAAGCCCCTCCCCAAAAATACACACATACGAACACTCTCCACACAAGTATTCCTTCGGTAAGTATTAGTAAATGACTTCTTAACATACCTTATAGTCACCCTTGATGTACTGCTTGGCTTCCCTCAGCACCTTCTGTCAGCGGCTTACCCATGCCCTGTCATTGCAATTATATCGTCGAAAGCCTTCCCACAATCTGCCACAATGTAATCAAGCCCTTAGAGTGACTTTCGGACCGTGGCAGCACAGGAAGACAAGATGTGCAGCATGAGTAGTGTAGCCTGCATGGCAGGCGTATAAAGGGGAAGGAGGGGATTTCGAAGTGCGAGGAGTCGGAGTGCGAAGCGCGATGGAGTGGGAGCACGATGGAGTGGGAGGGGGAACGCCTGCAACCACGCTATTGTTTTTGCCATTCCGCCCCTAATTAGTTTTGACAGTTTTCACGCGCACTTGATTAAATATGCAAGATATCTTTGAAATCATTCTTGTCTTTCGCTATGACAGAAATACTTCTTTTAAAACATAATAAACACATGTATAGAAAGACGGGGTTGGAAGTAGCCAAGTAAAGTTTTATAATTTTCACATGAAATCGAAAGTTTCCAATGATAAGACGTCCCGTCGGTCACGTCCTAAAATTCAACAGACATTCCAACTTCTGTCACGCATTGAATACAGTGTATTGCAAGTCTATTGTAGCTTCGCTTTCCGTGAATGAAAACTTCTGAAGAAAAGTGGAATGATTTTCTCATAATATTTTCTCCGAAGAACTATTAATTGGCGAACGGTTGTCTTTGACTGCGAGACATTCTGACGAGAGTCTTAACCAGCATTATGAACCCGAATAACTTTCTTTCCCAGCATGATTTATAAGTGCGTGTTTTGCTTTCGAATACAGCTGTACTTTAGTTGTGGAATATCATGTGACGTGACCCTTTCCTCTGCTCCACTTTTAATTCAAGGTTAAAGCCGTCTTCTTCCAATAAAGAAAGTGATTCCCGTACAATTCAAGTAGCTCAAAGCGATCGTCTCTCGATTTATCCGTCCGGTTGGCGGTTGCATGTAAAGTGATAACAACCTGGAATCATTCAAATACTTAAATGACATATAACTTACCAATCAGAACAACTGATTAACTACTTTATTTACATTTCATTAATTCTGGCTAATCACGATTTTTGCGTCCAGAATGTGGACGTAAAATACTAAGAAAACAATAGCGTGGTTGCAGGCGTTCCCGTAAGCCCTCCCGCCGATCGCGCTCTTTGCGCGCGCCAAACTCCCCTCCCTCCCCTTAAAACGCCTGCCACGCAGGCTATACCGAATGGCGTGAAGCTGACCTCTTCACAATACTGAGTATACTGTGCCACGATCTGTTCTGATATCATGGTTCTTATGAGATTAGGTGTTTCGAGGACACTTAGCTTGCATCTGCCAGAGAGTAGTCTCTGACCAAGGGTAGATCTAGTATTACATGTGGACTGGTGATGAAATCTAGGAAGTGGTCCAGTTGGGCATGGTTCGCATGCATCCGAGGGCTCTTGGACAGGAGCACAGCTGAACCACGCCCGTATTTTACTGTGTGCTGTCGTGCTGTCTTTACCCAAAATTATGTGATACCTGGTAGGTATCGCTGGAGGAGACTGTATGGCACGAGGTCTGCCATGATGGAGGACTTGTTGTCGCTTGTCCCAGCTCGCAGCGTTTTGCTATGTCTGCCAGGGACTTCAGATATTTATCATCAGTAGAGTAAGGCTCAGACAATACACCCAAAGCACTCTCAACTTCATGGCCAGACATTTTTAATGCTTCCCACAGAGCACCTGCGTCATCTGAAATAATCACTTCCAGCGCTGCCACCATGGTACGCGTGTAATTGGCAAAATCAACAAATATCGTAATAAAGAAATATCAACTCAGTACTGGAGTAATTTCATCAAAAACGTGGGTAAACAATGTTCTTTCGTGTTGGCTCTTTGAAAGCGGATCATGTATCCTATGAACCCATGTACGTTTTGGTCATATGGTGTTGTTTTTGTTCCTGATTGATCATCATCTCGTGAATTTTTATAATATTCAGAAAGTCTACTCCAAGGTACGAATAATATAACACTCATAGCTATTGTCCTGTGTTGAAAAGTAAATTATGAATGCAAAACGCTCTGATTTGATTCATTTTCAAGTTCAAAAGAGTGCTTTGACCTTGACAAGTGCATGACTTGTGTATGCTTTAGAACTCGACGAGGTCAAATAAAATAGCTAAATTATTTTGTTATTGCTCTAAAATGATAGCAAATCACGGAAAATAGTTAGTTAAACATGTGCTGCTGCCTGATAGAAAGTATTATTAAACCTCTATTGTTCCAAAATGTTTAATGTTGTGTTTATCTGAGTTTTAGCATCGGAATGCCGTGACAGGTAAGCTCAAATTTCGCAAAAGCACTGCTTGTATTTCACAGCCTCAATTCTTCTTTTAAGTTGCCCATGGGTTTTGAAACGGATTTTAAAAGAAGAAATAATGCTCTTTCACGTGGTATAAATCGCTATACTATACGCTATGTACCAGTCAACGATTTTAGCCTCTCAATTTCGTCAATTTTGCATTTTGAGAAATCGCGTAAAATAATGTGAATAATGAAAAATCTCCCAAATATTCAATTTTAATTCATAGTGATAAAATAACCACTCAAAATATATTTTATTATCTACTTTATCTGATAATTAATTTGTTTCTTGGAATAAAATTGTTTTGAGTTTCAAAACATGGTCTCCAGAATGTGCGGTATCAGACGCCTAAAAACTGGTCTGAGAGCTGCGAAACCAAGATTACCTCCGTATCTTGAAAATAATTACTGGATTGAAGTAAAACATATATTTCTAGTAACAGTTCACCAAGGGCTATCTTGCGAATTTATTTTTTATTTTTTCCCTATTGTATGCCTCCGGTTGATAAGTGCAGACATCAGCTCTTAATGTCTTCTCGCATCCCTCCAATTCTTTGCAGCAGTAACACTTGCTTAAATTTTGCAGGAGAGTTTGGTCACAGTTTCCACATAAACACCTTGGGAAATGGAACATACATGTATACAGTATTAGCTTTTAATAATTTCTGAAACATAACACCTGTCATCATTTTGCATTTGATCGAGCGAGCACACAATTTACCAAGAATCCACTCATTCCATGCCATGTAGTCCTTTCTCAAGCATTCTCTCAAGCTCCTTGTTTTCTTTCTTTTCCTTCTCATTCTGTTTTATCCATTCTTCGGCCAGGGGTTCGTCAGCATACGCTATGTCACTATCGAGGCTCTTCCTCACTTTTAGATGGACTCACTGGCGACTCGCTGTCATCTTCTTGCGGTTCCTCCTCGATGTTGTAGTTCAGGATAAAAAATATATCAGAGTCCTCTGAATCGAGGGAACACTCCGAATCTGAATTGTTTTATGACATTTCTTTCTGAATTCTAACAACTATGGTAGCTGAGGGTAAAAAATAAACAGATTAAAGCAAGAAAGTTTTGTTTATACGCAGTACTTCACAAGATCATCACCAAAGGAAAACAATCTGGTTCCCCGAATAGATTAGGTCCCAGGGCTACCAATGCGCGGACATATGAACCAAAACATCGCGACTTTGAACTTCCATTTTTTAATCTTCCCCAAATTATTCATATATTTTTTAAAATTAATAGAAAAAATAGGGGTTAGGGGCACTTTAAGTTTAACGAAGGGGAAGATCAAAACAAAATCAAGACATTATCAAGAAATTTGAACAGCACTTCCTCGGTCCAACTCAAGAATTCTTAGAAGTCACTTCCAATTCAATCGTCAGAACCAGGGGGCCATAGAGACAGTCAACCAATACGTCTCCGTCCTACTAAACATGGCTAAGACATGTGGTTGGACGAACTAATTATGAATCACTTCCTTGTTGTTACCGATGTTAAAATGCAGGAAGCGCTTATCTAACTCATGATCTAACACTGAACAAGGCAATAGATCGTTTTCAACAAAATTACAAGATCATTTTGTGTGCATCAAAAACATCAGCAAACTCAGAGATTGTAGAGTAGGTGAAAATAAATATATTCCCAAGTTTTGATTTGCTAGTGTTTATTATTATTATTGCAACAAAGTTATTGGGAAAACAATATTCGGAAAATTACAGAACTTAGTATGGGTCCACCATATTGGTGTACCACTTTGGTACACCAAGATGGCGGCCAAAAATGTCTGCGAGAAGAAAAAATATTTTGCTACCAAAGTCATGAATTTTCTCTTCTGTATGCTTTAGTTATCATTTTTAACTTATCAGCATATCTGAAAAGTCTTTAAAAAGTGCGACAATATTGGTTTATGTAACATTTCAGGTCACGTTGAGCCAGGCCGTCTCAAATTTCAAAACGTTTTATCTCCAAAATGAAGCAATTTGCTGGCACAAAAAGGTACGTGTACCTTCCGTCCATTTAATTTTCAGAAAAATCAAAAATGGAAACAATTACTTTCAATTATTGAATTCAAGAAAAACCAAAATGAAAAGTAAGTTTTTAATTTTTGTCCTTTTCAATCAAAACGAAAATTAAAAATGAGTTTACCATGTCGATTTTTTTTTTTGGAATGAACCCAAATCGAAAATCGACACGTATTTATCTAAAATCTATTCATGTAAAAAATATATTGTGGTTTCCGATTTCCTTTTTTACGGTGGCCCATAAGGGACATCAGGGATTTGGTTTATTTTTATAAGGTTTGTTTTTTTGGAAACCTAATTATCTATTTTTATGGGTACTGCGCTTGCGCAAGTGCCCATTATTGTCGTCGTCGAAGCATTCTTAACATTCCTTCGTAAGACTTTTTTGTAACAATTCTTTGAATAACTGAACATGATATGGCATTGTTCGATTGTTTCGCTTCATTGACAGTGGTGTCAAGTGCAATGCTCAAAAAGAAGATTGGCATATTTAGTGAGCTACATGGAGAGAAATTGCGTTGCAAAATAAATATGAAAGACACGTTTGTTTTTAAATGTTTTTATTTACGTAGGTGTATTTCTTTGACAACTGCACGAACAGGGTCGCGTTTGATTGAGTCACATTGTTGAAGCTTTTGTTGAGTAACCGCCGGTCTTTTAGAGTCCTTCGTACAATTCATTTGTTTGATTAGGGCCCGGCCGCACTAGGCGAATTTTTGTTTGTTGTGCAAAAATATCTGTCATCAGTTCCATTTCACAAGTGTGAACGGCGATTTTTTTCCTACCAAAATTTTGTCAAGCCTTACCAAACTTCAAAGGCGCCGTCATCCTGCCCCAGAGCAGGACAAAATTTTGTCAAGCGTCAAAACTGACAGATTCGTCAATTCACACACATTAATCTCAAGGTTACAGCAATGATTATTCGCTTGCCTCGGTCCGTACAACTTGTACCGGTCCAAAATTTTACCTGCTAGCAGCACCTATACTGATGTTTGAGTAGCACAATTTGCTTTACAAGCAGTGAACAGTGCACGTCCGATCGGGTACAAGTTTGCACTAAAAAGTGACAGTGACAGTCGGGAAAAGCGGCAAGAAACATGCAAGTCGTTTAAAATTTCAGTCCGAGAAGAAGAAATATCTAGTTAATCAGTTTGTGTATCATACCACGAAGGCAGGAGAGTAAAAACTTTAGAAAGTACTGGTTTTAAAAGATTGTCGAGGAGTTGAATGCAAAATTTCACAGCAACAACAGAGGTTTTCGGTTTCTACGTGATTGATATGTTGTGGTTCGCGAAAAATTTGTCATGATTTTTGGTTTTCAAGTGCGTACGCGTTTATCAAAATGAAAATTTGGCGGAGACAAAATTTGTAGTATATTTTGGTAGCGCCAAACAAATTTTGTCAGCCTAGTGCGGCCGGGGCCTTACGTTTAAGCCTCACGCGCGAGGGGCGAAGCCGCGAAAAGAAGACGGCGAGCTAGTTTACTGGAGCAGAATTTTTGAAAATCATTCCGGCACAGCTTCAGTTGTTTAAAACGAGCAATTGATAACTGAAGAGATATATGAAATTTCTACAGGTAAAAGGTTGTCGTGTGACGTGTATTCGTGTGACCCTCCATAAGAAAAGGGGGCTTATCGCATCAGCGTTTCAAGGCGTTTATATTTGAAACGCATTTGAGACCCGTTTGAAATAATTTGAAACCCGTTTGAAACACATTTCAAACAGTGTTAGAAACGTTTACTTTTTTCAGCGTTTGAAACGTGGAGAAACGCATTTGAAACGCCCATCTGCCAACAACCTGCATTATTATTACCACTGAAGCATAATTATTCGACAACACAACAAATGCTGGACTGAAGATGGTAAACGGTAACTTCAGGCGTCGTTAATGAAATTTAAAAAAGCTAGATAAATCACGGTGGTGCAGTCACACTTTTTACTTTTGATTAAAAGTTCAGTAATATTCCATCGTTACTGGGGTTAGGTCGATCAATAAAATAAACAACAAGAAAGTTTTTATAGAGTGCATAGCAGTATTCTCAAAATTAACGGAAATGTCAACAAATATGATGCGTGAACAATTAAGCTATGACATTATTTGTCAACTCCTGTAATTCTGTAATTACCTTTCCTTTCGAGTATGAATTCAAGATCGTACCACATTCCAATGCATGAATTAGTATTCTTGGAGCGTCGTCTCCGTTGATTTAAGCTTCATCTGAGTCGCAACCATCGAAAACCTTCCACTCGGTTTTCGTACAATATTTGGACAAAGTCAATCAAGTTCCGTATGCGAAGCCACACTGAAGTCAACTCGCCTACATCATGTACCTAGTAATTAATTTGTTTAATAAGAGAACAGCGCGTAAAAGTGTTCTAAAGACGCTGGAATAATCCTGGGGAATAACCTCGTTCTAAAAGCATGTTTACGTGTATAAATGCGAAAGATATCAAGAAAGATAACAGGAATGTTCAGGTGTATTTCTTGTTCTAAAAACGTGTAAGCGAGCACGTACACAGTATAAACATCATTACATGTGTATAAATTGACGATCTTGCAACGTTTTTTCAAACACTTTGCAATGCATTGAGCGTGCACCTAAAACAGAAACGCTCGGAGAAGGCTTGACATGACATCGACAGCAGACAAGACTTCTAACCGCAGATCGAGCATAACGCACGCAACACTGACGTTTGTCACGGAGGCTCATCAGTTCTATGCCTCGATTCCAAGTGAAACCAACACAGTACGATAACTCCTCGTTTTCTTTCCTGTAATGTTACAACAATTTACCTCAATGTATTAACTCCTCTAGCCCTGTATTCATACTTGTAACTCTTGCGGGTCGAAGACGTCAGTGTTATCTTTAGTTTAATCAGTCCGCCGATCATCTGTTCACAAAAGCGCGACATTCTTTTGTATCTTGAATGAAGGAAATGGCGGTCGATTTTTACATACGTTTGTAGTTCTGTTTCAATTTTTCAGTTAATGCACTCTATGGATTTTTTTTGTGTTAATTCTACTAGCTGTTAGCAGTTTTTTATTGCGTGCGTCATGTATCCAGCATGATCCAGAGAACAGATAATAATCTACGGAATGTAAATTAGGCTACGACCGTCGATGATGCATACAAGATTTACGAATGAACTTTATAATTTTAGAAACTTTACACGTCATCGATTCTTAATATTTTGTTTACGTTTAATCCATGATTATGAGCTGCCCCTTCGAAGCTATCCGTATATCGGATACTATTTTTGAGCTAAAGCTATAAAGTTCCCGCTTTTAGCATTTATTAGACTTGTTTCCATCACGCTTGAACCGGTTCTGCAAAACTTTTTCTATTCATTCGTCTAATAGTTCGTGCGCGAGCTTCCCTCCAAAAATACCCTAGTTGTCCGGCTCTGTTATAAATTTGGCCGGCGTATGGCCGTTAACCTCTGTAATGAAAATAATTATGCACATCTTAATTAATTATTTTTGTGTTTCAAACGCAATGAAACGCGTTTCTTCTGTTTGAAACGCCTTCAGTTTGAAACCGTTTGAAACACATTTGAAATGCATTTGAAATAATTTGAAATGCGTTTGAAAAGCATTTCAAACGCTGCGTTTAAATGCGTTTGTAAAAAATCACCTTAAGCCCCCTTTTCCTATGGAGGGTCACTTATTTTATTTATTTATTTTATTTATTTATTATTTACTCATTTAGTCACACGCGCGCGCGAGGGGTGAAGTCAGAGAAGAAAGTATTGCTGAGGGACCAAATAATTTTGTTATGCTAGCGTGAATTTACAACTCTTTGAAAATCTTTCAGAGCTCCAGTTGTTGAAAGGCTGATGTGCAATTTATTTTTAGATTCTGTTATGTCAGCGCGAATGCTGCTGTGTAAACAAAGATATTACAGTATGACGACAATCAGAAGAGTATGAGTGATGAGTGATTTGAGAATTTTGTTATGTCAGCACGAATGCTGCGAATGCTGTTGTGACAAAGATCAAAGCCGCGTGCTGGATTGCAGAAAATTAATTCACCGCGCTTTCGGGAGTCTGACGTTGGACATCGTGACAAAATGATATTAGAAAATGGATTTTAGATCTACTATGTTAAGTGTGTTAATTTTTTTCGAAACGAGGAATGATTTTAATATGAAAATATCTTCTAAAATTAAAGACGAACTTATCTGCTTGGTTTGTAGACGAAAGATAAGATCATCTCATTTGAGCACAGTTTCCGTTGTTTTAAGAAAACAGTGGGTGATTGTATTCAAATTAGCTTGGGTTTCAAGTCTTGTTAGATGTACTGATCAAAATGACATGAAGGTAAATAAACTGAACAGAGTTTGTTGTCCGCAACTGACAAGTCGGCGAGCTAGTTTACGAGAGCAGAGTGTAATTATACCTGCCAACTTTTCCTGAGTCAAATGCGTGAGATTTTTGTCTTTTATCTCCGAAGACGATCCGACGATTTCCGACCGTTGCCGAAGACATCCGGAGATTTCCGAAGATGAATCGAAGATTTCCGAACGTTAACGAAGTGTTCGTATCCAGTTCTACAATGTGTTCAGACACGGTTTGAAGGATTCAAACATGACATATTGTGTTATTTATAGGTCAATATTTCCTCGTATTGGTTCAAGTTTACATATTTGTCGAAAGTGTGTCAGTTAATCCTGTAATAGCTCCAATTTTTCAGCCAGGCGTGAGAAATTGGTCCGTAGGCGTGAGCGGGGCGTGAGATCGAAGTTTTCGACCGACAGGCGTGAGAATCACGCTTAAGGCGTGAGAGTTGGCAGGTATAAGTGTTGCTAAAAGTGACCTAATAAATTTGTTACGTTAAACGTGAATCGTGCAGTGTACTGTAATTACCCAGTTCAGTTAGCTAGGATATGAGCAGTCACGTCATGCGCGAGGAGCGAAGCCCGGGGAGGGGGGGGGGGGGGGCGGTACTCCCAAAAAAAAATTTGGGTAGGGGTGTGCCGCTGGACTATAAAACCCCTTAACCTGTACCGACTACAAAACGCTAATTTTGCGACCCTGTTCCAGACTAAATGTTAAAAAAGATACCCTGTTCCAGACGATTTTTAACGATTTTTTTCTAACCCAAAAGGCTAAACTAGTAAGCAGCAGTTGTAAAGCTTCTTTAAATTCAAAATGGATTAATGACAAACAATTGCAAGAAACTTTATGTGACATGTAATTTACAATTTACGGACAAATGTATCTATCGATTGACAGGATTTTGCTGCGGCCTTTCTATTTCGCTCTTCTGTGACCTCTGGCTCTGTTCGGTCCATTTTATCCAATATTGACACACATGCTGAGCCCTTTTGCAGTTCATTATTGGGGTACCCAGTCTTCTCTCATTTTGATAGAGCCTGGGGATTAAAATTCCGTATGAGGGTTTTAGGTCGAATTTATCGTTAACGTTAAATTCAGCTTATAGAATCTCAAGATCTGGTCCAAAATTTAATATGTCACCCAGCAAATCTACAAATGGCGGACCTTCGATGTTATCTTCGTTGATTCAGGCTTCATTTCCAGACTACACCAGTTAGCGAATTAGAGCTTTTCATTCACTTTATTTTCAGCCATCGGTCCACGGACGCACCTGTCGCATCCCTCGCCCTACGGGCCTGATTATTTTAGTGTGGTTAGCCAAAGCAAGAGATGTTGCCTTAGGGCTAGGGTTATCAAATGCAATACACCAAAGAAAAAAATAACAAAACCAACAAAGTTGCTGCACTATCCTCAACGGCGACAACTCGGAGAACGAAGTCTTGACCTATATTATCAATTGAGAGGACTGGTGAGAGTTAACGAAAGCCATTGGCGTGGAAATGTTTATATCTAGTATGTCTAGTATACATGTTATAAAGGGATGATGTGGATTCATGACTGCTGGGTAGAGAAAAATATAACTTACTGATTGAAATCGTGAGAGTCCCTAACCCATTTCGTTTAATCGGCTCATGGGCTACATGTATGCGCATTCTCTGAGTAAAAAATGCAGTAGCCATGAGCACGCCTCGCGGGCCTATTTTTAAATATGTCTTGGAAATTTTCCTTTTTAAGAAACCTAATTTTTTGAAAACTGATATATATTTTTTGAAAACTCAGGGTTTTTTTAAAACTCAGGGGTTTTTTAAAACTCAGATTTTTTTTAAACTCAGGGTTTTTTTTAAAACTCAGGTTTTTTTTGAAAACTCGGGTTTTTTTTGAAAACTCAGGGGTTTTTGAAAACTCAGGGGTTTTTTGGAAAACTAAAACTAAAACCGCATACCCTTTGTACGTAGGCTCACATTGAGCCAAGATGGCGATAATGATGAAGGTATTTCTCTATGGCTTTTGTTTCTTCTTCTGCCTATCACGGAGTTTGAGCACTATGCCTGCATACATTCCAGTGACACCAGGTAATTCTGATCGCAATTCTTTGATAGAATGTTACTTCAAACTTGGATTGGACTACTCCGAAATACTTAGTTTCCTTTTACTCGTACATGGAATACGTCTAAGCATTCGTCAGCTTAAGAGAGTGCTTTTCGCAAAAGGCTTATGTAGGAGAAGAAATTACTGCGATATAGAAGAGGTCATCGGAGCGGTTGAAAGAGAGCTAGAAGGATCTGGTTGCCTGATAGGATATCGTCAGATGCACCAAAGGCTTTGAATGGATTATGCTTGGTTGTTAGTAGGGAAACGGTTCGACATGCTTTGAAAGTCCTCGACCCCGATGGTGTTGAGAGGCGATCACGCCATAAATTAAAACGAAGGACATATTCGGCCAAGGGACCTAGCTATATCTGGCATTTAGATGGATATGACAAGTTAAAGCCGTTTGGACTTTGCATTCATGGAGCAATAGACGGGTACAGCCGACGAATACTATGGCTCGAAGTTGGAACATCAAATAATAATCCTCGCATCGTAGCACGTTATTTCTTGGATTGTGCAAAGCAATTGGATGGCGTCCCGCGAACTGTAAGGGGAGACAGAGGCACTGAAAATGTTAATGTTGCAGCTATGCAGACTTTTTTCAGAAGAAATGGGACGGACTCAATGGCTGGAGAGAAAAGTTTCCTTTACGGACGGTCAGTGTCTAACCAGAGGATCGAAGCGTGGTGGTCGTTCCTACGTAAGAATGATACTGATTGGTGGATCAATTTTTTCAAAGATTTGAGAGATGTTGGTTTATATTGTGACGATGACCCGTTGCATGTTGAATGTCTACGGTTCTGCTTTATCCCTCTACTCCAGGAAGAACTCAACCGTGTTGCACAACATTGGAATCTTCACCAGATCAGGCCATCTTTGAATCAAGAATCTCCTCCTGGACGACCAGATGTCTTGTACTTTCTGCCAGAATTACAGGGAGCAAGTAGTTACCTTCACTCTGTAGATGACGAGGAAATGTCAGTGGCTGAAGAACTGTGCTGCGATGATCGAAACTTACCTGCAGATGAGACATTCATTGAACTTGCGCAAATGGTAATGGACGACAATAATCTGCAAATGCCAATAACACCCGAGGAAGCCTCAACTCTCTACAGTGAACTGCTTTATCATATCGAAACATGATGTGATAACGTTTCAGTCTATGCAAAAAGTGGCACTGACAAGTTCTGCATTAGACAAAAAACGAGTAGTTTTGATCCTTTTCTTACAGCTACAATCCCAGTCACAATTGTTGAAACACTTAGCTTTTGACAGATATTGTTCTTCCCCACCCCTATCCAATGTTGACAAAACACAAACTGCTACACGAGTGTGTTTTTCCTGTTACCAATATTGACAGGGGGAAAGGGGGTGTGAACACTCATTAACATTTAAGTAGTTTTCAAGTTTTCGAAAGTGTTTCAAGGAAATTTGGCGGAATTGTAGTATCAGCAATGTTCTCCTAAATGCTGGAAGGCATTCATCATATAGATTAAGTGTCAGGTTCTTAACAATTGTTGAAATTGACCGTTACCTATGATTTCTTCCGTTTTTTCTTCGCCGATAACATGGCCAAAGTGCAAACAGGTGTGGGGTTGTTCAATTCATTTCTTGTAAAGTATCAAACAACAATTTATCTTAGTTGTGAACCAAAAAAAACCCGTGGTGGGTGAAAATATCGGCTTGGGCCTGGTTGTCCAAAGTGTGGATATAACGCTATCCACTGGATAAATGGCTATCCAGTGGATAGCGTAGTTGGTTTTGTTAACACTTATCCACTGGATAGTGATTTATACGCTGGGTAGCGTTATCCACCCTTTGAACAACAGGGGTCTGTTGTTTAGTGTCTTCTAATAAATAAATATTATTATTTAAAACCTAAGTGGAGAAACGGCGCGCTCGGCCAGTTAAGAGACAGTATCTGTAAAAGCGGTCTGGTCGATTTGGTTTGAAAAATAGATTTCGCTCATTTCTTGTGTGTTGCAAGACTATTATATACTTATACTAAAACCACAATCCGCTTGATCGGATCTTTTAAATATTTCGAGTTTTACAGGATTTTCGGTTCACCCCGCGAACTTTCGTGATGACCGATGTCAAGGCATAAATTTAGTACAACTTTAAACATCAATTTATCACGAAAAAAACAATCCCTGTACAAAACAAACACCACAGTCAGTTAGATTAGAGTTTTTTAATTAACCAAGCTGATTTTAATGAACATGGAGTTTAAATCAAGCAAGCAGTGAGACTTTAACGACACCCCTGTCGCACAGCTTGATCAAACAAGCGAAAACGTATCGAATTCAAACTTTATTTTTGAATTCGAAATGCTTTCGCTTGTTTGATCAAGCTGTGCGACAGGGGTGTCGTTAAAGTCTCACTGCTTGCTTGATTTAAACTCGATGTTCATAAAAATCGACTTGGTTAATTAAAAAAACTATAATCTAACTGACTGTGGTTTTTGTTTTGTACAGGGATTGTTTTTTCGTGATAAATTGATGTTTTAAAGTTGTACTAAATTTATGCCTTGACATCGGTCATCACGAGCGTTCGCGGGGTGAACCGAAAATCCCGTAAAACTCGAAACTTTAAAAGATCCGATCAAGCGGATTGTGGTTTTAGTATAAGTACATAATAGTCTTGCAACACACAAGAAATGAGCGAAATCTATTTTTCAAATCAAATCGACCAGACCGCTTTTACAGATACTGTCTCTTAAGAGCCAGTATTTTTTTCGCTCAGAGAATACGTTGCAACTTATTTTGACCTAACAAATTACGTAAAAATGACCGTCTCAACCAATTACCATTCATGCAGTTATTTTATAAGTGTACAAGTGATTATTGAGTCATTACAAGCGGCGAATAAATAAAATTGTTTAAAAATTCAACTTGACACTTTATTCTGCTCATTTGTGAGCTGAGAACATACATATGGCAAAACAAATCCAACTGTTGGAGATGGATATCTATGCAGCTAAAAACAACAATAACTAGGTTTGAGAAACTTATGCCAGCATTATGGACTCTGAAACAGACACATTTGGAATAGAAGAGTGTTCAATGTCAGAGACAGGAATGATTTCGACCGATTTCACTGGCCAACGTACGTGACGTTTATGTTGGCTGACAGCAGTCTTGGGCGCGATATTCTAAAGCCCCCAAAAGTATACCAGTATAATAACTATTTTCTTCTTAGCATAATTTTCCTAAATGTAACAGTAAACGTAACAAACAAAATGAAAGGCCTTTCCTTTGTTAATTAGAACATTTTTCACTAAACTGGAACAGCGATGATAAAATGTTAAATGTCATCTACGAGCACCTTTTGCCCTTAACATGACAATGCATAACTCAAATCAATCTGTCTTTTCTTTTTAGGTAAACTCAACCAGAACAGGGGTGTGTTTAGAAAGATTAATTACCGGTAAACATTATTTTCGTCTAACAAATGATGAACACGAAACACAACTAGTAAGAAACACCAAGTGGGATAGCAGTTACATGTGCTTTATAATCCATTATAACCAGCTCAACGATAACCGTCATGTCT
The DNA here is from genome assembly GCA_029204205.1 of Desmophyllum pertusum. Lineage (NCBI taxonomy): Eukaryota > Metazoa > Cnidaria > Anthozoa > Scleractinia > Caryophylliidae > Desmophyllum > Desmophyllum pertusum. Next base: position 907,935 of record MU826844.1, on the reverse strand, counting down.
TATATCAAAGTCAATGTACAGAGAGGGTCTACGCCATCCTTTCCTTCAGTGTGGAAGGTCACTTAGATCCCACAGGTGGGGATTATACAAGTAGAAATCAATGTTTTCACTTAAACGCACCAGTGTCCTGTAGTTTTTTGGCAGGGTGAGAAGATTGAAGCACGTCTGGGCTTTAAGTCGCATCGCTGCATTGCTCATATTCACAAGCTGGACTCTAATTCGGCTGTAAGGAAGCAACACATCAGTTCCAGTGCAAAAGCGAAGGAACCTACCAAGCAACTTGTGTCTTTGCTCTTGATATAACGTGTGAGCCATCTTGAAACTTTGGCTTCTTGTTGATCTTCAGCACTGACCTCGAGACTCCGTAGTACGTTAGAGGGGGTTGGAGTGCAAACACTGTAAAGAGCATGAACCTCTTTATCAGTAACATCTTGCCAGAATGGCCCCATTCCTTCCCTTAACTTGGTTATGTAAAGAAAGGGCTTTGAAATCAGTTCCGTTTCAGATACTTGCAGAAGGATCTTTCCAATGTTAGAGGCGCTTGGTATAGATGTGACGCCATAATCGGACAGAATATCCAACACATCGGAAACGAGAAACGGTTGATTTCCATGTATTGCATGTTGAAGAATTTCTCTTTCCTTCTCATGCAGTAGCATCAAGGAGTTTATCAAGCAATCTTCTGATACTTTTCCGACAACGGCTTGCTGCATTATCGCTTCTGATATCTGCAATGGCAGTGTTCCAGTTTGGATATACTGGTGACTTAAAAGGCGACCTATGGCAACAAAGTCGTCTTGTGATAAGGCTGCAGAGACGGAGAAGGTAAAGTGAGAGCATCCCTCGCAGTAACTGGAAACAAAATTGTCCCAAAAGACAGAGTATACTTCTCTACGAACACCATCGCCAGCTGCATCTTCGCCTTGAAATGAAAGAAGCAGCTTACAGTTCACAATGTTTTGATCCTTGTACAAACTCAACAGCTCATTGACACAATTGTGGCGATTTACCTCTCTCACCATGATGCTATGGTTTATAAGTAGTGCTTTCGCCGCCATTTCACGCTTGACATTTAGTTCTTCCAATGCCTGGATAGTAACTTGCTCTACAGAGGAGATCTCTGGGTCATCTTCCAAAAGCTGAACAGGGGGACGAGGTTGGACTTCGTCAAGATCTTGAGGTTCATGTTCTAATTTCAACTCCTCGTCTGGCAAAGATTCATTGTAGACGTTTTCATTTTGAACGCTGACAAAATTAACCTCACCCCTGTTTTGGGGGATGGAGAGTTTTCTTTCCGCCTCCTGGTCTGGCAAAGTGTCATCGTGGTTGTTGTCATATTGAGCGTCGAAGAATGTAACGTCGTCTTCCTCATCCTTGCATAACGGCATCGGGAGTTCACGTTGCGTCATACAAAGCATCGAGGAAGCAACTGACTTGATATTTTCCTCAGGATAAAGAATACCTCGAGGGCCAAATGAGAGGGAAAAAATGATCTGGAACTGTAGATAGCGAGCCCACCCAGTCATACAATGCTGTTAACGTGCAGTCGGAGGGAAAAGCTCTTTTGATAGCCCCAAGGAATGGGTGGCGTACAGAGACAATCACGCGTGGTTTCTGTGCAGCCGGTTCATGGAGGACTCGATTCTCTCTTGACACTCTAAGAGCCTCTCTTCGAACATTTGCCTCCTTTTGCAGTTCCTTCTCTTTATCAACAGCTAGAGATGCCTCATACTCTGCATTGATATGATCCATTAGTTCTTTGCGTTCGTCAGATGTTCCAATCAATCCATCCGTTGAATGTTCTGAGACGTCTTCTTCAGAAGGTGTTCTTCCTAAACTGCTTCCTTCATTAGCTTGCTCGCTCTCCTCTGCTGACCTTTCTGAGGATTTAGCTTCTTTAGATGTGATACTTACAGGATCATCCTTGACAGCGTCTGCTACACGGCTGTTGATCAGAGTATCGCTTGGACTTGATGAATCAAATGGGGACTTCATCAAATCCTCATTATCTGACTCTTCTGACGACAATCCTTTGTCTCGACTAAAAAGGAACAAACGAGGAGACTGGAGACGGTTTTCTGCCTTGTATCTTTCAGGTGAGAAGTCGGCGGACATGGAAATCTTCTGTAATTGAAAAACAGCCAAAACGAATTCCATATCATCCGCGTTTCCAACAAGGCTTTGCCATTTGGAAAAAAAGTGTTCTTCAGTTCGAAGAGACAATCATTAGCACTGGCCTTTCTTGAGATGTCTAAGGTGCGCACTCCCCCTCCCTGCTCGGACCTTCTGGCCTTGTACCCAAAACCTTTAACATAGTGTCTCCACCGTAGTTCGAACTTCAAGGTGGTTTTCTTTCCACTCGCTGGGGTTTTTACAGATTTTCGTGATACTCCAGTTGCGGTGTTTACTGATTTCTGTGACACTGCGGCTTTTTGAAGCTTCTAAAATGTCCGTTAGTTTTCTTTTCATTTCAGCCCTTTTTTCATCTTTGGTAACATTCTCTTTTCCCTGACAAAAAGCTCGAAGTTTTGCTCTGTCTCCAGCTGCTATGATACCCAGGTCAGCCAACTGCTGATCACACATAACGGCTACTGCAGCCTTGTCGACCTGTGTCATGTGAAATAAAATAATTATGTAAAAAATAAGTTAGATCATTTCAATTGCGTTTACTTTTAACGCGGCCGTCAATAATAACTACCACGAAAACCGAGTAGCTGGTGAGAACTCAGTGCGTGAGTGATACCCTAGAATAAAACATGATCGGCCTTCTCGCCTTCTCGTTTTGGTGCGTATTCACACTCAAATGCTGTGTCGTATAATAAATAAATATATTTACCCTCCGATCCCCTTCTAAACACAGAGTTGTGCGTACCGCATTTTCTCAATTAGACGCCCCCGGCGTTTATTTAAAACTCGGCGTTTATTCGGGGCCTGGTGTTTGTTAAACAGTGACGACCAAACGTCGTGACTTTCCCTAAAGCATATCGGGGAACATTTGGTTTGTCCATTGTCCCTGATGTGACTTGACGTATCCATGACAACCATGTTTTGACTAAGTGTTCTAACCAAATTTGGTGTTTTTCAGCTTACTTTTTAGTTATAATAAGATTTTCGATTTTAATGAGGAGTTTCTACCAACAAAAACATAACAGATTTCACATCCTGACATATATTTTTAATTTTTTTAAACAATTTATTTTGGAGATGGAAATAAATTATGGTGACTTTGGAACATTTTCAGACATTTTTGAAAAATCTTGAAATCCAAGATAGCAGATTTTTTTAAATACATGTAGTTATTTCGGGTTTTTTTTCTTAACCCTCGACCCCCTTTCCCTCCCCCCGTTACTCCAAGAGTATCAAAGTTCCGTCAATGAAACTTGAAATATGAAAGATGAGATGATGACATCATATGACATGGAAAATACATCATTATTTCCGAACAGCGGCCATCTTGGATCTGCCATCGTTGATTTCTTGAATTTTCTAATACATCAGAAAACCACCCATGACTCAAAAATATTTATTTTCACGTTTCTGTCAATATATGGGTGCCATAGTAACAGAAGTTCCATGAACAATGGTAAGGGATAGGTAAGGGACTGTGCAATAACTACCAGGAGGGGTGGGGGGTGGGGTGGAAAACCAGACGGGGGGGGGGGGTATAAAGTAAAATCAAAGCAAGGATGAGGGGCTCAAATTAAAATAAGTCACTCAAGAGTGGGGAGGGGGGGGGGGGGGATTTATTTCCAGTACAGTGGGGCCAAGACATTTTTTAAGTATTATCACCCACAAAGGGGAACCTGGTCGCCTCCCCTAGATCCGCCACTGGTTCTTACTGAAATGCTTGATGTTCTGTTAGCTGTGGCTGAACTGCCAATATTCAAATTCAATCCGCTGCAATATGATTATAGTCTATTATTCTCTATAAGGTTTGCAAAAGTCCCTAACAAGCTGGAGCTTCTCAAACAAAAAAATTTGAATGCAGCAGGTCATGCAAGCAAGCTTTGTCCGTTTTTTAGGTAAACAACGACAAACTTTCTTCCTCAATTACGGCATCCCATAAATCCCTAGTTCAAAGTCGTTTCAAGAGTGTTCAAAATGCTTGCGGTGTTAGTTTAGAAAATTGAGTTTTTCCAAAAAACCCTGAGTTTTCAAAAAAAACCTGAGTTTTCAAAAAAACCTGAGTTCAAAAAAAAACCTGAGTTTTCAAAAAAAACCTGAGTTTCAAAAAAACCCTGAGTTTTCAAAAAACCTGAGTTTTCAAAAAAACCCTGAGTTTCAAAAAAACCTGAGTTTTCAAAAAAACCCTGAGTTTTAAAAAAAACCTGAGTTTTCAAAAAACCTGAGTTTTCAAAAAAACCTGAGTTTTCAAAAAAAACCTGAGTTTTCAAAAAAACCCTGAGTTTTCAAAAAATATATATCAGTTTTCAAAAAAATTAGGTTTCTTAAAAAGGAAAATTTCCAAGACATATTTAAAAATAGATAATGAGGTTTCCAAAAAAACAAACCTTATAAAAATAAACCAAATCCCTGATGTCCCTTATGGGCCACCATACTTTTTCGATGAAATGGATCTAAAATACACCATTAAAAAAATTGGAAATAAAAAAAAGTTTCAATTTTCATCTTCGATGAAAAATCAAAAATTGAAATTGACAAAAAGACCATACAGGCGAGGGGAGGGAGGGTAGAAATTTTGCTATGTTAGGCTCGGCTACTAAGTAAAACAAGATGGCGGCCAAGCGTGATCCAAAGAGCTGAAGAGCAACAATTTTAATGGGTACACCTCCGGCCAAAAGCCAAAGCATGTTTTTTCGCGGTCTTCATGCCCGGAGCAAAGAAATTCTGTGGAAACTCCCAGCTTTAAATTCAGTTGGATATTTTCATATCTGAATATAACTTATATTATTTCATGTGGCAAGCGAAAAGTAGCCACAAATTATTGTGTCATAATAAAATCTGAGAGATCGATTATTTATCCTACATGTTTAACAAAAGATCATATTTCCAGTTCTACAGTTAAGTAATCAAACTTTAGTCACGTTCCAATATAACTTGACTAGCAATATTATTTCCTTTATTCGCAATCCTGTGTAGACGGCTTTCTTTTAGCTTTTGTTGTTTGTTCTACATAACGTAAACAAATATGAAAAGCAGCTACGGGGATTTCATTTTATTGGCTTTGATTTAGGACTAAAACCGCTGGGTAGCTATATAGCCAACATGGCTTTATTATTGCTTGATGTGACAGATAATGTAAAATTGATTTCAGTTGAATAAAGCTTGGCACATTTTAGCATATATAGCTGTAATCCATGACGATGACATATGGCAGACATCCCGGCCTGAACAATTAATGAAAATTGATCATCGAAAATCAATCGATCAATCGATATCAATTAGTTAATTGATATCGATTGGTATTGGCCAATCGATGACCAATCGATAATCACAAGAAAATGTTGGCTTCATCGATTGTTATCGATTATGAATATATTATTTTCTTGCAATTTTGCGCTGTTGTTGACTTGTTTCATGTTTGCTTGTGTAGATTTAGTATCATTTTATAACAACACCTATTTTCAAGGCTTAAATTGCCCTGGTTTGCTTGAAGTTGAAGGTTGCTTGAAGTTGAAGGTTTGCTTCCATGAGACCTTTTGTCTGGTCTGCGGGCGGATGAAGGTGCATCTTTGCGAGGCTTTTTTTTTGGTCTGCTTGCGGTTGAAGGTCCATCTGTGCGAGGCTTTTTTTTTTAATCTGCTGCGGATGAAGTGGTATTTGTGTGAGGCCTTTTACTGGGTCTCTTTGAAGTTGTGCTTGCAGTTGGTTCGGACACTGAAACATGAACAAACATTTTGCAGTAGGGGGTCATGTGACCTGTCTTGTACAAAAATTATGGGCTACAACTCTACAAATAACAGAAATAAGAGTCACAAAATTAGCAGACTTCGATTCCAAAATAAAGGCCTAGTAGCCTGTGGATACTAGCCTTTTAATACAACCACCTCTCACAGCTCTGCCTGCTGTGGGCATTTTGTTTGAACACCCCAGTTGCCAGATTACTGTGAGGTGGCTGTATTTATAGACCAAAAAGTGGGTAGCCTTGCAAATTTTGTCATACGCTCTTTCTGGCAGACTATTGCAGAAAATGAGTCTTTCAAATTCTTGCTGAGAGAAAACATTTTATATTTTAAATTATGAGTCAGAGTATTTTTAAACAAGCACCTGGTGTTGTAGGGGGGACATCTGAAACAACTATACTCCTCTTTTCCCTTTTCTCAATAGCTTCTTCTCTGGGTTGCTTCTCTAACATTGAATTTTTTTGGAGCTGGGGTCATTTCTCGAAGCTTATTTGCAGCATCACTAATGTCATCTTTACTGGCCATCAGATAGGTCTGGAACATTTCCTCCACATAATCTACAATTAAATAACACCATACTCACACATATTTATAAATCATAACTGTGACTTCCCATTGCAATGCCAACAAATATACCGTATGAGAGACTAGTGATACAAACTGTACAATGTAATTACTAACATGTAAATGTACTGTGGGGAAAAAATACAGTGTAAGGAGGGCACTAGCTACATGTACATGTATCTCGGAAACCTTGATGTTCATAACCTCTCCAGACAATAAAGGCACTTTATGGCAATAATAATTATTGAGGAATTATTGCCATATAGTATGATTGTTGTAGATGTCCCCCTTACAACAAGCTGGAGAGTAGGTAAACCTTACATGTGTAGTTATCAGTACTGTATGTTGTAAATAATCATCAATAAACAAAATATTGTCATGGAAAGAGTGCTTACCGAAGTTCTGCACAATTCTTGCATTGCGCACTGTAGCCTCACCATTTTTAAACTTAGGGTAAGAGACTTTTACTCGTTCCCCACCGTCCACATCTTTTTTTTTTTACTTCTCTTTGGAGGTTCATATTAAAATGCACCACTGCAAGGATATGCCTGAGAAGAAAAATGATAGAACATACATGTAGTTGAGCAAATAAGTGTATTTTATTTTGCCTGAAGTCATATGGCATTAGGCTACTTCCAGTACTTCAATTCGAATTTCTCACTTGGGAGAAAGCCTAAGCATTGGTGTCACATACTTGGAGATATTGATAATAGCCTATTGAAATGAATGATTCAGTAGCACTGTGAAATGAATACCCGCATACAATAATTTACAAAATGATATTCAATACCTGCAGTACATTCCAACATATGAATATGCAATCATTTTTGGTGCAAATTGGTTCAACAGAGAGTGAAAGCCCTCCAAACAACTTGTTTGAGCAAATGGCGAGGCTTGCTTAATTCCTTTCACAAGACTGTTATTTGTCAGTGCAGAGCAAAGCTTTTCATATACAACAGTACCTAAGAAAAGTAGTAAAAATAAAAAAGAGTATTTAGAAACAGTAAATAAAATGAGATATTCAAATTCGTTACAAGTGGTGGAATCCACCGTAGGAAAAAAGATGGCGGTGGTACATTTTACCACAATACATTGCGAACCTAACGGCCAACAGGCACATAGAAAGCCATATTGTTTGAGAAGTTTTGTCCCTATACTAACAATATTGTGTATGCTAGGTTTGAAGCTTTTAGAACTTTTCTGTGCATTTTAATGAGCATTTTTAGGGTTTTTTGGCGCTAAGAATTATGGGTAAATGTACCAGTCACCATCTTTTTTCCTACGGTGGATTGCATTTTAGTAGGTCAATACCTTTGAGAATTTTGTGTTTAAAACCATTGAAAATACTAGCTAAACAAGATGCAAGTTTACACTACTCCTACCTGCAGTTAGCCACTTTCTTGGATGAATCTCTCCATGGCCACATTTGTTGAACAGAGCATCAGGTAGTGAAGAATGTATGTTTACAATATGGCTCAAGAATGTCTTGGATTTTGCATAAATAACCAGGCCATTGCCGCTAAATGTTGATGTCGCACTCCAGTATAGGTGATTTTCGCATGGCTTAATCCATTCAGATATTACTTCACAGCCTTTTAACTTTGATATCTTACTCAACACCTTCCTAATTTCTGAAAGAAAAGGAACAAAAAAATACACCGATAATTAATTATAGCTTATAAGCAAATGTAATTATACAATCATCATGTAGCTTGCTTCATATCTACATTGCTATTAATTCCCTGAATAAATTAATATATCATTGAAAACACAACGAGAGAGAAACACTAATAATTTATTTAGCTTGACCCGAAACACAAATCGAGACCAATGTCAGATAATTATACTGCCATGTTTGAGCTGGTTCTTACTTTTCTTCAAATGCCAGACATCAAAGTAATGTGTTATTCCAGTTAACACTTTCCTCATATGACATGCAATGCTGAGATGGCGGTCTGAAATAAAACTGGTTATGACTATTCCATAACCAAGGATAAAGTAATGCACTGTTTAAAACCCATGAATTCCATTGCTGGACTATTTCCTGCTTGGTTTCTCTAGAAGATAAAGATAAATAGAAACTCATGTGGTGAGTGGCCATAGAGGTTCACATACATTGCCCTCCTTTCTAATAAGCTCCCCCCCCCCCCCCCCCCCCCCACAAACACACACACACACACATGCCTACATGTACTTAGGGCCTGAGATTAAGCCCTCCCCCTAGGCCCTTATATAATATATTTGTTACAGTATAGACCCCTTGGCTATTAACTTTAGGGTATCTGCATAATGTAAATCAGACATGTATACACGTATATGTTTCTTTACACTGTTATATCACAAACAAGAGAGTACAGGTTATTATATAAAAAAAAAACAGTCACTATCAATTGAAGTCTGTCACATGCCAATCCGGAGACTCGCGTTCTTATACATGTACATTGTAGTACAGAATATAAGAAATATGTATCAAAGTAATAGTTAGCCTCTCAAAGGGAAATAGAAAGAAGTGTTACATGTACATGTATTTCAAATAATGTACTAGCTGTACCTGGATTAGAACAAAGTGTCTGATCATGGGGATAGTGCAACAAAACATTGTGTATGCTCCAAACTTTGCACTATGCCCCATGCTGTCGTGTCTGCCATCACCAGCAACGGAAACTCCCTCACGGATAGCTTTCACTTTTGCCAATAACTTGGCTTGATAACTTTCCCAGTAGATCAGGATTGTCGGAAACAACTTACTCTAAAACACACATACAAAAAATAATTTCAGTGTTGAAAAGCAAGAGATAGTTCCAAGAGCAATACTGGCGACTACAGTGAATATACAAACATCCGGCTACCATGAGTTTGAAACTGACTAAAAGACAACAGCCATGGGTGGCTGTACTGTCATGAGCATACATGTATGACTGCCTACTCTCCCTGTGTAGCCAGCTGCTTGGCAATATAGCAGCTGTAAGGTATCCTACCATTGGTTTTACACCCTAGCTAGAAGCGAACATTATACAACAAACAAAAATGTTCCAGATATGGTTTAAAGGCAGGGAGTCAACAAGGAGTTATAAGGGGGCTCAATAAATGTTGGTTTCTCCAAATCTGTAAATGTTCCGGCGCCAGTGGCAGTAGATTGAAATAACCTCATGTAAAAATACAGTACTTACCCGTTGGTATCTAAAGTATGTATTCAGAGATATACAACAAAGGCCCATGTGCTTGAAAACCTGGAAGACTTTTGTGGCAGAACTTCCAGCCAAAAGGATAGCCATACACAGTAGAAAATTCCCAGCTGGTATCTGAGAGTTGGGCATTGTAGGCTGACTATGCCATGTATTTTCTTGCTTCGGGCATTTGGGGTTGGAACAACTGGTAGTCACCACGGCTTCCGTTCCAACCTGCTTGGCCTCCACCTCTGGATTTTCTGTTTTACAGAAATGACAGACTTTGAAGAGGAGTAGCAGTTGGCTGAGGAACACGATGAATTTTGGCTTGGTTCTTAAATTGGTACCAGTCATCGACATCCTGTTGGTTGAGACAACACATACATGTAGTATTAAAATAAAATAAACTACTTGTAGGGCTTCACCCACTAAAATATGAGCATTTCACAGTGAAAAAACACTCTGACAACTAAAGCAGAGCACATGTTACAAAAAGCATAACAATGAACTGTTAAAACATCATGTGGGTCTCATAATCAACTGCACCACAATACTTTGGCACATTAATAATATCACTCATACTTTTGATTATCTAGCTACATGTATAGCTACTATCAGATTTAATCTGAATAGTTCACATTCATTTCAGTATCTAATTAAAAGCTCACCTATTACTTTTTCCAATTTCTTTTTCAGTCTCTGTTTCTGTTTCTGTTTCAGTGGTCATGTCTGTCTCATCCTCGTACTCAGTAGTATCAGCTTCATCCTCTGACTCTCCACCTTCATCAAGGTCATCATATTCATCATCATTGTCAGTGAACACTTCTGTAGGTTCAGTGGTGTCTTTAGCCATCTGTTGCTCAAGGTTTTTCGCTAATTAAAAGAAAAGTATCATGACTTGTAATAATTGTTCCTAATTAAACAAACGGCAAGTGTAATTCATCTACTTATAAGCTTGCATACATCATCTACCTGAGCTTAAATACTCACCTTGACTTTGAGTCTTTCTCAGGACTTTGCCTTTGTCCTTCAATTTGCCCTGTAAGGATTTGACTTGATTCCTGAGCTGCCTGTTCTCGTCTTTGAGGGCACTACAGTTGGTGCAACTGGAACCAGTATACTCCTCTAGCTCTGTGATTGTCTCCATCACCTCCATCTGATCATCCATGTCGACGTCTGGTTGACAAGTATCTTTGTCGACCATGACTTGCTCTTCTGTCGACGACTCCATTTGTGCAGAGTTTTCTTCCGCGTTGTGTTGTGTCGTATCCGTTCTAGGCGACGCTTCTGCAAGAGCATCTCGTATAACCTAAGAAGAATGAACGACGAACAATTTAGGGGGTTAGGGGCACTTTAATTGCAATTAATCGGTCAGCACAAAAGAGAAATGTACTTTTTTCACGGTTAACTGATGTTTCATGACTTTGTTCATGTTTTGGTAATCAAGTATCATGATTGCTGTTGTTACGATAATCGTGTTTGCATAAAATCTAACATGTATGCACTGCAGTATACTTTAGAGGACTGAAGGACAGATACAAATTGCTGTTTAATTTGTAAGGACCTGTAAGCTTCTTTACCATATTTACAAAGGTTCAAATAATAAAAAAAAAATGTCAAAGCCATTAAAAATCATCACTGCGATAAAATATGCAGAAAGCAGCGGGGTTATATGATACGATGATAAATGATAACAATCGAAGATAATCGATGCCAATGAATCGATTGATATTGATAATCGATAACAATCGATAATCACAAAATTCTTAGTCATCGATTGGTCATTGATTATCAATATCAATCAATTAATTGGCATTGATTATCATCGATTGTTATTGATTTTCATCGATCATCGATTTCATCAATTGTTCAGGCCGGGCAGACATACGTGGCCTTCGATCATTTCACAAGTGATGATATAGCGTAACTTTTCCCATGATTTCCTTTGACTCGTATATTTAATTTTACACACTCATTGTCAAGCGAACGTCTTTTGATCTTATCAGTGAATATTAACTGACAAAGTTAAACAATATTGTTAAGGTATTAACATGTTTCCTATTGCTGCGCATGTGTAACAAACATATTTCACATTCCAATCATACCAGTTGGAAGTCCAAAAGATTGTTCATATCTTGCTTTAATGTCCCGTTTAAGAACGTGCCGCTGACCGCTCAAGATTAATCTGGGGGCTCGCTTTTGCCCGCCTGCAATCAGATGATGTTTACACACAAAAAAATTTACCCTGGTAAGTAAACTCAAGTGTAAACACGTGGCAAAGCCAGGTGTGCTCAAAAGGGATGGGGTAGGGGATAGTTTGGCCTTTTGTTGCTCAATGAGGGGGAGAAGGGGGGTGGGGGGAGAGCAAAATTGTATAACACATAATTAATTTGTCTTGCCAAAAATCTAGGTTTCTGTTGCGTGCGATCCCGGACGAGTAAATTTTATAAGTATACACTGGGTTTTGAGCCCTAAAAATGCCTGTACCACATGAATACCATTAGAAATAACTGAGTTTACATTTTGATTTTTCATCAAAGATGAAAATTGAAATGTGTTTTTTATTACCGATTTTCCAGTCGCCATATGGTGTATTTTAGATCTATTTCATCGAAAAAGGAAATCGGAAACCACAATTAATTTTTTTACATGAATAGATTTTAGATAAATACGTGTTGATTTTCGATTTTGGTTCAGTTCCAAAAGAAAATCGACCCCATTTTTAATTTTCGTTTTGATTGAAAAGGACAAAAATTAAAAACTTACTTTTCATTTTGGTTTTTCTTGAATTCAATAATCGAAAGTATTATTGTTTTCATTTTTGATTTTTGATTTTCTGAAAATGAAATGGACAGAAGGTACACGCACCCAAACATTTCCCCAGCAACTAACTACACTGATATATATAATATACTGAAAGACCAGCTTTGTAGGATCAATAGTTTTGAATTTAGCGTTTTGATGAAATCATGTGAAAGCTGCCTCCAAACAAATAAATGCCAAAAAATTCAAGAAGTAAACCACATCAGTAGAAAAATACCCAAAGATAAGAAATTCCAGAATCAAAACAATGGCAAAACCGAGGAGGATATTCCCTGCAAGCTGCCATCTTATCAATCAAGGCAAGTTCTGCCCCCAAACTCATCTCATAAGGAACGCTGCCCAGCCTGGGGTAAAAAGTGCATCACCTGTTGCTGTGTACCAATACACTGAAGGACTAAAGACTGAGAAACCTGGCCCTCCTTTCAAAATACTGTGCACTATGATTGTTCCAATGTATTTCATCATACCCAACGCAATAATACTAGCATTGTAAACAGGACCTTTGTAACTGTTGCCATGAAAGAACATGTTAGATATGACTTAGAGAAGTGGGCTAAAAAAGTATCTGGTTACTCCTCCCATATCCACAGCGGGCTGTCCTGTGTAAAGGACTCATGGGCTCTTTCTACGATCAAAGCTTGGATCTTTATAGTATGCAATGGCATCACTTAATATATATTCTTCGTCAGCTCTGAGTTCTGTGTACTCAAACCTTTCTGAAGTCCCTTCAACATTGCTGCCAAGGAATCAGCTTTAGCTGTGAGAAAAGTAGGCTTTAAAAGATTTTGGGAGGAGAGGGAAAGAGCAGCTTGATGCAGGTTATGGCATCCTACACAATGTTGCTGCTTTTTCCAGGAAACAACTCTCTTAATTGGTCAAGCTCTTTCTGATTTGTTGCACTACTGGATGGGCCAGCAGCTGAATGGTATGAAGCATCTGTAACACCACTAGAAGCCTCATTATCAACGACTTCCTCTTGTTCAGCGAATGAACTTAAGCTTGCATGAACTGGTTCTGGGGAGGACTGTCACTTAAGATCCGACGACAGCAAGTGGGGAGAGGTCGCAGTTGAAAGGCACCAAAATTAATCCTTAAGAAAACCCATGGTAAGTTTCCCGTAAACCAGCTCTAGAATATACATTTTATTGAATGCGACACCGATTGCCTCTGTTTACTTAGAATGGCTGTGTTGTGAACTCCTCCTTCATCCGGTTGACATATATTCTCAGTGTTGGGCCATTTTCATTCACAGTTCCTTGTCTGTACCTTGTACAGGGTCAGTACTTCATTCATCTGAAGGTACATGTACATCAAATGGTGAGTAAAATAATATTAGAAAGGGCAGCCTGAAATTTGGAATGTGCATTCCTCCCCCTCCTATCAGCCAGATATTTGAAACAGGTCCTTAATTAAGGTTTTGATACTGCTATGTATTGTAATACAGCAAAGTTTCAAGAGAAAAAGCAAAATAATTTTACTACATATTGAACTACATTCGTTACCATTAAACCCCTTATTAACTGTGTGTAGATCACAAAAACCCAACTAAAACAGTGGACTAAACAGTTGCTATCATCAATAACTCAAATACATGTCGTCAATAAGATTACACCTTGAAACATGTGTCCTTTCAAGGCACTGTCATGTTTGTAGCATGGTTGTCCTTTGTCTTATATAAAAATGACAGTATTATACAGTAATTTGTGTAACTTGCCTAAGAGCCTAGTATGTCTTATTTTAACAGTTAATTTGAAATTATGAAAGGCAATGTTCATGCAATGCCCACAGTATTTAAATTACAGGAAACCGTGACAACAATTTTCTGATCAAATCTTATGCAAAAAAAACTACTGTTGTAGGGCAGCACATTGTTGCATAAACCCATGCAGGTTCTCAGCATTTGGATGCTGCTCCAAGATGTCCTCTTTGTTCCTGGAAGTGAGTCTTTCATCAGCTTGTTTAAAAACTGAGGTGTAATCCTCAAGACTTATTCCATGGGAGGCCAGCATTGGCTTTATATCATCACTGGGTACTGCTTTATAGAACACCTTCAATTTGCTGACAGATTTAATCTTGCCTAGACCTTCCTTTCTAGGTCCATCTAGCTCTAGGTTGCACTCTGTGTGTAGTTGGCCTATTGTGTGAGGAAAAGCTGGTATAAATCCGCCTTGCAGATGTTAATGCCAAGCTTGGCTGCTGCTTCATTAGGCCTTAACTCTCGGCACTTGAATAAGAATGAGAGTAAAATGTGACATAACCAAAAATTACTGATGTTAGATATCTTATAAAGAGGTCCCCACAGAAATGTATCTATCTGTGAGGAAACGTTTGAATGTTTAAAACCTCAGAAATGATATTTTATGCACTTTGGCAGAATTATAACAGCAGTAATACATAATGCAATCCTTTCACTACTGGAAAATATATATTTTTATAACCCCACCCTTAAGACTACTTTATTTCGTAAATTTATCTCTATTTAAAGCCAATTTCTTTTTATACCCCCCTATCAAAATCCACTAGCAGACCTTCTTGCCTGTCCCAAGTTATAAGCAAGACCTTTCCAATATACCCTTGTAAGTCTCCATTGTTTCTGTTAGGGATATGGCCATATTCATTATG
Source organism: Desmophyllum pertusum (assembly GCA_029204205.1). Classification (NCBI taxonomy): domain Eukaryota; kingdom Metazoa; phylum Cnidaria; class Anthozoa; order Scleractinia; family Caryophylliidae; genus Desmophyllum; species Desmophyllum pertusum. The sequence continues at coordinate 892,895 of MU826844.1, read as the reverse complement.
TTTAAAGCAATGGTTTTTTCTGCTGGACCGGTTTGATGGTTCAAAGCCTTCTTGAGCCTTTCATGCAACACATGTATGTTCAGTGCAACTCGTAGCACCTGGGGGTTGTGCTTCGAATTATGACATCTTGCTTCAGACGTGGATTGACTCGCAGCACTCTGGGAAGGCGCAATGTTCTCCTGTGGTTTTGCAAATTTTAAATAATGCCTCTCTAGCACTTACGATGAGCTTGTACTTAATGTGATCATCATTATTATGCTCTGCATAAATCTGCTCAAACACGGTTTTTAGGGACCTCACAGGTAAGTTCTCAAGCTTCTTGCACAGTTCTGACTTTTCTTCCAAGTCTCCTTCAACTTTCTTTTGATTCAGAGATATAATTCTCTCCTTCGCTCCTTCGCTTCCTGTTAACTTTTTGTAAATCTGCTGACTAGTGCATAATGCCTGCGCATATATTGCGCATAAATATACAGTGGGACATACAGTGGAACTCTCCACGCGAAACAGCGAAAATTGGTTTGCGAAATCAGGAAGTTTGAAATATCGGGGGTAAAATTACAGTGAAACAAGTCCAAGGAAAACGACTTTTGGTTCAAGTTATCAGGGAAATCGACGGTTCGAGAGATGTAAGTCCCACTGTACTAGCAGTATAAATCGAGGGCGAGAAGCCGTACCTCTTACAAAATTCGGGGTAATCGCGGACCTTCGATCAAGTAAAATGGCGCGTGGTGGCACGTATGTACAAACTTTCCAAGGCCTAGTGCAGAAAATTACCTCTTTGAAGCTGAAAATGAAAGGGAGAAACACCCATAAATTTCCAAGTGGCGGCCTCAAAATGGATGGTAGAAGAATTTGAGAAGATATGGACCGCCGGTGGCATTTCAAAATACCGGGAAAATAGGGTGGCAATTCACAGACTTTCGGATGTTCTCAAGACTTCTGTTCATGAAAGCGAAATGGTGATGTACTCAGTATTGCTTTGATGTAAATGGATGTCGCACGGCTGCTATTTATCTCGGTTGCAACCGGTGATTGTTTATAATTCACGAAAATCAAACGGATATCGTCGCACTGATTAGCTAAACTAACTAGCGCTCAAGTTACCGAATAAGAGAAAAAGAAATATTAATGAATAACTAAATGTAACGCAAGTTCGTCACACTTCTCGCCCAAGGGTTATAAATCCTTGTTCTATTAATATCAACGAGCAAAGTCTCATTCCCAAGTCAATTAAATGTCCACATTTGACATTGATATGGCAAAGTTCCCGCCAGGAAGCTTAGGGGCATGGGTCAATCCGATCTCCATCTAATCTTTGGTCGCTAGAAGGAGAACAAGTTCACTAATTGGTCGAACATATGTCTTCCCTCCTTCCACATTGGCACCTTCGCTTGTCTTACATTGTCATCTTCGCTCCTCGTAACTTCAGTGACCCCAGTGGCCAGTAATTTCGGTATATGCTGTCCTCCTTCACTAACACTACGTCACCCACGGCGAGATTGCACTCTCGGTTGGTCCATTTTGGTCTGTTCTGGAGGTTCTGTAGGTATTCTTGTCTCCATCTGAGCCAGAATTGATCTGCGAGATACTGGGCTCTCCTCCACCACCGGCACGCATAGAGATCTTGTCGGACAAAGTGACCAGGGGGAGGGGTGAGGGGACGCATTTTCATGGTTAACACCATAGTGGGCGTCAGCGGTTGTGGTTCGTCAACATCGGAGGGTAGAGTAGCGATCGGACAGCTGTTAACGATGCCAGTCACCTCTGCCATAAGGGTTACCACTAACTTGTGGGTAAGTTGTGCGCTCCCAATCCCTAATAGCATGGCATCTAGAATGCGGCGGACTGTTCCAATCTGGCGTTCCTACACCACCAAAATGCGACGCGTGCGGTGGGTTGAAGATCCATTTCGGACAGTGCATCATCTAGCTCGGACTGTCCTCCGACAAAGTTAGTCTCGTGGTCACATCTGAGTCTTGCTGCCGGGCCGCGAATCGCAAAGAATCGACGTGATGCACTGATGAACGAGCTGGCATCCATTGTTTCCAATATCTCAATGTGGATGGCTCAGCTTCCGAGGCACGTGAAGATAAGTCCCATTGTTTTAGCATTGGCTACTTGTAGTTATCTTCCAGGGGCCGAATACGTCAAAGCTGACGTTTGTGAAAGGCGGGCTAGTCTCCATTCTGTCCACCGGTAGGTCGGCCATGTGCTGCGTAAGCGTTTTACCCCTCAGTCTCCTACACGTCACACAAGAGTTGAGTAGCTTTGCTATCAATCGATGACCTCCGACGACCCAAAAACCGGCTTGTCGAACAGCTCCATGAGTGATCTGGCGACCTTGGTGATGGACACTCTTGTGGTAGTGCCTTACTATAAGCTCTGAAACATGATGCCCCTTTGGGAGAAATGCTTTTCCTGGTAGTCCAACTCGGAGCGTCGAAGGCGGCCTCCTACTCGGAGTACCCCATCTGTATCTATGAAGGGATCCAGGCTGAAGAGATTGGACTTTCTCATTACTCCCTCCTTGCAGTTTGGGATGAGGCCGGGGCCGAGCTTCTCAAATTCATCACTGAATTGTTCTCTTTGGATTTCCTTGATAATCACGTTTGCAGCCTGTTTCAGTTCGGCTACGGAGGGGATGTGTGGCTGGTTCTCCAACCTTTCACGAATCTGGGCTTGACATTGTTTCCGTTCTTTGAAATCTTTCGCTTTCACGATTAGACTGGCTAAAGCACGTTTCAAGGACGACCATTTGGAGAAACGATTGAACCTTTCACAGCCTAGTCCTTGGGCCATGTGTACGTCTGTAGCGTGGACTGCAACCTCCTTCCTTATTTCGGGGTTGTTTTCATCGAGCATCATCTCCAAGAGTGTGTGCAGACAGAAGTGAAGCATCCCATAAGAACTCTTTTATCCACCACGATTCCGTCAGCTCAGCTGCGGCGACACAACGAGTGGCGAGGTCGGCAGGGTTGATCGCAGTATCAATATACCTCCACTGATTTGGTTCAGAGACGTTACGGATCATTTGGACTCGGTTTGCCACGTACACGTAGAAGCGTCTACTTTCATTCTGGATATAGCCAAGCACCACCTTCGAGTCGGTATAGAATATTTCTTCATCAATCTTCAGGTTTTACTTCCTCGCACAATGTCTGTACAGCCTGAGTCGCCAGTACTGCACCAGGGATGCTTGCCGATTGGATAGGAGCCACCTTTGCTCGTCCAAATAAAAAGGTGATGCTGACTTTTCCTTTGATATTTATCTGACACAGATAAATAGCAGTTCCAATTGCGTCCTTACTGGCATCTGCAAACGCATGGATCTCCGTTCGTTTTATTGGGCCAAATGTCTTGTGATGGTAGCAGCGTGGTTTGTGGATGTTTTCTAGGAGTGGGAGGGTGTCTCTCCAGCACTGCCACTGGCGATTCAGGCTCTCCGGGAGGGGATCATCTCAACCGAGAGGGCTGTCGTTGTTTCTTGGTTTTCCCATGAACACAAGTTGTTGAAGGAGCAGCTTGCCTTCCAGGAGGACGGGGGATACAAGCCCTAAGGGGTCGTACACAGAGTTCACTATAGATAAGACGCCTCTTCGCATGAATGGCTTGTCTGGTAAGGAAATGCGAAACGCGAAGCTGTCCCGCTCCAAGTCCCAGAAGACTCCCAAGGAACGCTGGGCTGGAAGTACGTCACGGCATAGATCAAGATCACGGATGTCCTTTGCGCGGTCCTCTGCTGGTATCGCTTCCATGACAGCGACTGAGTTAGAGACAACCTTATGTAGTCGTAAGTTGACGGTTGCTAACATTGCTTGGGCCCTTCTAACAAGCTCGATCGCCTCCTTCTCCGTCGCTTCTGAGGAATGTCCATCATCCACTTAGAAGTTTCTGTGGACAAACTCTTTGGTCGCTGTACCGTACTTCTCCTCACCATCGTCTGCTGTTTTTCACAGGCCAAACGTAGCTACTGCAGGGCTGGGACCATTGCTGAACAGGTGTACTGTCATTCTGTACTCCACTATCTCTTGTAAGGGGTCATTGTCCTTGAACCAAAGGAATCGGAGGAAGTCTTGGTGTCTCGAGTCAGCGTGGAACGATGATGCTCGATGTCACACATCAGTGCTATGGTGTCCTGTGGGAATCGAAGCAATACTCCAAGTAGGCTGTTCATGAGGTCGGGGCCAGGCAACAACTCCTTATTCAGCGAGACTCCTTGTTGTTGTAATGCGATCCGCGTGTGTTTCTTTTATCAGCCGTTTATTGTGTGTTCAGCCAAGCCAACATTTGTTGTTTAGTATCGATTGGTGTACCACACTCGAGAACCAAACCGGGCGATTATATGCGGCTAGGATAGCCATGTCACGCTCGTACTTGGCTCTTTGTTGCTCGCGTTTTCTCTCTTCCTCTGCTTCGAATTGCTTCAGCTCGTTCTCTTTGTCGGCCATACGCTTTTCGTATTCCGCTTGCTCTCTGGCTGCTGCAGCTTCGGCCATAGCTTTTCTCCATGCTGTACTGGAAGAAGAGGAAAGGCGTGAAGACGATGCAAAACAGGAATGCCTACCAGACGTCTCAGATCTCGATTTCGTATCCATATTGTTCCAGGTTCTCCAAACTCCGCGATTCGTACACCAGTGAAGATTCGAGAACCAACTTCTCACTGTCGCGTTCCCGACTAGGACGAGTCGAAGTTTGCCGTGATCAACCACATGCAAACAATCTTCTTCTTTAGGTACCTTATTATGCTGGCATGCGGTGAGAACTAAAATCACAACAATGAATTGCTTAGAACGAAACCGAGAAATCTACAGGAAAACTAATAACAAATAAAATCTAGAATCTAGACGAAATCAAGCAAAACTTACGTTATAATTCTTGTGATCTTGAGTACGAAGAAATTACTAAAAAGGGGAAACAGAACTCTGTGGGATAGTGCGCTGATTTGAACAATCTATAGATCTCCTCGTGCTATTGAATGAACTAGCGCTCAAGTTACCGAATAAGAGAAAAGAAATATTAATGAATAACTAAATGTAGTGCAAGTTCGTCACAACTTTAATTCACTTCTCCAAGTGGCTCCGCAATTAAATTATCAAGCAAATTAATGTCAAACCTCGTAAAAAATGATAAAAATGGACGCCATTTTGTTTTGAACTGACACAAAGCGTCTTTAATTAAAATATGTAATGACTTCTCTCGCGGGGTCAGCTTGGGAGCTAATTTATTGATAATTTCTTCTTAACTGTACAGTCGAACCTGTATATAACGGACCTGTATTAAGCGGCCACCCTCTATTAAGCGGCCACTCTCTATCAAGCGGCCAGTTTTCATAGTCCCGAGTTTTCGCCCATACAAACTTTGCATTTGCTACCTGTATTTAACAGTCACCTCTATTAAGCGGTCGCGGCCACCCTTTAGCAGTCCCATGTTTGTCTGTCTGTTATTTTTACCTGTATTAAGCAGCCACACTTGAATGGAAACCTAATGCCACATATCATTTTACGATTTTATTTCACTTAAAAAGGGATATATGGATCCATCAACACTACAGCACCATCAACACTGCGCTACAGAGTTATTGTTTATTACTGCATGTAGCTCACCAATTTCGTAAATGTTTTCTAGATGTCAATGTACTGTATCTGCTAGTGTATAACACTGTACGTCAATAAAATTGACGTTTGACCACCCCCACGAAGTATTTTTGGCGAACCTGTATTAAACGGCCACCTGTATTAAGCGGCCAATTTCCAAAGTCCCGAGGGTGGCCGTTATATACAGGTTCGACTGTATTCAAAATGTTACCGTGCTATGAGTATTTTTTTGGTAACTTAATTTTTATATTGGGTAACGCAATATATATTGCGTGACACAATGTATTTGTATGGGTAGTTTTTGTCATGGCACACTCGATCACTCTTCTAAGATGTTGACTTGGAAATTTTAAAGAAACGTATGGAAAATTAAATTACAAGATTTTGCTTCTAACAACGCTTCAAATATTACTGCAAGGTATATATTTTTTCTTTTGTGTCGCAATTTCCCTTATGGTACATTACAAGCTACTTGTGGAGAAGACGCATGACGGAATATAATCACCAGAAACTCTATTTATTGACCTGATTTCCTACAAGTCGCAGGCGTGATTTGCCCCAAATCAGGACATTTTAGGGAAAAGGACAATCTCTACAACTTGTTGTTGAAATTTCCAAAACAAAATGTTATGACAAAAATTAAAAACTGGCAAGAGTGAAATTTATGCGCCAACATTACACATCTGCTAGCCACATGAGTGTCTTGTCTACTAGCGGTTGTCTAAAAACACAATGAACTTCGACGGTCTTCATCTCTGGAAAAAGGAAGGAAATTATTTAAGTTAAGATGATGGAAATTGAGTTTTACTTGAAGAGAGTATTCCATTTCAAAAACGCGTTGATGAGTTTAAACTTGCTACACAGAAATTGTCAACAGAGGTTTCGGTAGAAATAAGATAAAGATGGCCATTTCGTCATTCACGGAATGTGCAGGTCATTTCAGGTTGTACGTTGCACTCACAGACGAGAGGATTGTTTGTGCCGATCTTCTATTCCATTGCGCAAACTTCAGACTTTGGCGTGACTACTGTACTTTCTTGACGTTTTCGCCAAGCAAGAAAGCAGATAAAATTTTAATTTTACCCCTACGAGAAGACGTTGGACAGAGTGTTATAGTTGAGCCGCTATCGTTTTGTGCGCTGAATGGGGCACGAGCCATCCAGGCCATCGCTTGAAGAGTTGATTTAGCCGTTATTTTTTTTTCATTTAAAGATTTTTTTATTTTTTTCATTTTCAGCATGTTACAAAGCGGTATACAAACAAGCATACAAAATACAAATCACACACATGCACATGCACACACTCCCACACTCACACAGGCTACTACAGCAATATGATCTATATAATACCTATACTATTGTTACTATAATTTACCTAATTAGCAAACGTATTAATTAATTTTTCCCATTTTTTAAAATGATGAATTAGTTTATCTCTTTTCCTGGCAATATGGAGCTCAATCTTATAAACACGACCTGTCCTAGCGATAAAACCTCGGAGAGAAGGCATGCTATTTTGACATTTCCTTGAGTAAAGGTAAAATTTGCCTAACAACAGAATGTGATTGATCAAAATAAAATCGTATTTAATATCAAACTTCCCAAAAACCAAATCTGAATCCTTCAAGGTTCCAACGTAAATATCATTGTCTCGTAGCCAGGACAGGACATGTTTCCAAAAATCCGAGGATATCTTACAGGAAGAGAGTAAATGCTCGATGGATTCCACTTCTTCTTCGCAGAAAACGCAATCGGGTGAATCGATTATTCCAAAACGAAAAAGTTTATCATTTGTAAAAACAATGCAATTTAAAATCCTATACTGAAATTCCCTGAGTTTCGATTCTAAGGTAGTACGGAAGGCTAAAGAATAAACCTTCTTCCAATCTATAACAGTGTTCGGATAATCGTTCATTAATTTATGTTTGGCAGTGGGCACAACTTGCTTTTTCTCCAAGAAACGCTGGTAGATTTGTTTAGAAGAAGCATCGAGAAATCGAGATTTAGCCGTTATGCCGATTGAGCAGTGCAAGCGTTTTGTATTCCGGCTTTTCGTAGTGGCAATCGAGAAGACTTTCAATTTTTGAAAGGATTACTGATGTGCAATGGCACAATCATTTGGATTTTTATGATGCCAATAAACATGTACGCGAGACTGACGTCAAGTGCTTTGGTTCATTCAATTGACAATTTGCATTGAATCCCGAGTTTAGCAATGAAATACTTTAAAACCTATCTTTATGATATTTCCATAGGCTAACAACCTTGACCAAGAAAGTAGAGTTTCCATTTCAAAGACTCGTACGTGATTTTTAACCACATAAATTTTGGACAGACTTTTCGAATGTCCATGTTGCGAAAAAGATCAGAAATATCACCCTGCTAAAGATAGTTTTGAATATCACGCAAACCTCTGACCAAGGTCTTGTCCAGATGTTCATGTTGGGAGTTTTGAAGACGTTAGCGCGACTAACTGTAACTGAACACTTAAAAATGATGTCGATGACAATGCTGATTCAATCTTGGACAATCAATACATCTAGATTAAGGCAAATCCATATGAATCCTTTAAAGCTGAGACAATCATGTCTTCCATGGCTTTCTCGTTGTCAATATGAACAGGTAGCTTCATAGCAATATCACAGGTTGATGCTGTCAGTCGACAGCAACAACCCTGGAGACAACCATGAACAAATTCAACTGTGAACTTCTTGGGAAACCCTGGAGGTGGAATTTGCGATGATCCTGTCATCCACTTGACAAGATCCATGACGCTGACACCTTCAATGCCTGTAATGAAAAAAGGTGGCTGTTCAACAATACATGCACATGACAAGAAACCCAATGTGTCATAAAAGGGAATGATGGGGTTGAGATGGGGAGGGAAGGGGGGCTTTTGATCCTCCCCTCCTACCTCCATTAACCCCTTTTTGCTATATAGAATTATGCGAATTAAATTTATTTTTATCCACACACCTGAAAAACAAGGGGTACAGCACCTATTTACTTGATAACTGACGAAAACCAGAAATGTAATGCATTTTAACCCAAAAATTATCATGACATAGTTCCAAGCACATTTTAAAAAAATTGATATTATGTCCATGAGATTTAAGCCTATTCACTGTGGTGTTACTTTTTATTACATATTACGTGTGGATATCAATGTGATAAAGCCGTGAATAAAATCCATACCATCAGTGAAGTGATATGATATCACTTCACTAGTGAATGATACGATATCCCTTCACCCTTTGTAAAGCCGAAGATCATTCGAAGCCTTCTGAAGACTGCCGAACATCACCCGAGCTATTCCGAAGATTGCCGAAACTTAACCGAAGATGCCTGAATATTTCTGAATATTACCGAAGATCACCAAAGACGTCCGAAGAGTTCCAAAGATTACCGAAGATCATCCGAGGTATTCCGAAGATTTCCGAAGCTTAACCAAAGGCTTCCAAAGATTACAGAGGATCAGCTAAAATTTTGTCACATTATCGCAAAGGTTGCATGATAGCAGGAATAATTAAAATCAAATTATACTTCAGTTGTGCTTTACATGTTTTTATATCCCCCCCAAATATGTAATAAACAAATTATGACATGGTAAGAGCTAGATATCGTTTTTATTCACTCGTAACAGCGATAGCGAAAACAATAGGGCTGCGGCAACAGAAACCGTTGTAGCCGGCGCGCATAAACGTGTTAATTGAATAAAATCTGAGCTACTTTATTGGATAAATCGCTATTAGCGCGAAATTCAAATAGTTTATCACAAAATTTAGGAAGTTAAAGGTCGATTACAAAACTGGAAGGCTACAAAATGTCTTTATATCAATGAATAAATTGCGTACGCAAAGTATAATAACAATCAGATTTGGGGAAAACGTTATTTGGCGACGGATCTCACTGAACACAACAGTTTTTTCTTGCTTTCATCATAATTTTGACAGCTTGGCAAATTAGGACATCTAAAATTACAGAGAATATAGCCGCTTTGTGTTCACACTTACCGCCAAACTGTAAAAACTGTAACTACGATTTACATGTAAAAAACACTCGGTCTGTTAATCTTGTTCATCCGGCAATGTTTCAGTCAATTCAAAACAGAAGATCGTCTGCGCTTTCCAGAATGTCCCAAAAATAGTCGCCACCTTCTATTTCATTCGATCGAAGATCTATTCCACCATTTACCACGCGCGGGAAGGTCTTGGCGAGGAATAGTAGTTCTTCTGATGTCAGTTTTATTCCATTGAAGCAAATGAGTGTTTACCATTTACATGGAAAAACCGGTTGGTCCACGGTTTGTGTAAATGGTAAGCAAAACTCCCGAATGGGAAATTCCGTTCGAGATTGGCGTTTACCATTTGCGCAATTCATTCCAATTTACAGAGAGAGTCTGGAACTAGTTTTACACATTTTGTAATTCAAGATGGCGGCAGAGATGCTCGAAATGGTTGTGTTGAACGAGGTTGTGGATGCATCAATCGACGAGGAATTACTTTTAGATTATGAGGACGACGGAGAACTCCACTTAATTGCAGCAATTGCAGCTTTTATGAAGAGAAATCTGAACAGAATTGTCGGTTTTTATGAGGTTCTTATGACTAATTAGTCAGTTAAGCTTAAGCTTATTATTTATTTCTCATTTAGCATATTTCATCATTCGTGTTTATCTTAGATTTTAATGTATAGTTCAATTTTATAAGATGTCTTATTCTGTATTTTGCACGTTTACGTTTAAACGAGTCTCGAACTCATCCGTGATATGTGTTTAAATAAATACTACTACTAAAAAAATTACTAGGTTGTTGTGCCGTCTTATTCACTTGATGAGTTCAGATCCCACTTTCGAATGACCAAAAGCACTTTCGAGGTTCTTACACGGGAGTTGGCAGCGACAGGTGCAATTCCCACAGGAAATCGCTTTGGGAGAAGACCAATTCCTCTACAGAAAAAGATTTTGGCTTTTCTTTGGTACGTGTCGAACATGGAAGTAATAAGGTCTGTTTCAGACAGATTTAACGTGACTCTCAGTAGCTTGGAGAGGATCATCAAAAGGGTATCTCAAGCTGTCATAGCTCTGAGGCAAGGATACTTAAAGTGGCCGAAAGGTACCTTTAAAATATTATGCTTTTTTAGAAAAGTTGATTTCCTTTTTCTAAATTAAAGTAAATAGTAGCTTAATAATAATAAATATAACTGAGACAACACTTTGCTGGTTAATCCTGCCTCAAGGCAAAGCCCTTTTTTATCTGATATTGTATTTTTCTTTAAACGAAGACAGGCAAAAAATAGATGTCTTATTTTAGACTTATATACCTTGATATTCTGAAACTTGAAACACTCAGTTCCTATAAATTAATGCCCAGGCCATGCATTCCTTTCTTTACTGTTCGTTAGGGGTTGTCAATTGGAGGGAGGCATTTAAACAAAAGGCGATATAATTACAAATACTTCCTTTTGTTTAAATTATTATTCAGGTAAATATGGTATTTCTATTTCTACAGAAGATGAGATGCGTGAAATAATGCAGAACTTCGAGGCACAAGCAGTTCCTGGGTTTCCCAGAATAATTGGTGTTATTAAATACTCAATCACTGTTATTGCATTTCTGCCTTCTGATTGGCTCCTTGCGCCCATGTTATCAGCTCATAACACGAATTCTGCCAAATATGGTAGCTCATAACAGGGTAGTTCGTTCGTCGAGAGAGTGAAATTTGAAAAAGATGGCTAAAATCATTACGTAAAAAACTTTGGCCCTTCTAAATCAAACAAAAGTCAAGTCCATTAAATAATGCACGAAGTTTGGAACGAATTATTTAATGGGAAATGCCTGTAAATGTACCACAAATGCGACTGAACGAGCACTAGTAAAGGCAGCCTGAAACAATTAATTTAAGCTTACGGGAAGATCCGCCGAAAACCGGCACAATTAAGCTTAATTCTTCAAAACAATGAAAACCTATTTACAACACAAGTTAAAGCTTAGCCTATTCAGTATTGTTACCTTATATTTCGAAGAGTCTTGCCAATTCCAGCTGGACTAAGCTTTTAAAACCAGCACAATAATTCAATAAATATCGGAGCATAAATACGGCAGTTCGTCAAGCGCTGACGGCAGGTACAATCAAAGATCACTTCACAGAGAAATTACCTTCGAAGATCACTCTTTTTCTCTCCATCCATGTAGATATTGAGGGTTTCCTTAATGTTCTTTACTTCAGTGAACTTGATTTCAGCTCAGTTCGTTTCAACACAATTAATTCTGTAGTCGCGCATGATTTGCTCGCCGTAAAAATAGTAAAACCCTTGCTTCGTTCAGCTCTCCGTTCAACTTGTAAAATGAATATAATGTTCAGCTCCACAATTATCTCGGATCTCCCCATTTTAAGCTAAATCATTTGCACAATTTTCCAGAATATACGAAACTTTAGAAGACACAGAGCGAAGATTCCCTCCGAAGAACATTCTGACTTGCCTCTCGGCTTTTTCATTCAACTTACCAACTTACACCGCGCCAGACATTTTGCCGCGGTTTTCAAATCATGCTTCATTTAGATCGAACTGAAAAATCACTCAGTCGATTTATAAATTTTTACAAAGTATAATACCGAAGGTTAACCTAAAGTTAGTGAAGTATTTAATAAAAACAATTATTCCATTCGCCCTTGTTGGATATGAAATGATTATAACCAATCGGCGCGAAGCGCGCCTCATTGGTTATGTTATCATCTCATATCCAACGCGGGCTCATGGAATAATTGTTAATTATTGATGGCACCCTATAAGGATAAGAGCCCCTGTAGAGCAGCCTAATGCATATTTCAACAGGAAGAAGTTCCATTCCTTTAATATCCAGGCAAGTACAATGTTTCATGTTCCCCAGCTTAACTGGAGCTTTAGCTTGCAATGGAAGCTAAATACAGTCGAACCACGATTTAAGCGGTCAACCCTCGGGGAAATGGAAAGTGGCTGCTTAATAGAGGTTGGCCGCTTAATCGGGGTTGGTCGCTTAATAGGTGGCCGCTTAATCAGGGTTCGACTGTATGATTAAAAATATTTTAAACTCATTGATTTTTCAACCTGTAGGATATGAAAATTAACTATTATAATTAATTTTATGTTGTTTAAGTTGTAATATCAACAGCCCCCTCTTCCAAGAGGTTTTTTTAGGAAGATCAATTTATATGTCGATATAACCTCACTGACTGGAGGTATACTAACTCTCCTTGGTCAACTGGGCAACCTTCTATTAGTGGAAATTCATTCTGTTTAGGCTGAAAAATATAATTTAAAAAAGCTGTAGTTCATTGCCACAATATTAATTAAATGCTCTTGAAAATAGTTGTCTGATTGTATTTTCTTTCAAATTTGATACATGTAGGTAGTCTGCGATGACAATATGGTTTTTCATGATGTACTTGTTGGATGGCCAGGATCTGTTCACGATTCACGGGTTCTCAGAAACTCCTCTCTGTTTGCAACTGCTGCTAATAAGTTCCCAGGAGACACCCATCTCCTTGGTGATGGTGGGTACCCTTTAAAAAGGTAAGTTGTCCTTCACATAGAAATCATGTAGGTTATGAAACATGTTTCATGACCTACATGATTTCTATGTGAAGCATATTATGCTGCATATGCACATGTAGGATTGTAAGAGGACAACAACATATTACTCAATATTATTATTAACCAAGAGGGCTCATCCCTCAACATTCCAAACTGAGTTGTCTCCTTTTATGATTAATTTGACTTTTATTTAACTGAGAAAAAGTTCTTTTTTGATTATTTCCAGGTGGCTCATAACACCTTTCCGAGACAATGGCCATTTAACTCGAAGACAACAGAGTTTCAATCAGAAACTGTCATCTTTACGTTCATTGGTTGAGAGATCAATTCGACTTCTAAAGGGAAGATGGCGCAAACTTGGAATACTTGAACACATAGATATAGAACTGATGGTTCATTTAATAATGGCAACATGTGTTTTGCACAATTTTTGTCTCCTGCATGATGACTTTCATGAAGACTATTTTTTAGATGGTGATGATGATGGCGATGATGATGGTTGTGATGGATTTGATGGTGGTGCACCAGGCGGCCAAGATGGTGTACGAGTAGCAGAAGCTAAACGAGTCCAACTAATGAATACTATCTGTTAATGAGTAACATGCAAATTTCCGGGAGCAATATGTTCGAAGGATTTTCTGCAAAAAGGACATAACAAATGTGACCCTCCACGGGAAAACAGGGATAAAGGTGATAGCACGCTCACAACACACTTCCACTTTAAAACAAAAGGAAATTGGTTTTAGCACGCTTAAAGCGTGTCCAGGAGCACACTTCGGTAGAAAACTCCGTTGTTTCGTACAACAATAAGCGTGCGCATACGAACAATGCAGTCAAACAAAGAAGCGTGTTAAGCTTCGAAAACAAAAGCTAGCGTGCGACAACACGCTTAGCGTGCGAAATAGCACAACACGCTTAGCGTGCGAGATCTCACGCAAAATTTAACTAAAGAGTTTTCGAAAGAGAGAGAGAGAGTATTGAGATTACACGTTGATGCAAGCGTGAAACGTAAACATGCAAGTTTGTCTAGACAAACCGTTGCGTTACCGACTTTATGTTTCTGCACATGTAATCAAGATTTATTTTGCACAAAGACTTGTTTAGTGCCGGTTGTTAAGACTTTTCACTCGTTCCAATTAAAGTCAGTTTTGTATTTCATATTGCTCGACAGAACGGATTTCCCATGTTTGTGAGTGAAGAAGCGCGACGGTATTTTACGCTTGAACAAACACCGAAAAAAGAGAGCCGTTCACGATGCTTTGTTTGGAACGAAACACGTTAATTAAAATGAAGATTCTGACGCTGACATTATTTTAGCAGTTCAAAGCATGCGATATGTGCGAAATGTTTTTAAAATCAGTTTATAATTTCAAGGTTTCTCAAGGAAGAAAGTGAAATTTCAATTCAGGAAGATTTTGGTCACGTGCTAGGCAACGGGTTCTTGGCAGATTCCCGTTAATTAGTGTAGCAGTACACACATGCAAATCGCGGAAAGTGAAAAAAGTTCAACTACTACGTGCTCATTCATTATTGACAGCCAGGAAAAAATGAGCCTTGACTAAAAAAGCCTACAAATTCAAGCTAAAACCTGTGATTTTATTTTGAACCGGGATTCCCATAATATATTTTTGTTTTGAATTCACGTGTTCGTATGAATAATGGCGACCGCGGATTTGCAGAGCAATAACAATCACGATTAATGTTTAACACAAAGTAAAAGAACATCAAAGGTAATAATAACTGCGTATATTTCACATACATCAATATTTAAAATAAGGAGGGCGATCAATTTACTAAATTTTATGTCTGTTTGACCTTTAATATTCGGATAGTGTCTCTCTTGTTCATCGTTCGATAGGACGCTAATTTACCTAGTTGTTTTCCGATCTCTTCCTTCTTCCTTTATAACGAGATCGCAATTTTTCTGCCATGTTTATTTTTACTCTAGCGTGTTCTAGTGTGTTCTAGCGTGCCAATTCGCACGCTAAGCGTGACATGTTTAGCACGCTAATTCAAACAAAAGGTTTAGCGTGTTAACATCTCCGAAACAAAACCTAGTGTGTCCTTCATTGTCCTACAAATTAAATATGCACATGAAGTGTGTCCTTGGACACACTAAGCGTGCTGTGTTAGCGTGTTGTGAGTGTGCTATCACCTTTATCCCTGTTTTCCCGTGGAGGGTCACAAATTGTCTTCTCCCAAAAATTGACAGCCACAAATTGACTTTTTGTACAGAAGGGACCTTTCAATAGGCCACTTTCAATAAAGAATGTATATTGCAATATATTGAAATTCAGCTCGGTAGCAAGAAATCAAACAAACACGCTTATCCATTTCTTTTGTTTGTGTCTACTTAGGCCTCGCTGATGAATTTTAATATTTCGAAAGTAGCCTATTACAATCCCATTGTCAGAAATAATTACATGTGTACTATCATTTACTGGTATTGTTGTTGCTGTAATCAAAAACTGCAATAAAAAAACTTATAGTCAACATGAGCATAGTTTTTATTGCTTTAAAACTTTAACATTCCCTTTAACCAAGTTAATTTTTAACAGAAACTCTAAAATGTAGAGTTTTATTTACAGTAATGATCACATGGCTACCAGGCAAATACGTTTAATTTTAAAGTAACCTACACAATGTAGTTTTGGGAAATCTGAGTGAATGGGCCAGAGGTATCATAAGACCCGTTGTATTACATGTACAATTACCATGCCCAAGAAATTAACAGTAACAGTTAACAAACAAGAAACAAGTTAGCCAGCACCTAACTTTAACTACCCATCTCAGTTACTTCCAGACAAAAACACAACATGATAAGCAATTTCAAATGTTTTGATATTGGGTGATCTTTGCTGACATAATAAATTTATCAAATGAACAATACAAAATTATTGCAAGTTTGAAAGGAAGAGGATACCAGTTGTAAATATCTTTTATAAGACAATAGAGTGACCCTTTGTAATGTTACAGCATGGTATCTGTGTAGACGCGATGCATGTCATTTTTCAAGTTCATGAAAGTTCATCCATATTTTTCAACAACTTGAAATGCCTTTCAATGGCTAGACTAAAAAAGACCTGTTGTCTGGTGCATTGGCAACAAAATACATTACAATGTGAGGGGTTATTTGAAAAAAAACTTTACCTGCAATGGGAAAATGAACATAATTTCAAATAAATGGAATATTTTAAGGTCTTCATTCCTGGGGAATGATGATTTCATGCAAAAATATTACCCTCCTTGAAGTAAGCAAACACAACAACACTTCAAAGAGCAACATAATGCTGCCATAAATAAGCCATTGGGTCAATGCTAACTTTATGCAATTTTCTAAATCACTGCTTTTTCTCTAAATAATTTAAAAACTTGTCAAAAAACTCTTTTTTTTCCTGTTTCATTTCTTTGACAATTTTTAACTTCTCTTCTTCCACTTTTTCTCTTTTCTCTGAATATGATTGGAGGAAATCCAGCATTTCTGCAGCAGAAGAGTGGCTTTTTGGTCGCTTTCTGCACCTTTTCTTCTTCATTTGAGGGGCCTCCGGTCCTTCATCTGACTCATCTTCATCATCTTCATCGTCACCGCAGCCTTGGTCAGAAATGTTTCTTGGAAAATGTATATTAGCTGCTGTACTTTCCATTGTACAGGCTGGGTTAATTGACACATCATTGTTGAGACATTCAGACATTAAATCATGAAATTTCCAGTCCTTTCGTTCATTTCCAGTTTTCTTATTATGGTCTTCAACTTCCTTGTGTTGACTGACCAACCTTCCCCATTTTTGTAAACACTGGTCTCCATAAACCTTCTCCTTACAGTTTTTGTTGAATTCGAAGGCTATCAGATCGAATATTTCCTTCTTCGTCTTCTTTCCTTTGAATAATGGTTTGAACTTCTTCCAGGATGCTATTAGCAACTTAACATGTGCATCTTCCCACCTCACTAACTTATCATAAGAACCAGTATTTGCACCATATGCAACTATCACTACTGTTAATGGAGGAAGGAGTACTTGGTCTGCTTGCAGTAGCCCGCATCTGTGTTTCGTCTGGTATGGGCGAGTTGATAATCTCGTCTTCACCATAATTAGCTATAGTACCAACTATGTCTTCGCTTTGAAATATATTGCCAGCATCTGGAACCATAAATTAGCACAGAGACCTATTTCAATGTTGAGTCCTTCATTAAAGCGGTCAGCCATAATACTAGATAATGAAGAGTGAACTGAAATATCGAATTCCAACTATAAACTTGGATGTTTATAAGCATGAATGTCGAAAGGAAAGTTGAATTTTGGCGGGAACACGATACAGAGAACGCTAAACACATCGACCATAGTTTTCTTGACAGTCTATTCTTACAAATTTAACACCTTTGCAATGTTAAGGCAATCGTTATTACTTACCACAACGGTGATTCAAGAGCACCTGTAAATCGTAGGTTATAATATGACAGATTGAACACTCGTAAGCAGCCATGGTGGACTCCATGTTTACCGCCAGAAACAAGTTTAGTAGCCACGCTCACGGATCAAAACTGGCGCAGGGCCTGGAACTGGTAGATAAGAGCAAATGGTAAACACATTTTCCATTTGGAAATTCCGGTTGGAAATTTTGGAGTACCTCTGAAGACGTTCCGTTTATTTCGGAAATTTTCCGGTCGGGCAAACCAAAATAACCTTACCATTTACATTCCAACCGAAATTTCCGGATTTTTTGGGTAAATGGTAAACACTCAATGTCTTCAATGGATTCGTACGAGCAAAGACACGCAATAGATAGAATTCCAAAGTGCGAGTTAAATGAAATGTTCACACTTCTTAGCCTTTGCAGTTTGTATTTTGCGCGAAATATCGCATCCTCTGTAATATTTACGCAGCTTTCAACCTGTAGGGCCCTTAGATAACTCGCAGCTGTCGTCAGTAGCATGAAGTTATCCGAAGTTATAGTTGTTTTACTGATGTTTAGGCTGTGGATACGTGCGTAAATCTGCAAAAGGGATTTTTTGGTAAAGCGTCCCAGGTGTCGGGATGTCCAGTTTGCCGCACCTTGACAACTTTCGCTCTATCAAGTGATTCCGTTTGAATACCAAATTCCACCATGAGTAGCACACTCCGGCAGCAACAACCAGATCGTCAGGTCCAAGAAACTCAAACACTAACTGCCAGAAGAAATAATCCTCTACTAAGGTCATTGTTACGCGTGTTTCGGTAACAAAACGCGTGTTTCAATCTACACTGACAATGGTTATTCACATGACGGCACAGCAATAAAACAAGGCTAATATGCAAATTGAAGAAGGCAATCTACTTTTGACGCCATTTGAATTTTCGTCAACTTTCTTTTGGATGATACCCATGAAAATTTCCGGTATTATTTTTCAAGCAACAGGCGAATTTATTGACACGTGCTTCTGCCTGGAACAACAAGTCAGTTCATTCATTGCCTTCCTTTTCGTTCTTTCGGAAATCTAAAAAAGGGCATGGATCAGAGGTGAGCTGCATATTTATTTCATTGGATAAATCAAACTTTTTATCTAACTATAAGCTTTTTTTTTCTTTCAAGAAAGCGACCGTACCAAGCGCACACATCTTCCGACTGCACAGCCTCAGACTCTAAGCGGATGAGGCCTGACTGCAGCGTAAGTAATTTTTTTGGATTGACGCTTTTTCTCTGACCAATTACGCTCTGGAGAATATGACCAAGACTCATCTTTTCTTCGTTTATCTCTTTGTTTATAGAAAACATGTCTTCTACAGCTGTATGGCAAGAATCAGCCATCAAACAAAAAAATTTGAATCGCTGAAGAATTCACAAATGGGAAGAATTTTGTTCAGCTATCCGTGGAACTGGGTGTTTCAGTCGCAACTGCAGAGGTCTATGCTATAGATTGCCTTGCAGCTGGAAGGAAATTGGACCACGAACGTATTGCTAGATATCTTGGTGTATCCAGTGATGTTTTTCAGATAATCAAAGTCACGATTCAGTCGAATGATGACGACAAGCTGCGAACAATACGCGATTCACTCCAGGAGGAATTTTCCTACAATAAGATCTGCTTTGTCTTGGCGTGTTTGATCCAGGAACTGGAACTTTAGATGCTTTGCGCTCAAAAGCTTTTTTTTTTTACTTTGTTACTGTTTGTCACAATCAGTGACTGTTCATAATCAGTGAAAATAGTCTGCGTAGGATGGTAGGAGGCACTTTAGTTATTTTTGGCGCAATTTAAGGCAAAGCGCGTGCGTCGGGTGAGCTTTTCGCGCACGCACTCAAGCATAAGCGCATGTGTCAGGTGAGCTTTTCGTGCGCGCATTTGCGCATACATGAATTGAATGCAGATGATTGTTACAGTTGTTTATAACGAAAGTGAATGAAGGGATAGTCAAATGCAAGAGACTAAACGCCAAATCTTTCGAGTTATCACTTGATTTCAGTACTGTCGACCCGGGGGTCGGGGCTTCCATATGAAAGTGACAGGGTGATCGTTGTACCTTTTAGGGGTTAAAATTCGTGGTTTGGTACCACTTAGGGTGTTAAAATCCAAAATGGCTACCGTTGAGTTATTCCTTTACCTTTTAGGGTATTATGCTGATAAAAATATAACAGGCACTAGTTTTGTCTTAGCCAAAACTAGTTGATTCCTCTTAGGGGTGAAAATGAATTTGAGCCACACTCACAAAATGGGGTTTCGGTACCTTTTAGGGGTTCTTGTAAAAATTTCCGTCTCCCCCGTCACTTTTATATGGGAGTCCCCACTCCCGTGACTGTCGTGCGCGAATTTATCCCTTGCTTTTTTTCCAAAACCTAATTGAAAGAAAAATCGTGTTGCCATTGAAACAAAGTGATATTCAGTCGTAAGCCGAAAAATACACTACCAATAACGAGGAAATATTATTACTTGATCATCAAAACAATTTATTTGTAGTAAAATAATGCATGCCTTTGCAATCGTTATGAATGCAATAATAAAATATATTTGAAACTCTTTTAAACAACTTGTTTCTCTACAATGTCCAAAAAATGGTTTTGACATTACAAGCTGAGAAAACTCTGATAAGATTGACTTACATGTATACAAATCTCAAAACCAACCGAAAACAATACAATGTACAATTGAATTCATTTGAGTGTCCATACTCAAAATTCGTGGCCCTCTCAAAATGTTTTGCATAAGTAGGAAAAATCAAGGAGTAACAAAGCAGCAAAGCCTCAGTCCCACAGCCTGCTAGAGAAATAATACAATATGGTGAAGAAAGACAGAATTATCTACTGTAGCCAGCGAAATACTTCTGCAAATACATTTTAGGAGGGTTAAATATTCTTGAAGTTCAATGCAAACTATGAATGTGCCCATATTGCTCAGACCCATACTGTGCAGTCCCTATTTATCTGGTTAGAAACAATTTTAGCTGGCTCAATTAATCTCGATCCAGATTCTCTCAGCAGCTAAATTGGTTTCTAACAAATAAATAGCGACTGGGTACAAATATGATTATCAATTTGTTCACAAAAGGCCTCTTTAAAAAGTTCTTCTATGGCAAGAAAAATTGCTTTTGTCTTCACTTCCTTCGACATGAATTACAGTTACAACTCATACTTGTAAAATTATTTTACGGTGACTGCACTTGCTATGACAAGCTTTATATTTGGCTCTCTTTTAACACACTCAGCCCTCTTTCTCTCATTGCTACAATGCAGTCTGCAGGATCTGCACGGATTCCTTCATTCGCTTGTCGGTTGTAGAACTCAATCATCACCTCTTTTTGTTCAAGGGTGAATGTCACCCTCTTTGCACCACCACTCTTTAGTGCATATCCAGATTTGGCTATGCGTGTGGTCAGGCCCTCCTCCACAGGAATCATGGTAACTGGAATCACAGGCTCTGATGCATGCTGGATAAACCAGATGCTGTATGGCTCTCCAGAGTAATTTTGTTGGTCTGTCAGGGCGGAATAAACCTCTTCTGTTGTGGTCGCACCAGTTGCTCCTGCAGTGGGGTGTGAGCGGTTGACCAGGGCTTGGACTTGAACCTTGGTCTTCTTTAATTCTTTTCCTGTCCCAGCAAGCGACCGGGCAACCAGCCCACCACTGTACTGACCAGCTGTTGGAAAGTGAAAGCTCCCATACAGGGAAATATCTTTCAGGGTGCCAACTTTGTTTGGAGCCTTGCTTCTGTCAATATTCAGCTTACGGCACTGTACATTCTTCATTGACTATGAAAACAACAGAAAACAAAAAGGGTTTTTTAAAAATTTGTTCAAATAGACCAATTCTGGGCAAAGGAAAATCTAGTTGATTTGCACAGTACTATTTACAAATTATAATAATAAATTATTAGTGTACCTGCAGGGGCAGTTACAAGTGTTTGGTTTCTTCTATACTTGTACATCAAAGTCTAACCCAATAATTAAGTGGAGTTTTCTTTTGAAATGTACTGTGGATATGTGGGCTTTTGATTGCTAAAAAAGAAGTCTGATTAACATATGGACGTTTTCTTACATACATGTATTACACATTCTGTTGAAATTCTATTCGCATTATTGTAAAAGCAATGATGTATACCCCAATTAAATCTCCAAGCTGCTGCCCCATCTCCCACCATACAATTTTATGGCTTATGTGAGCGAAATGTGTGTCAAGCTTGGACTTCCCCTCCCCTGCTTCAAAATTGTTGTATTCCACCAAGGATATGTTGAATGCTTCATTAACTTCAGTCAGGTAGAACAAGAAGCCTGAATTATGATAATGAGGGCCATTATCTGTTGAAATAAAACAACCCAAATTATAACAAATAATTTTCACATTATTTTATATCAGCAGTTACAGTATAATCCATCAAATATTTTTCTCGCGCGTGATTGGTCTAAACGTCACATGATGCAGCCAAAACTGGGGAATATATAAACAATAGCCTCCATTTGGCAAGGAAATATGCTCGGATATTTGTCTGCGGACATTATAATACACAATATCCGAGCATATTTTTGAAGCCAAATGGAAGCTATTGTAGTTATTATCCTTCAAATATTTTTTCACAAGACCGCTCTCATCTGTTTGCCGTGGAAGATCTTGGCCAAGCTATTTTAACATAAAAATAATTATGTTGGCGTTCAAAAATAATGCTAGTCTGTTCAAAACATTCAGTTCTATTCAATTTAACAATTTATTTGAGACGAAAATTGGACGTGTGAAAGTAACACGCAAATTTTGAAAACCGGGGAATATCACCGAATATCACACGTCACGTGACGCTGCCAATACTGGGGAATATCCGGTGATATTCCCCAGTTTTGGCTGCGTCACGTGACGTGTTTAGACCAATCGCGCGCAGGAAAATGATTTGATATTATAACCAGTGATATTACCCAGTTTTCAAAATTTGCAATTTACATGTACTGTACATCCGTACACTAGCCTCCATTTGGCTTCAAAATATGCACAGATATTTGTCCTTGGACATTATCTGTTCCTCGAAGTTTGCAGTTTTCCTTTAGAGAATAGGAAATAAAGACAAATGTGACAACATGTACTGTACTCAATAAAAGGCAAAGGGGTCTTACATGTATATATATTACCATGTGCAAATCCAGGTTATTCAAACAAGCATGTGAGATAATCCACAGTAAGAGCTCAAGAAAGAAGTCACCAAACCAGGACATTTAATTTCCAAGAATGATACTGCTTTGTGATTACATAAAAAAACAAAAATGATTTGTCAAACCTGCTTATTTCTTCTCACTTACATGTATATTATACAAGAAAACTTTACGCCAGTCCAGTTGCTGATCTTGGTCAAACTATTACCATGAATTACATGTACATGCACTGCTGGTGAATCAAGATTGAAACAAGTTCTACACACTTACCAGAAAACAAGTACAATCTGAATCCAGGGAATGCCTGTTCCATCCATGAGAAGCCCACATCCATGGCACTTTGGCTGAACCAAGAATCTTGCGTGGTATCCTCACACCAAAGGTCCAGCACTTCACTGATCCTCTTGTTTTCCTCAACTTGGGCTATGACAAGGAGGCCATGGAGAGATATACCTCTCTTGCCATACCAGTCTCTCTGAATCTCTTTCAGTCTGACACACTCTGAGCACTCTTCTACAACCTTCTCAACTTCTTGAACCAAGGCAACAACATCAGGGCAAGAACTTGGATGCATTTCTGACCCATGCAAAGTTCAAGGCATGAAGAATGCCTCCCAGCAATTTTACTGAATTGCGTCTTAAGGAACTTCTGATGCTTTGTGACCATTGCTTTCTCTTCTTTCAGTGAGGTGGCTGCGTTACGTTCAATGTCATTCAATGTGGTTAGCATCTTGTCATAATTTGAATGACCATAATCATCACAAATGTTGCAAAGTCCTGCCAACATTGTGTCAGATCGAAAGCTTGATGAAACATGGCTATAGATGTAGGTCCTCTTTACTCCATTAGGAAACTCCAACTGGTACTGGTTGACGAGGTTCTTGATGCTATCTTTCCAGTACCTGATTGGAGTTTCCTGATCTTCAACAATGACGTTCCTGCAGGATGAAGGTCGTGACACATCATCTCTCATGAAGAATTCAGAGAGTTCCTCAAGAACATCTGGACTCACACACTGACGTTGAAATTTGAACGTAGATGGCGGGGTCCCACCACGACCAAAGAGGATAGCATGTACTCTTGCAGCGATGACAGTGTTTGGAGAGCAACCAAACTGTTGTTGTAGAAACCGATAAGAGTACTCCATTGCAATAATGGACAACAACCTTCTACGTTCATCTACATAATATGTCACCCTTCCGATTGAATCAGCAGCAACAACCCTGTCCTTGTATTCTACCGGAGTTTTGTCACCTGACAATGTCAATCTACTCTCTTTCAAAGATGAGCCAATGAAAAGCTTTGCCTTTTGAGCTGCTGCCCTCTTCTTGACCTCACTTGCCTTTTCTTTTGACATGCATTCCTTATAGTCCTTTACGAGATATTCCAAGAGTGGATTGTTCTCCGTGTCTGACACATCAACACCAAATGCTGAGATCCACTTCTTGCTCGCAACTATATCAGCAATAAATTGAGGCAGGTCTGTCTCTTCAAAATGTACAGCTTTTAAAGCTGACTGTGCAATGGTGTCGATTATTTCGCTTCTAATCTCTCTCTGACCGCGTTCACATTGACTTTTATATGCGATTTCTGGAAGGTTAGGTCGCTGTGTGCTTTTATCATGTTTCCCATATGATGTTGCTGGTGCAGACATGAAACTCTTCTTTCTGTAGGTGAAAGAACATAAGCTTACCTCATGTTTACTGCACTTCATTTCTACTTCCAGTCGTGAACGGCAATAAATACAAATCTTTCTCTTACGGCTTTTGTGTTTCTGGTTTTCTGAAGCAGAAATCAAGATATTGGCCTCTTCACGAGTGCACTGCCGCAAACTTTGAGAATCCACAACACCATGCTTTCATTCATCATGCCGCGAGCAACAACACGAAGCTGAAAACCCCGGCATCCTGGGCGTCGAAAAACGCTCTCGAAGATCAAAATTGAAAATGATATACAAATATATACAACTTTTTACAACTGAGATGTGATATTTACAAATTTTAGTACGTTTTAGCTCCAGCAAAAAGGAAAAACAACGTCCAATTTCGACTGACAATATGGCTACTGCGCGAGTGTAACATGAGATATGACCTTTTGGAACCTTTGTTTGTGAAAAACTCGGGATTCCCACGCATGATTTCTGCCCGAATTTGCATAACAATAGTTTGTGATGTATTCTATCAGTTCACAGCATGAAATCGCGAATTTACGCATCTTTATTTCTTGCGTAAAGAACCGTAAATATATGGCCTATTCTTTACGGACAAATTCCGCGTTCCGTAAAGATGCGTAAACACAGAGAATGCGTAAAGGCCACGTAAAGGACATTACATGTGCGTAAAGGAAAATGATAAATATGACTGTAATTCCCCAAGAAATACAGAAATAATTATAGTGAAATGTCTTCAGTGTTCATCAATGAATTGCCGTGTTATTTTGATCGACTTCCGGCTGTAACACTTTACGCGTCTTTAACTTTCTTTACGTATCTTTACTAGCTGTTCTTTATGTGTCTTTACCCTTCATTACGTTCAGTCATTCTTTACGTGTCTTTAACTTTCTTTACGTATCTTTACTCACTGCTCTTTAAGTGTCTTTACCCTTCATTACGCACAGTCATTCTTTACGCGTCTTTAACTTTCTTTACGTATCTTTACTCACTGCTCTTTACGTGTCTTTACCCTTCATTACGCACAGTCATTCTTTACGCGTCTTTAACTTTCTTTACGTATCTTTACTCACTGTTCTTCACGTGTCCGGCTTTATCCTTCATTACGTTCAGTCATTATTTACGCTTCTTTAACTTTTTTTACGCATCTTTATTCTGTTTACGAGTTTTACCGTTTTCGGGAGTTTTCGTGACAAAGAATAACTTGCGATATTTTATTTGGAATGGATAAATTGAGTGTTGTTACCATAGTGTGGTGGTTTAATTAATTTAATAGTTAGGTAGCTTGTCGGACTTGATCTGAGACTTGAGCAGTCTAGCCTGAGATCAGGCTCCTGAAGAAAATTTGCGAGCGAAGCGAGCCGAGTCGCTGCAGAACGAAAGCGACGGAGCCTGAAGACATTACTTTGATGCTGCCGATCCGCCCTCCAGTAATTAGTCCTGTTATAAAATGTCAACAAGTCACCTGGAGTATTTGGCGTGTTTCCCAAATTAACTTCTTGTAAACTAGAATGGTTAAATAAATTATTTCCCACGGCAAAAATGATCGTTGCATTTCAAGTATTACCCATAAAACAAGCTTGAAAGTAAAAATTGCTAAAAGTAAGCGTTTAAAGCGGTGAAGACGGCTTCGTCCACGAAATTTACTGTAATACGCGTATGCAAATATTTTAGCCAACGCTACGTCTGGTGAATGTTCAATTTTCAGCCGTAATTTTCTCTTCGCAAATGAAAGGACTCCAACGCAAAAGATCTCCGGCTAACCGGCTCCATGTCCATTTTTTGGCAGTTTTTATCCTTCCATTTCGAACTTCAGCTTTCAGGCCTAAACGGGACAACTCTTCGACTTGGTCTTTCATTATCGAAACTGCAACGGCGACACAATTAGAACAGTAGATCGTTCTATTCTCCACCCGTGGTTAAACTCTTGCCAAAACCAGTCGG
Organism: Desmophyllum pertusum; assembly: GCA_029204205.1. Taxonomy (NCBI): domain Eukaryota; kingdom Metazoa; phylum Cnidaria; class Anthozoa; order Scleractinia; family Caryophylliidae; genus Desmophyllum; species Desmophyllum pertusum. The sequence continues at coordinate 866,519 of MU826844.1, read as the reverse complement.
GAGAATTACATCGCGCTCTTTTGCCACAGATTCTAGGCATATATTTTGTTCTTCCTTGAGCCGAGGGATATCTGAAAGATCTGATGGCAAAGAATAAATTCCGTAACGCTTTCCCAATTCTCCTGTATTCAACTTCAACAAACAACGCGTGACATTGTGTTGTCAACATCTGTCATCATTCACCGCGAATCTGTCAATATTAAGCAAAATGACCAATCAGATCATGATACCAGAATCTGGTATCATGGATCGGCGGCGTCAAAGGAATGTCTTCAGGCTCCGTCGCTTTCGTTCTCGCCCCAGGCAGCGACTCGGCTCGCTTCGCTCGCAAAGTTTCTTCAGGAGCCTGATCTCAGGCTATGAGCAGTCCGACTCAAGTAGCCGGTATGCGTGGAATTTCAAACAGCGCGCTTTCGCTCGTTTGCGTTTCCAAAACAAGAAAAGGTTCATTCCCAAAGGGGAGAAATTTCATTGTACGGCCACCGTGGACCCTTGGGTAATTAGAATGCGTTTGTATTTGCAACGGTCAGATTTAGTTGAAGAGCTGTTGCTTGTTTGTGCCGAAATAGAGTTCCTTCTGTGTCTTGTAAGAGTTTAGACCAGTCAATCAGCTTCGTAACTGGACAAAGGTAATTCGTAGTCAATTGATTTAGCTGCGACTGATTTATTCGTTCTGATTTCAGTGATTTTGTCTCTTGATTTTGTCGAGCGAGCGAACGAACGATTAATTGTTTCATCGGAATTTGACATGTGCAGTTTTGCCTTCTAGTTTTGGGTTCTTTCGTGGTTCTTGTGCATGTGGAGGATACATTAACTAATTTGTAATGCTGTAAGTTTAATAACTTGTGTATTTTTAGGGATACTGTATATCGAGCGAGCGAAACGGTGTGGCAGTCGCCAGTAAAGCTTTTGTATGCGATTCCGTGGACTGGACACATGGATAGTGAATTTCGGACCAACTCAAGATAATATGTGATACAAATACACTACACACTTCAACAATAAAAACTGAAAGATAACACTGTGTTGGTGATTTTGTTGCGGGTCAGCGCGGAGATTTATCAACAAAATATTGTGCCGTGTACATACATGAAGACATGCAAGAGTACAATTGCCGGGAATTGTTCAGGTTTTATTCAGACACTAAAATCTATGAAAATACCACAGTTATGATTGACAAAAACGAAATAACGCCGCAAAATAAAAGCAACCACAAAATGGTAAATAGCCCATTTACGATACTTTACTAACGCGTAAAGATCTCCTTTCTGATCGCTTTACAGTTGTCATAGAAAAATCGTAATCAGAAGGATTTCAGCCAATCATAACGCTGCATTTTAATTACTCAAGCCAATTTATTGTGGTTCAAAAATACATTCCACGCATTCCTTTGCCGTTGCTGCTATCGCTGTTACCCGGAGCGTTACTTAATGCCATATCACTCACTCGCTCGAATACTCGCTCATTCGCAATATGGGATTAAAAACTCGTGGATAAAAACAATATCAAGCTCTTACCATGTAATAATATACACTTAATGACTGGTCCCGAGGGAAACAGTTAGTTTTGTTTTCCCGAGAATCTCGATGTTTCCCGAGACGAAGTCGAGAGAAACATCGAGATTCTCGGGAAAACAAAACTAACTGTTTCCCTCGGGACCAGTCATTAAGTGTTTTGTTATATAGCTACAATCAAAACAGAGAAGACAATTTATGAGAAAAACACGCCAAAGGTTTTTAATGAATTCACACAGCGAACATACAAATCTGAATTAATTTTCAACAAAAACTTGGCTCATTTGCCCCGGAAAACGTTCCTGAATTGAAATAAATTGTTTATTTCCAGCAACATTTAAATAAATCAGAATCCAAAACTGCTATTATACTAAAGTTGTGAACATTTACAAGTCTACTTACGATTGAAGTTAATGGTAACATTCGCCCCAGAAAATGCACCTGAATTAAAATTTACAGTTTCTTTGCTCTGTGATGCAAAATTTTGCATCATAACAGGTGAATTAGGGCCGCTGCAAGAAGGTCCAGGTTCTTGTTCAACTACTGCGGTTTCGCTGCTTCTAGATTCTGAACTGCTAACAGCAGTGCAACTAAGTGAATAAGAGATTTCTCTTTGTTTTTCCTCAGACAGCCGTTTTGAATAAGAGCGAATACTGCTTTCGGACTTGGGTCCGGAAACACGCATAATATGCCGTGCTTCAAAATTACATTCATCTAGCAATGACACAGCTGTGGCTCTAATACAGTGATTAGTGTATTGCTGTGAAAGTTCTCGTTCCTTGGAAATTGTGTTCATCAATCCTCCAAGAGTGTTTTTGCCAAGAGGAGCATTGCAATACCAGACATCGTCGCTTTCTTTAAAATGTTCCTTCGCTTTTGGCCTTTGCCACAAGGAACTCTGATCTGGATTCAGCTTCGATAAATAAAGCTCGAAGGCCTGAACTGGACACTGTGGGCTTTCAGGTCGTTCATACAGACGTCCTTCACCTGGTGAATCAGAAGGAAGATCTTTGTCCGGTGGTTTTTGTCAAGTTCATCCAGAGCTTGGTAAACAAATCGTTTTCCTGTCGCATCGACTTGCACGGCAAATAATTGCTTTGTCTGAAGCCGGAGGTTTTCTCTTCCACGGCGAATAAGATGGAACATTAGGTTGAACCATACAAATTGCTGTAGAGTGTTAGGATCTGGAGACAAGGGGTTATAGGAGGATTGAATTTTCTCCAGGTCTTCTTTCGATATCGGATCGTGATGCTCCACTTTTCCAAACCCGTGTCGCTTAAGATCAACAATCGCTGCCTCGAAAACTTTGTTAGACTTTGTGAATTGCGGGTCCGCAATAATATTGAACTCTCTCTTCGACATAAAATGCCTTTGAAGGCCAAACCGCAAGCTCATAAGAGCAGATTTCTTGTAGTGTTCGCCATTTTTCTTTCTAGCATTTGCGTAGAAAGAAATTAACAGTTCATTTAGTTCTTGCTTTGTCACTCCTTCTAAATCGGTTGTTATTTGGTCATTCTCATCACAAAAGGCTTTAAGAGTTGCCAAAGCATTCTTTGTTGCTCTTTGAGTATTTTTCGAGTCTTTTTCGGTGACCATAAGCCCTATTTCTTCCGCTGAAAGACTGGCAAAACGTTTCTTCGGCGGCTCCATTTTGAAAACAAGAATCTGCGATAATTTTTCCGCTCTCGCATGACGCGGGTGGGCAAAAACATCACGCCACCTTCTGTCACGATGTAATCACGTGTCTAACCTTTCACGCAATCTACTCAAATTATTATTTCTAACCCGGAAAGTATGAGTTTTGTATTGTTGCGTGCGCGGGCAACAATTCTAAAATTGTTGCCGGCAACAATTCTAAAATTGTTGCCCGCATGGGCAACATTTGATTTTAGCCTATACCACGTGACCGAAAAACAGCAGCAGCACACCCCCACCCAAAAATTTAAAGTACCTTTCCTGGTATCACAAGGCTATGTATGTGCATACAGTACTGTGAAAAAGTAATGCAAACGAATTTCGGAGCTTTTTGGGGCTTTTCGGCGAAAATGAACGAAAATGAACGAAATTTCGCTTCAAACGAAATTTCGGAAGCCTATTGTTTTAACTGCTGCGAAATTTCGCTTTGGCTTGCGAAAATTTCTAGCGAAATTTCGCGGGAATTAGCGAAATTTCGTGTGAAATTTCGCTTCGCAGTCAACAAAATTTCGTTCTTTCCAATTTCGCTCGTTCAAATTTTCGCTCGCCTAAAGTACAATATAATATAATACACTTCTCTAATTTGATAGAGCGTACGACAAAGAATAACGAGCGAGCGAAAGATAAGATAAAAAAGATTGCTTTCACCGTCCAAGAGTCACATAAAACTCTTCTCTATATATTCTGATCGAACGAAAAACAAAACAAAAGAGTGAGTGAGAGACATGGTCAATTTAAAACGTTTGCCGTATACATGTATTTCGATCGAGCGAAAGACAAAATAAACGAGCGAAGGCACGATAAAACAATGTTTGTTAGACTTACCGTCCGAAGAGTCACACACATTAAAAACACTTCTCTAATTTGATCGAGCGAAAGACAAAACATAACAAGCGAGCGAAGACATGATAAAACAATGTTTGTCGTTACTGTCCGAAGAGTCAAATTAAAACACTTCTCTAATTTGTAATCAAGCGAAAGACAAGACATAACGAGCGAGCATAAGACACGATAAAACAATGTTTGTCGTTACTGTCTGAAGAGTCAAATTAAAACACTTCTCTAATTTGTAATCGAGCGAAAGACAAAACATAACGAGTGAGCGAAGACACGATAAGGTCCAGCCTAGCCGCTTGTCATTCGTGAGCACGCGGCAAATGATAAAAAAGTTTACGTGTAAACAGCCTTTATACCCTTTGTAATTACATGTACTAATTTCCACTTTGGTTTTTCGCTTGTTCGAGTTTCAATGGTTCGAAATTTCGCTTGCAACTACGAAAATCCACGAAATTTTGCTTCCTCGAATTTTCGCTAGTTCGAAAATCCGCGAAATTTCGCAGTCCGCGAATTTTCGCTAGTTCGAAAATCCGCGAAATTTCACATCTTCGAATTTTCGTGATTACGAAATTTCGTTGAATTTCGTTTTGAAGCGATTCGAAATTTCGCAAGAACAAATAACGAAAGTCGTCGAAATACGTTTGCATTACTTTTACACAGTACTGTACTAAATGACAAAATATGACACGCTCTAGAAAAAGGGGCTTTATTTGGGGGACTTGTTATCTGAATGATTTTTGCATCTGATATTTAAGGGGCTTATTCTATGGTGGGCTCATTTTAGGATGGGCTTATTATCATAATTTTATGGCAGACTGATTAAAGCTGGTATTAATTAATGAAGTTAGAATGGTCTCCAACATTTAAAACATTAAGTGTTGGATGTCTACAACTGTCACAAAGTGCACTACTGTTCATTTTACCTGAAAATAACTCTCTCTTAGGACCTCCTTCATCTATAGCCGGCTCCCCAGAGAAAACAACTTTAAGTGTGGACTTTGGCTGTATCTTGCTTTCCATGGCTGACTTAAATCCAACCAGATAAACTTTCGTCTGACAGTTAGACCCTTTGTATCTGTTGATAGCAGTTGGGCTGATAAGGTGGCTATTTGATCCACAAGGGCTTTCTTCTGCTGCTGGCTAGTCAACTCATGAGTCACCTCATCATTACTGGGTGTAGTTGCAACACCTGGAATGTCATATGATTGTTCACTGGCATCATCTAATAGCCACATGGAACAGTTATCAGCATGTTCCTCGATTTCTTGCATTGGATACAATGAACGGCATATAGGGCAACTTATCAGCCTTTCATTTTCACTTCCCACTTCTTCCTTTTTAGCACAGAGTGGAACGAAGTGTAACTCTTGGGTATTTGAATGGTTTAGGAAGATGACCTTCACTATGGTCATATGGCAATATGTCTATATGGTGTAAACTAATCAATAATCAATCAATATTTATTAATCAAGTCATGAATTGGTTAGAGTTAGCGGGAGTTTCGAGAAATCGGGAGTAAAATTATAGGGTTTGAGTGAAGCAAATGCAAGGGAAACGACTTTTGGTTCGAGTTATCGGGAAGTTTGAAAAACAGTGTACGAGAAATCAAAGTTCCACTGTATTTTACGCACTGATTAGTGATTACAATCTTGTGGAATGTAAACAAACTTTAACGTGCGTGTTCGTGGACTTTTTTTGCTGATTTAAGTTTTATTTAAGGTAAATTGCTTTTCGTGAATGAAGAAATTATTCTTTTCTTTTAATCTTTCGGGTTCTATGAGTGAAATAAACTATGTATTGAAAACGTTTTTCGAAGGAAAGGCGCTTATATTGTCAGTCTTCACTGCGTAATTTTAAAATATGCAAACTCAGAAACTACCGTAGTCAAATTTCACGTCATTTTCGATCATCCGGGTATCGAAAATCTTTCTTGCCTTGACACGGAAAACTTCGAAGATAACACGTCTTAAGACACGGGGTTGGAAAACAAAGCAAAGTTTAATTTTTTAAACATGAGTCATGCGAGCGAAAGTTTCCAATTTGATTGTGTCACGCAGTAACATTACGTCTGAAATGAACAAATGATCATCGCAGTTGTGAATGCAATTTAAGCATATATATGATTTCATTCATATATTCATCATAACAACATTATGTCTGTCACGCATTGAACATTTGCAAGTCTATTCGTGCCCAGTGAATGAAAACTCTTTTATAGTGCTATGAACTAATAAGTTGAATAATATTTTTTCTGAAGAACTGAGAGTGAGCTGGCAGTGTGAAGTCTTTGCAGTATAAATGACTGTTTCCCGACGTGAAATTATTACTTCACAGGATAATCTGGACAAGTGGTAAACAAATAATTTCTGAATCGAGCTTTGAACATTCAGAACCGAGTGTTTTGATAATAAATCATGAAACAGAACCGATAAAAAACCCATTACTTTGAATCAGATAAAAACCATTCTGAACCGAGCGACATCAAAACAAAAATAAGCGTGCATGACCGGCGCTTGCGTTTTATTTTATTGCATCATACGTTATGGTATGCTAACTTTTAATACTTTGGGGAAAAGAGAACCGTAGAACACACAGTTGTTGAAAATATTCATATGTAATAAGTATTTGTTTGCAGTGTAGTTTTAAAGATCGGTGTTAACGTTCCACAAATAACTCAACTCTAGTTGAAATCCTCGGGTCTTTCAAGCTGAAAGAACACCGGAAATAGATAAGACCAAGAAATAAGAACTTGTCATTTCTGGTTTTAATATTTTGAGCAAATTTCAGCTAGTTTTTGAAGATGTTTGTCTTGATTGATCATCTTATGTTAGGAATCCTAACCTCATCGGTATCTTGCACAAATAAAATCATATATTCCGACAACACAACTTGCCCGGCTATATATGTACAGTCAAACCTCTCCTTACGGACACCTCTCTAATACGGACACCTCTCTGACCTCTCTATTACAGACAGTTCCCTTGGTCCCGGCAAAATGCCTATATATTCTCTATAAAGAAAACCTCTATAATACGGTTCCTCTCTAATATATACGGACAATGGAAACTAAATCGGCCCAAGAGGGCAAATTCATACAAATTTAACCTCCTTATTACGGACACTCCAGTGATAATAGTTCCTATTCAATACAATTTCCTGTTTGTTGTTACATATCAAAGTTAATCAATTGTCCCATTGCCCATGCAATTAAAGTAGCATTTGTTTTCAATCAGTTTATCGACATGCTATTGCCATTTGGTCCCATTTATCATCGAGATTTCTTATCGTCAGTGGAGCATTTCAAGTGACGTCATATTCGTGACCTCTATAATACGGACACCTCTCTAATACGGACACTTCGCTCCATCCCTTCGGTGTCCGTATTAGAGAGGTTCAACCGTATTGTTTATATTAGGCACCAAATTTATAATCTCAAATGAACAGATTGCAAAAAAGTGGCTGCTAAAAGCATGAACGGACACTGAACTGTACCTTTAGCCCAAAAATGTATTTTTAATGTTCGTTTTTCCTTGTTGCAACATTCAAACGTCTTATAAAATGATATATTTTACACACTGATTACAATCTTGTGGAAAATAAACAAACAGCAGACGAAACCTTTCATGCGTGTGTTCGCTGGCGTTTTTGCTAGGTTTAAGTTTTAAATTGCTTTTCGTGAAAGAAGAAAGTATTATTTTCTTTAAATCTTTCGGGTTTCCTGGGCCTTTAACCCCCCACCTCTCTGGAACAATTCCCTCCATGATGGGGGTATGATTATTTGCTGGAACCACACATTCAGGGTTTGTACTCTCACCACCACTTTAGGTTGGGATGGAATGTTAAGCCCTGGTCAAACGGCGCATGATAGTCGATGACAGTTTAACTCACCTATAAACTATAATCAACTATCATCAACTGTCGTGCGCCGCGTAGTCAAATGGGAAAAACTATCATCGACTATCATTGAGAATTTGAACATGTTCAAAGTGAATGATAGTCTATGCTAGTGCATGATAGTTGGTGGTCAAACAGGAGCGCGAGCTTCACTATCATGGACATCGACTATCATGTGCAGTTTGACCAGGGCTTTTGGGGCAGACGTCACTCTGTGCTGCCCTTTGGGACTCTGAGTTAAAATCTGACGATGTCAAGTGGGCATCTGCACCTGTTGCCAATAGTTTCCTGCTTTCATTTTCTTTCCCATCACTACATGCAGACAAGTGATCATCTGAGTCACCTGTAAACTCTTGCCTTGTGGACTGGATGTAATGGTGAAACCAACAGATTCAGGTCCCACCACTACTGCTCTAACATACCGTACTTTTGAAACTAAATTGTGGTCCCATACAGGCTGTTTAGGAGGTGCGGGTTACTTAGATTACAAATAAAAATCTTTAAAAATGTAGCTACATTACACACCATTTCTCAAAAATTCAAGAACAACAACATATAATAATAATAAATAATGTAATACTGACAGATATGTTTTCACTTACCCTTCTGCTTGGAATGAAACACTCAACGTAAATTTTGTTTCCTGCATTCCACGCTCGAAAGCTTTGTCCGTTCAAGTTGGGGATGTTTTCCTCCACCTGAATGACACATGGTCGGTCTCCAAGAGCCCTCAGTTTGCCACGATGGTGAAGAACTAAACCATAAAGTTTTGCCGCTTCTCTCCTAGTTTTCGCCACGATTTTTGTGCCAGCTGCATCCCCATCTAGCCTCACAGTATACTCGAAATAAGTAAGATTGTCTGCCTCATTGGTGTACTGAAATAGATAAACCATTGTATTATTAAGATGGATTCCGCTCAACGTTCGAGCAATAAGTGCAAAAAATTAAGTTGTCAAAAAAATACTCATAGCACGGTAACATTTTGAATACAGTTAAGAATAAATTATCGATAAATTAGCTCCCAAGCTGACCCCGCGAGAGAAGTCATTACATATTTTAATTAAAAAGACGCTTCATGTCAGTTAAAAACAAAATGGCGTGCGTTTTTATAATTTTTTACGAGGTTTGACATTAATTTTTTCGAGAATGCTTGAGAATTTAATTGCGGGGTCACTTGGAGAAGTGAATTAAAGTGATATGTTTCAAATAGTATTCAAAATGTTACCTTGCTATGAGTAGTTTTTTAGTAATTACTTTTTGCACTTATTGCTCGAACATTGAGCGGAATCCGTCTTAAATAGTAAACCATTCTCACTGCTACAAAGCCACTCACTGCCCAGGCAAGGCTAAGATATGGGAGGGAAGATTTAGCCACCGACCTAAGTTCTTCTACTCTCGATAACAATGAGCCACAATCTCCCAAAAACGAAGTTAAAAGGCTCTCTTAACCAGCTTAAAGGCTAAAGTACATACCAAACAAACTCTTCTCTCCATAACTCAGAAAAAACCCAAACCCTTACAGGATATAATGGATTGCTACTTAGCAACGAAATATAAGCGATAGTCTTGACATATACGCGACACAAGACCTCCAACACAAACTATGTAAACGAGTGAGGACAAGGTCCGGCCCAGCCGGCTGGATTCCCCTCCCCTATGAAGATAGAGTTATAAATAAATTGTGATGTGGTAGGATGAAATAAGTGGAAGGAAAACCCTAAAATAGCTAACACCGGGTATGAAATAAAGATGGAGGTAAATGGAAAACCCAAGTGGCTAGTATGGAGAAGGGAGGGAGCCCGAACCCACCAGCTGAGCCGGACCAGGAACCCGTCCTAAGACAGGTTATAGGGTTTTACTAAGATTGCCCTTCTGGTCACGGCAGAGCCAATGGGATGGGAGGAAAAGACAAATGAAACCCAAAGGTAGTAACGAAAAACAGGAAGCTATACAGGTGCGGGAAGCGACGCACAACCACAAACTAAAGGTCGACATATAAACAATTGCTTTATAACTTTATGCAGACAAATGGCCAATCTGTTCTACGAAAAAAGGTTAAAAACCCCTTTACAATCGTTTGAAGGTGATCTATATTTATACCGACACAGGACCTAACTGCCTCAGGTTGACAAAGACCAAACTCTTTTCCAGTACGACACACAACTGACGTTTACTCTCGACACACAAGCAAAACCTTACAGCTCGACACACGAGCAAACTTGTACGCTCGACACGCGAGCAAACTTGTACGCTCGACACATGAGCAAACTTTTACGCTCGACACAGGAGCAAACTTCTACGCTCGACACAGGAGCAAACTGGTACACTCGACACACGAGCAAACTTGTACGCTCGACACACGAGCAAACTTTTTCGCTCGACACAAAAGCAAACTTTTACGCTCGACACAAGCAAACTTTTACGCTCGACACACGAGCAAACTTTTGGGCTCGACACACGAGCAAACTTTTACGCTCGACACACAAGCAAACTTTTACGCTCGACACACGATCAAACTTTTACGCTCGACACACGAGCAAATCTTCCATGTTCGGCACACAAGTGAACTTACGGTAGGTAGTGTACACTCGACACAAGTAATTTAATGGAGGACAGACGAGCAAAACCATGTGCGACATGAAAAAACCTCCACGCAGGACACGCGAGTACACTACGCACACGTGCTCCACGCGTGACACAAGTAAACTTTCACGCGCGAAACAGGACCAAAAATAAAAAGCTACGCTAGACACGTGGGAAAGTCTTACAGGCTGACGTGCAAAATAAATTGCAACGAACAAGCCGCGAAAAATAAATTGGATAAGAATAACAACAAACTTACCTCGAACCAACGTGAACAATAGTTCGCGGCAATAGTTATACCAATCTATCACCGTTTCTGTAGACGTGGATTCATCGTCTAGAGAGGTCTCGTGCACAGCTTGACTAGTTGTAAATTTGTGCGCCCAAGCGTATGTTAGGGCTAATACTTTTTCAATGGACAGCTTGCTACCAGAAAACCATGAGTTCTGGCGCATTGATGCCATACCATTACATTTTTTTAGAGCATCGCCACTCGTACCCATCTCGGGATGAACTTCGTCGTGTCCAGCTGAGTGCGTTGCTGCACTCGTCGCGTGGACATTTCACTGACGACGCAAACAGGTTGTGTTCTTTGCACCACTTTATGCACTGGTCATGATCCAACAGGATTTGCGTAAGCTTGAACAAGTTCAGACCAGACATCACGGCACACTGACAAACGATGAACGAGGACAGGAACAGGACAGACAACCAACGAAGATGATGAAGACGATAAAGGCGAGGACAGAAGACAGATAAAATGATTCTGATATGTGGCACTTCACTGACAATTCAAATTTGAGCGGGTGTCTACTGACTCACGATAAAACGGTCAACTTAAGGTAATCTTTCGTAAAACTTGGAAACTTGGAGCAAGCGAGGATAGAGAGAAATAAGCAAAACAAAGTCCTACCTTTTTATTCAACTGATGAACCAATGAAAATGAGATGTGCTGCATTTTTTCATGCAGTGGGACAGGGACTTTATGCACGTGAATTATATATATTGTAATGCAGATTTTACTAATTTGAATGAGTAAGGAAAAATAAAAGAAAATTAACAACAGTAACTTTCAACTAATCCAAGTTAGTTTAGTGGTATAGCAGTTGGACATGTAATCAGGAGTTGGATCAAGAGTCGATGGTTCGACGCCACAGGGATGCAGAAAAAAAGGTAAAAAGGAAAATAAAAATTGAGGGGAGTCTGGGTAGAGAAATACGGAGGAAAAAGGAGAGAAGAACGGAGACGAGGAGAGACGAGAGAAGAGAGAAAAAAAAAATGACGCGCGGAACGAAATCCACTTTTATTAATGCAGTAAGTAGTAATTATCAATGTATATATTCAATACGCTAGGGAGTAGGCTATTGTCTTCGAGAACAATAGAGTGCATGCATAATTAATCAATTCTGCATGCATAATGAAGTATGGGGTTATATGGAAATTTTTCCCCATCATCTTCAAAGCATTTAAAACATATCGTTTTACTGCTTTCTTTCGCTTGTTGAAACGGTCGCACGGAAAGAGAGAAAATTTCCGGTTCTTGTCGCCCTGTATGTTCCGCCATGTTGTAAATATTGATGAGGACCTAGCTAGAGGACCTAGCTCCAGTCTCCCTCGGAAATCTGGCGCCATCTTGGATACATCATTTGGCAGAGGCTCCCGCCCTTTCCCTCATTCCATCGTCCCCCGCGCGCGCTCTTTCTCCCCTTTCTTTTTGTTCTCCCCCTCCCCCAAGGAAACTTGAGAGAGGAGATGTTAAGTCAGGAACTGATTTTGATAAGTGAAACATTTGACAATATCGTTGAAAAGAAGTTGGATTTGTACCAGTTGGATAGAACGAATTCCGACGAATATTTGTACGAGGCTGGAAAATTGGAAGAAATTGACTCCTCTGCAATAAGAAATCACAATAACGAAAGGGAAGAATTGGCCAACAACATAAAAACATTAGAAGACACAATTAAAAGGACAGTAGACAGATGCACCGAAATGATGGCTTCCGAAGTTCGTGATATGAGGAGCCAGACACAAAAACATGCTCGAGAGCTACTTATTAAAATTTATAAAGGTTTCAACTAGAAAGTCACAGCAAAAGGGAACGCCAACGATTTTTTCTTTTTTCTTTCAAAGATGGGAAGAACAGAAGTATTGTTATCTTTGGTATTAAAACATGGAAGAGACATAGCTTGTTCTCTACTGCTGTTTGAATACATAACTCCGTTTATGATATTTCTTTTATAAATTACGCGAAACGGGCAACTTTATTGATGTTTAGCTTAATTTAGTTGTCGCTGGTTGATTCCCTCCAACATTATTTCGATAACGCAGAGTTTACTTGCAATTGGTCCATTTCCACTGCCGGGTTAACTATGGTTTTCTTTCTCTATCACTTTTCTCTAAATTTCTCAGACTTGGTTCTTCAGATTCTTCGTTCTTCAAATAACCGTGCTCTTTAAAAGCGGACAAAGTTCGTGTATTTTCGCAAGTGTCACTATTTTATACGCAGACACTACAGTGCGTAAAAAGAAAGAAAAAATGAATATAAAGCCGTTTCAATTTTTAAACTAATTATATCTACGAAAATAAATAATACATGATGTTTAAACAACTAAAATTAATTATATATACACGATGATTAAACAACTAAAATGAGTAGTCTATTACAGATGTAGATAATAATTTAGTGAGCTCAACAGTAAGACCTTAACAAATCAGCACAAATTGATAATATGTAAAAATCTGCTCAGAAGGTCCGCCATTATCGTCAGGGGCACAGTAACAGACCTGGTAGTGAGTTCAATTAGGCGCGTGCGAGTACGAGGTCAGCATGCGCGGGAAATCGATATATACAAATTTCCCTAATAAAACTATAACAAAAACTACCAGCGGAGAAAAGACACAGACCTACTGTTTGGCACAGATAGAGGCTTTATTGACACCAAACACCATCCACCCCCCAGTAAGCGACTGGGGAGGAACTGCCTAATAACAATAATAACCTCTCCGCCCACCGGAACCTGGGTGGGAGGGTGGGAAAGCTAAGACAGACAACTATAAACTGCAACCGTAAATGATCCTAAGATATAACTTCAACGCTGGACTAAAAGCATGTGCTAATGTAACTAGAGCTCACCGACACGTGAGCAGAAAGGCGCCAATAGCAATCGGGAAATTAACTGTTTTGAGTGGGTCCCAAAACAAAACAATTTCCCTAATAAAACTATAACAAAAACTACCAGCGGAGAAAAGCCATAGAGACCTACTGTTTGGCACAGAGAGAGGCTTTATTGACACCAAACACCATCCACCCCCCAGTAAGCGACTGGGGAGGAACTGCCTAATAACAATAATAACCTCTACGCCGCCAAAATCAGCCAAACAAAAGGTCTACTAGGAAGGGGAGGAAGAGCCCAGAGAGCGAACCATCCCCTGGGCTACTCTCAGTTTGAGAGCCATGGAAATATCTAAATAGCTCTTATAGGCATCTGAACGCCAGTCACCGAAGAGTTGGATAAGCTCCCCTGGGAGGTCGGCCGAGAAGGCCCATGAGGTACCCCCTCGACGAAAGGAGTGACCCCGATAAGTGTGAGACTGGGCAACGTTTGCAGCCTCTAAACGAGCACGTAAAACTGAAATAAACTGACGTTTAAGAACAGGTTTCAAAACGCCTGAATGAGAAAGAAAAACGAATAGGGGTGTATGACTGGGTGCTGGAACCAGCTCACACATAAGATAAAATAAACGAACAGGGCAAAAAGGTGAATCGGGGATACCAATAAGGGGTAGTTCCAAAACGCGTGTACCAAATTGATTAGTCTTGGACCACGAGAACTTAACACACAACCCATAGTGAGAAGGTAAAATGTTGCCCCTGCGAAGGCAATGATAAGCGTTATCAGCACTCAAAGAGTCCGGAACCAAATTAGAAATACGCGCAAAAAGGAAAAAGGCGAAAACAAAGGCACACGAAAAGGTAACATCGATAGGGTCCAGAAAATGACCAACACTAACTAGAAGGCCTAATAATTGGGGCGTGATAGGGGGCGCGCGGAGTGGACAGTGCTGAGCTAACCGATCAATACCCCGCAAGGTGACCTGAATTTCATGAGTGCTAAGATCTGGAAATGAATACCCTAGCATAACATGAAGTAACTTAACCCCGCTAAGATAATTACGAACTGAAGGTGGGGTCATCGAACGACTTAAAAATTGACAATATAAACTAATAGTGCTAATAGAAGCTGGTAAAAATGCTAACTTAAAGTGTAAACAAAAGTACAAATAAGATCGCCATTGAGTTCGATGGTTCTTGTGAGTTCCCGCGGCATAAGCCGCTTTCGTGTCTTTCTGAGATCCCGTGATAGCTTGGACAACACAGGGTCTGTAGAAGAAAACTAGATACCATCAGTCAAGGAGAACAAAGAGGGATGTACAACAATTTCCTGCGAAGGCAGAGTTCCTGATATAGCTAAAAATTGATCTTTAAAATTGGGATTCAAATGCCAACGGGACAATAAATCAGCGAGACGATTATCAGAACTCGACAAATGGGTCGCGCGTAACTCAAATTCCTGTGAGGCTGCAACCAACCAAATAGCACGTAAACACACAGCTAAAAGAGGGTCTTGTACACGACCGGAATTTAGCGAGCTAACCACCGCTTCGTTATCGCACTGGACAATAATACGCAAACCTTGCCAAGAAGATCCCCACAAGCGACACGCGACTAGGATCGCAAGAGCTTCCAGATGATGAATGGAGGGAAATTGAGCGGTTATCTCTAACGGAAATTCGCAGTGAAAGAACTGCATATCTGTCAGTCCTCCACATCCAGTTAAACACGCATCCGTACTGAAAACGCCATCAGGAGTCGACCAGAGAGAAGAAGGAATAACTGACACACCGTTGTAAGTCCGGAGAAAACGTAACCACCATTGAATATCCAGGTGAAATTCCTGAGAGAGTTTAGTGTGGTAGTTGTGTTTCAACTGTCGAAGAAGAGCGAGAATACGAGACAAAAACAAACGACTTTGTCTGACACACTTTGTAACGAAAGACAGCTTTCCGACTAATGACTGAAGTTCGGACTTTGTGGCCGACCTCCTCGTTGTCCATTGAAGTAACAGAGTCTCAAGTTCCTGCAGCCTTTCAGGCGTCACCGAGAGAGTTAAATTGAGAGAGTCGACTTCAACGCCCAGACAAGTAAGTACCGTTGACGGTGGACAGGCCTTTGAAGGGGATTCTTGCAATCCTAAATCTTTTAAGAGCGAGCCACATTTAATGTAATCTTGTAAAGCCTTTTCTGGTGAAGCGACGCCAATAAAATCATCAAGATAATTGACCACATGACATCCGTCCTGTAAAAGCATATGACAGACAGGAGAAGTCGATCGTTGACAGGCCATTGCGGCAGTCTTGAGACCCATTGGCAAAACAACGTCGAAATAAAGGTTACTATCCCACTGATATCCTAACAGAGGGTAATCAAACGGATCTATTGGAAATTGGCGATATGCCCGCTGTAAATCTCGCTTAAACAATAAACAGCCTCGGCCGAGAAAGGCAACACGATCCGCGATAGTATCTATCGTCGGGTAGACAAGAGAATACGGTTGCGACAAGTAAATTCTGTCAGGAATGGCATCGTTAATCGACGACCCGGTCGGCCAACTGAGATCTAAGATCATCCGCTGCTCGGAAGTATTTGGCTTCGGGACGGAATTTAACGGTGAAACCATGATCGGACGCGAAAAAGGATTGCTAGCAAAGGGACCAATGACAGCACCACGATCGAGTTCAACGGAGAGATAAGAATCCACTGCAGAAGGAAAGTCTGTGGCGCCCTTGTGATTACGAGTAACGTGATCCGTAGACCGTAGACAGAGGACTTGCATAATCCAAACCAACCGGCCAACCGAACTCGAGAAAATCACAAACCGCATAATCGTCATAGTTTTGTAGTTTTGACCGCCAAAGAGGCAAATTAAGCGAAGATGGAATTGTTAAGCGCGCTCCCAAAAAGTTATACTGGAGAGACGCACAAACCCGATGATGTAAATGCAGCAATTGTTGCGAAGAAAGTCCGGGATAAAGCGAGCCGCTGAAAACATACGGTAAACAAAGACCGGGGTCTTGACTGGGAAATGTCCCAATAATTTCGGAGTCACAATCGGAAAGTCTAGAGTCTTGCAGCGAATTAGAGTCTGGATTGCCGTAAGAAAGTCTAGAGTCTAGCAAAGGTCGTGAGATTTGCAACGGAGTAGAGTCTAGATTTAACCGTCTAGAATTTGGCAAAAGTCGTGAGTTGCGGTCTAAAGGTCGCGAGTCAGGAAGTCAAGCTTGAGTGATTGGAGATGCATCTGGGGTGGATCCCGAAACAACATTCTTCGCGGGACAATCGGCCGAGAATTCCGAATGCTTGGCAATCACGCGAGAAGCTGTCCAACATTTCGCACAAATGTGCTGCAGCCATTTCGTCTCGTTCCGAATATTGCCATAATGATCCTTTGTGTGTGTACATTTTCCATTCTGAAAATCCCGACAGAACAGGACTGCCATCCCGGAACGACCCGTGCTGGCACTCCCCACCGGTCTCGAAGAGTTGCGAAGAAGACGGCTTTCCAAGCCAGAAAAGGAATCTTCCCATCAAGCACGACCACATTCGATTTCGAAGAGCACCGCGGCGTGGAACTCACGAACGGCAGGCCAGGTGAACTGTGTAACGAGATACATTAAACCGATGAAGTGGTCGAGTCTAGCGGTTCTTTCCGTCTCGGAGAGCGATGGTTTTCTGAAAATGGAGGCATATCCAGCGGAAAATTCAGCGAGGGTTAGCTCGTCATATCCCTTGTCCTTGGATACGTACGCCAGGCTTAACTGGCTGTGGGGCCATAGTTGGGGAGAGACCACCCGACTGGTTAATTTAGTAGTTTTCCCAGACTTTAATTTCAGCTTACCTCGTGTGCCGCGAGTGGTTGGATTCTGCTCATCATCTGAGTCGCTTGAAGAAAACCCCAGACGCTCCATTTCTGTCGAAACTCGGTCAGTAAGAGCAGGATTTGACCGAAGAGCCTTGATGTTAAGTTGAGGCTCCCGATGTTGTGGACTGGCTTTGCTCGGTTTAAGCTTACTTTGTTTTTGCAACTGAGCATTCCGTTGTCGGAGGGCGTGTAGCTCGGCTTTCAACCGAGCCACCTCAGTCTCTTGTTCAAGTGTTTCGTTTGCAGCTGTAACTTCTGCAATCGCGGCAGTTAGTGCTGCCACTTCGTCGACGTCTTGATGAGCACCCGCAATGATCTGTGCCCCAGAGAAAGGTGTACTAGAAGCCTGATCCTGACTTGAAGCGGGCAGCGCCGGAGGTGGATGATACTGAAAACTGTCGTGAAACTCGTCCCGTTCATCGTCGATTTCCTGCCCTTCGTGCAATGCCGCGTAATCGCGGGGAACACGTTCTCGCAAATTATAAGCCATAATAAAAGCTAAGACAGACAACTATAAACTGCAACCGTAAATGATCCTAAGATATAACTTCAACGCTGGACTAAAAGCATGTGCTAATGTAACTAGAGCTCACCGACGCGTGAACAGAAAGGCGCCAATAGCAATCGGGAAATTAACTGTTTTGAGTGGGTCCCAAAACAAAACCATTTGTAACCGTAATGTATCACACTGTTAGCTAAACAACGAACTTAGGGTGAATCTCTCTAGCCGCACGTTTCAAACTGTGGTACCGCAGCTGTTGCCCTACGTGCCTGAGTCGACTATCATCAATCTATACTGATTAGTCATGTTCTAAAATACCTGCTGGGAGTAAATGTCCAGTGTTAAAGATTTTTTTAAAAGTTTGTTGCTTGAACTTTATCTTGATGATAAAATTTGCACTAATGAAACATGCCTGAAAGGAAAAAAATACAGAACCGAGCCACTTATAATGTTAAAACGTTTCAGATTGAATCTAAATAAAACAAAGAATAGCAAACTTACCATCAGAAAAGTGAGAGCCAGGCACGGAACAACCTCGCTTGGTCGTCTTTATTTGTAGGCTCGCGACGGCTGTTTGTACGCGCATACCTTTATTCAAACATTTTAAGCGCACGCAGCATTCAGGGGCAATCAGGAGACTATGTACGCAGAGCGCGAGGATTTAAACTACATGAGATCAAATTTAAAAGATAAACAATACTGGAAATTGGGGGGGGGGGGTGCAGATAAAAAATGGAATGTCCCAATCAAGGGACGACTATTATTTGAGAATCAAGTGACTCTGAAAAGTAGCAAAATATACAAGATTTGTTTGATCTTAAACCATGCAGTTGTCACAAAACACACCCAAGTTTTATCATACCTCTCATCACTTAAGATTACTTTCTTCTTTTTCTTCATTTCTTTCTCTTTCCCCTCTTCAACTTATGAAATTAATGAAAGTAGATCAAGTCCACATTTCATGGCGGCCATGTTGGAAAATTGATAAACTTAGCTACACCAAACATGGATCCTGCATGTGCAGAACTCCAGAAGTATTGAAGCATTCCTAAGTTCTGATTACAAAGTGGCCACTTTCTTTATTTTCTCCTGTTAAGCTCACCTGTGATAGGTTGATCATTTCAGCTAACCATTGGCCGAACGTAAAAAATAATTTCAGAAAAATGACACGCCATCAGAGAGCGATGAAAGAAGAACGACAACTAATGTGCTCAAACGTAGTTCATGCGGGGTTGAAATACTGAAACTGACATCGTCCATGATAGTAATAGTTTTTTTGAAAGAGAATAAGTGTGAATTTACTTTTTCTTCCACTAAATAATTCGTTTTGCTAACATTTACACCTACAAGACGTGACTATAAGTGTTTGTTAGACAATGCAAAAATACCGAGGGGGTCCATATTTGAAAGCGCTTTTTTATTTTATTTGCCATTTTAAAGGTTTATAAAGTCTTGAGGTTATTTACTAGCAAAATATTTGAAGTCATATAATGAAATGTAATGTTACCTGGTATCTCCTGTGCTTTACATTTGTATTGTTTTCCTTCCTCCCAAGAGAATAGGTATGATATACCATATTGAATTTCTTTGACCTCTGTTCCGTCAACATTTTTTAAGTGGATAAGTCCATCATTGTACATCGTGTACGTTGTTTTGTCACTTGAGAAATACAACGTAGCTGCCACCTCGTCATCGACATTTTCCGCTGAAAAATGAAGAGGTATTTCTCATTAAACTTTCAGCAAATGTAATTCAAACAGCGTTGAACTTAAGCTTAAGCTTTTATTAACTTGGTATTTGTTTTTGAAATAAAGTTTAAGCTTACTGGTTAAGTTTAAATCACCTTCACCGATTCTTTGGTTAAGTTGAGTTCAAGAGTCTATTACTAACCTCCTGACATCTTCTTGTAATTTTTTTCTCAACCTTTCGGGAATCTCTTACCCTGCGAGCAGTTGGTTTCTCTGCGTCGAACGCTACACTACGAACGGGAGAAACCACTGCAAGCAACTGTTCGCTTTTCCATTGAGCATGCACGTCTACGTCACGCCCCACGTGATGCAATTGACGTCACTTCCGCTTGTTTCCCAAGAACTAAAGCAGTGATTTGGCCGCAAAGGACTCGAAGACTTGAGCACTTGTGAAGAGCACATCGAAATTACATTCCTTGTTGAGTGAATCTATATTTCCAGCCTCTGTTTTGCATGATGAGAGACCATAACGTTCGCACTCTCTTATTTGGTTGGCGATCAATGACTTCAGTGGAGAAACAACAACCACAAGTGGTTGGTCTTTCAGCTTCATTTCCCTAGCCAACAGAACCGCCATTTGATAAATAAGGGATTTTCCATGTCTCGTAGGAAGTATGGCCTTTGTATCTTGACCTTTTGAAAAATGAAAAAGAGCTTGCCTTTGTTCCTGTTTTAGCTTTGTTATCTCTAAGAATTTCAACCCCTCGAGAACGGTTTTCAAAGCTTCATCATATAAATTGTTCGCAGACTTTGTAGCCTTGGACGCCATGTTGATTTCTACATAGCGGGCTCGCAAGTTCACAGCAGTTATGTGGGTGAGTGCATGCGCGAGAGCCTAAACAAGTGGTGGTGGACGAGGTATCGCTGTGGACATCGAATGGCGGGAATGTTGGCAGGGATACTGCCATGTTGAACCTAGAAAATGTTTGCCAGTAGTGAGAAGGTACTGCGGCGAATGAAATGCTGTGAATTGGTTCCGTAAAATCCTCGAATCCTCATCGCCAATGTAAGATTGTAAGTTAGGATTGTAGCTGATTGTAATACGTCTTACTCGGAGCATGTGGTGATTAAACTGATACTTTATTCAATGCAATCATGAGTATAGAATTACACTTCCGGTGACGTAAGTCATGAACACTACAGACACCAGGAAGTCTGGAGTAGCATGAATCCAAGGGTACTCCTGGTTGACAACTACCCCACATTTGGAAACTTTAAAATCAACATGACTCTTTGTCATTACTGCTTCATAAGCTTTAATCGCATCAGCCTCGTGTTTACACCGATAAGTTACTGCCTTTGTATAGATTTTAAACAAATGTGGATAGCAAATAGACTTAATCAGTGTTTGTGATGGCTGAGCGGGGTTTGCGGCATGCTGCTCCACTCAATGTTGCACCGATACGACTCGCCCTATGTCTAAAAAACGCTGACCCCTTTGCTTGGGTTTGCGTGTCTTTCTCAATTTGTGAAATCTCTTCATGTGACAACGACATTTTACACAAAAGCATTTCTTTAGTAAGTCAGGATATGAAAGGTTCATATTCTCAATGTCAAAAAGATCTGGGATTGTTTGGATACTGCTGCTTAGCGAAAAAAACTGGTCAAAGTAGGACTCGATGAAACTCAAAGCCACCGGTTTCAGTTTGCCTTTGTTGAGACTTTCATAAAGTTTGTTCATTTCAGCGTGCGTGGGGACTTGAACTGTTTGTAATTTTCCCCTGCCCATACTAGTAAAGGATTCCGCGCCTGCTTCTCCACGTTGCCCAATGTTATCGATTTTTACATCCAAATCCGCTTTTAGTTTTCTTGCTGAGGTGAAATTTATATCCCGCACTTTGGCATAGGGAACTTATTTCACATATGTGGGCAACAGCCACGTACATTTCACTTCAGTGCAAGACAATTTACCGTGGATTCTTGTCCATGGTTCAATGTAAAACAACACGCTTGCTACGTGGGAACACGATTCTGTGAGCCCTGCTTTACATCCTAAGCAATGCGCTGATTTTACTGTGCCATCTTTATCGGCTGTGATCCAAACTGAGATCAACGGATCGTTCATTCACTGTGAATGTCTCACCTTTCCTGTGACAACATGCTTTCCAGAAACAACGCAGCCTTGGATGCTGGTAATGAATCCTGACACCATGAAGTTGTAGGCCTCTGAACTCTTGTATGCCTTGAACTGCTGCTTAGTGTAGAAACTCGTTTCAAGGACCAAATAGCTTAGCAAATCCGTCGCTTTGATCGGAGGAAAACGCTCCGCGTTGAACTGTTCATCGATAACAGCGACTTTTTCGAGACATCTTTGTTTTACGTGGTTGTCTAGTTTTTTGCAATACTCCGATAATATTGGTATCTTACTACAAAGCTCATCTATCGACGAAATACATTCGTTTTGAGAGATATGCATTGCATTTTCCATAGAGATGGCATATAAACATATTAATAAACCCGCGAAGGGACACCAACATGGCGAATACCCAAATATGGAAAGGTCTGTGACGTCACGTGCAAACCAAGAATTGTAAACTGGTTACTTACCCTTAAAATTTCGACACAGTGAAAAATATTATACTTGCTATTCTTTAATACTGCACAAGACTCACAAAAGACGATTGTTGAACCACAGTCGGGGCATCGACAAATATCACTTTCCGAGTCACAGAAATGGCATCTCTCGCCAAACAACGAACCCTGATTTTCGAATGTTGTGGCTAGTACACCTTCTCGTAACTTTGACCAAGCATCTTCTGCTCTTATCAGCCTCCGATAGTGATGTGTGGTTGAAGTTTCTTCGGAGTCATCACCTTCATCTGAACATTCAAAATTACCAGAGGCTGCAAGATCTAAAGCGTTCACATTTTGATCATGAACCGGTTCAGCAGCATCAACATTAGAACTCCGCTCCCCAATTACGTTGCTTAGCTGTTCTGTCCTATTGATCTGAACATCGTTATCGTAGTGATACCATACTTTAATTTCCGCCTTGAAACGTTTTCTTCGCCTGGAAAAAAACAAAGCCAAAAGCATACATGTGTAAGATTAACCACAGCTCAATGGCTTACAAAAGAGAAAATTACCGGCCCATGTGATCTTGCTAAAGCTCAGAAATGGTACCACCACCTTTCCTGTGAAATATATAAGTTATACGGTATACTGCAGTTAAACCAGGTTGCGCAAACAGCAGAGCAAAAATAGAGATACGTTAAGGTATGCCTTACATGTGTAAAAAAAGCTTTGTGATCCTTGGAAAGGTGTTGTGTGACAATTGGATGTATATGAAGTTGGGAGCCCAGGAAATTTATTCCATTGCCCTTTTGAATGCTCACATGAAAGTAAACAGCCTGTTCCTTGCCGATTCCTTGCCAATTCAGCTCGAGGTAATTTAATTATTTATTGTTATTTTGTTTATTTCATTTTTTTACGTCCCCAATCCTGCATCCCCGCATCCACGATCTCGCAGCCCCACGTCCTTGCGTCCCCAAGTCCCTGTCCCCACGTCCCAGTCCCTATTTTGATGACAGCCTATGTTCAACATGTCAAGTACCTCACTGAAACTCTAAACAAAAACAAATTCAAAATATCGTTTAGACATGAGACAGTAATTCTTCAAATAATTATTAGAATTGACATTATTGCTCACTGATTGCTTTAACTTTGTACTTACAGTCCATAGTTTCATAACAGTTGGTGCTCTTTCAGGAGGAAGAATCTTGCACAAGAAGTCTGGAAGTTTCCTCAGGAGAATGCGCTTTTCGCCACCATGAAGGGATGTCCATTCAATTTTCTTGGTATCGACAGCTTTCCACACATTAAGGGAGACACCCAATAACCACACCATTTCCAAGAATTTGTCCAGGTTAACTTGTTTCCATTGAGATGCAGGTTTGTCTTTACTTTCAGCCTATTAGTGTAGAAGTCAAGAGTCGGCATTGTTGACTGTACAGGTAGTATTAATAATTTTACTTACCCTCATCTGAGCTGCAGATGAGGGTTAAGTATTTTAGTATTCTCTCAAACTTTCAAACTTCCTTACCTGTTTGCATCATGCTATGTATATTAATAATTTTACTTACCCTCATCTGAGCTGCAGATGAGGGTTAAGTATTTTAGTATTCTCTCAAACTTTCAAACTTCCTTACCTGTTTGCATCATGCTATGTATACAAGGAGTAGCCATTTTCTATTTCTTTTATAAATGTATAAGTATTATTTAAAGACAACAAATTAAAGTATAATCGCAGTGCATGTACCTCATCCCAGACCATGCTCCAGCCGATCAGTTACTCGGAGCATCAAGTGCAGTTCATCTATTATAATGTCCTTGGAGGAGTTGTAAACAATGGGTGATGCTGACACACAGGGTCTTTGTGCCAGTCTGCCCCAAATGTTCTTGTCATACCATCTGAATGATAGTGACCATAAGGAACTGACATGTTGCATCTATAAAAAAAATTTAAAATACATGTATGCAATCAGCTATATAATACTACATGATTGTGTATGAAATGTTTGATGGTAGATGCTGTAAAGGTACATGTTACTGAGAAAGCTTAAACTACATGTAGTTAGTAGCAGCATTGAAGAGTTTGGTTTGGAACCTGTCTTCTTGTGGATTAAACACCAGATGCAACAATTATTGGACGTTGCTCCTTTCATCCCCATTGCAACCAATATGAACTATTTCAAAATAAAATAAAAATTGCATTATTTATTTGAAACCAACATTATTATTAACATTTAAACACTTGAGGGGCCCGTTTCATAAGACACGGCATGACATGTAAACTCAATGCGTTTAATGTGACCCTTCATGTAAGATACAATGAAACTTATAAACCAAATATGGTAAATACAAACTGATTACGTAACAGTGCCACAATGAAATAGGATATTACAGTATCATTATTATGTATCATTTTTTCTGTACAATCATATACGTATTTTCTCGATTAGACGTCCCTGGCGTTTATTTAAAACTTGGCCTTGTATACCTGGCGTTTATTAAATGGTTGTTTTTTCACCTTTTTCAAGTAATACATTTTAATGAAAATATATAAAGTTCCATGAGTTACAAAGGCAAAACTAAACAAAAACATTAGTGACAGTGACAATTCGTGGTTGTTATCGTATCGTTATTTTTCTGTTTCTTGATTTATAGTTTCCATATGTATATGTTAGCAGAAGACAATGAAAAGAACTCGAGAGTATGCACAGCGTTTATTCGGGGCCCAGAGTTCAATCGATAAAATACGGTATATATATAATTTTATAGACAACTAAGAATAATAATAATAATAATATTATCTTGTGGAGTCTATTCACTTACTTTGTAATCACCTCCCAAATGAAAGTGCAAGTTGACTTTTTCCATCAATGATCATGTATCCTTGCTCTATCAGCTGATTGACCACCTCTCACACATTTTTGAGACCAGTTGTCCATGTCTCATAATCTTCGTGACCCTTAACAACTGCAATGGTGTGGTTACCTTTAAGATAACTGAGAGATAAGAAAATAGTATAATTTGACAACACACCCATATTGAGTGCAGTATTCCTTTTTGTTTTTGTCAATACCGAGCAAGAAAATTGATAAATACCTGCACTGGACTGTGCTGGCCTTCGTCAAGTATTGAGAAAGAACATACAAACAGGGAACTTGTATGCGACATCTGTGCCCCATCCCCAGAGACCTTTACTTTAACTGTTGGATCTTCGATAAAGTTATTATTATTATTATTATTATTATTACAAGTGGAACCGGAATAAAAGCAATATATAATTTAATTGTCATAATGGAAAAATGGTAAATATGATACCACCTACTGCCCTTAATTTTAGTTTTAGTGGGTTTAGAAATTGTGAAAATCATGCAAATTTGTTAGTAAAATATCGGCCCTTAGTCGGCCTTCAGTCTTTTCTGTATGGACCTCGTTGCACTCGATCTGTACTGTCAAGATTCTCCCAGTATGGCTCTCACGCTTGGTTAATAATAAGATATATGCATTATCATAGATACAAGACCAATTGACAGTGTTCTTTGTATAGCACAAACCAACAAATGCACCCTCAGACAACAACCCTGAGTTTAAATTGTGTATATCAAAAACCCCAGTAATGCAATTTGTAAAATTCCTAGTCAGAGCAATATGTAAATAGCTCAGAATAGTGGATTCAAAAGCCTCATATGAAGGTAAATGAGAGCTTACATGTACAGTTTATATCAATGAACCAATGGTTCACATGAAGCTACTCGGAAACTTACATGTGCCTAATATTATTCAGTATCAGTGAATATGAATTATGGTGATGTCAAAAATTCCTGGAACAAAAAATATACTAAAGAACACCAGTGAAAGTCACTCAAATGTTAAACTCTGAAAATATGGTAGCAGTATTAGAAGGAACAGTAACCCGACACTGTTAAATTATCATATTGTGACTAATATTTCCTTTCTCTTGAATTTAATGTCATTAGCTAGCACTGTCATTAAGTACCATGCTCTAAAACAAAATAAAGACGAAAGGAAATAAATATCAAACAAAAATCAATTTAAACCAAAATCAATTAATGTACATGATTTGAAAAATAAATTTGGAATGGTCTGAATTTTAACAGGCCATGAATTGACATAAGAGTCAGACTGGTGTGAATCAGACCAAAAGTATATGTATTTTCCAACAAAGGCTTGACTTTTCATACCATGCTCAATTACACATGCATGTACATGTATATTTATTAAAGGGGCAAAATACACTAACAGCATGTGCTAACATTTAACATTTTAAACATTCAATATTAAAATCACACTGTTTAGGATCAGATTCAATGAAATCTAAATACAGCAGACAACCACCACATTTCAAAAATCTGTCTTCAAATATTTATTTGGTCCTTTTTTCTGGCCACACTTTTTTTATTGTCATGATTAACTGCAACACCATCGATCAAGTGTCACGCGTCCCTCTGAATTAGTAAAACAAACAATTTTATATATTATATAGATTATAAATTATTTCAAACCAATATCAATTTATTATTCTCCTGACATCACAAGTGCTGCCTGATATTACAATGGTGTTGAAGTACAAATCTGAAGAGAAAACAAAGCAGAGAATGTAATAATTTAACCATGGTCAGCTGGAGGAGAGAGGGCTTAAGTGGTAGACCAGTATACAGGTACCCAGTATTAACCCACCTCAGAAGAGAACATATAATTAATTATTATGCTCTAGATCAAGGATAATTAATGAAAGGGATTTTCAACTTTTAAATAGATATCTATTTACTATGCTTTATTCTTTTATATACACCTAAAAAGGTTTGAGATGCAACTCCCTTCCCCCATTTCCCCAAAAGAAGCCCACCAAAAAAAACACTTTTGAACAAATAACAGATATTTAGCCCACGTACAGCTTATATAATATATAATAGCTTTACAGTACACTCCCCTAAATGATGAATATAGCTCTGAAGACTTCAAAGTGAATTTTATGGGTGTATGTAAAACCAAAGACTCCCGAAACACCCCAGAACACTCCGAAAACACCCAAAAATTACAAATACGAAGAAAATTAAAAATATGAAAAAAGGAAATGAAAATAAATAAGATATTATATGGCTGAAGTGGTCCAAAAGGGGAAATGGAACATGGTCATAGGTCTGAAATTTGCATTTAGTATATTTTTGGTGGCGGAAGATGCGGTGGCCTAATGGAGTAATGGTTAGCATGCTGGACTCAGGACTGAGTGGTCTGGGTTTGAGCCCTGGCTGGGGTCAATGTGTTGTGTTCTTGGGAAAGATACTTTGCTCTCAGTGCCTCTCTCCACCCAGGAGTATAAATGAGTACCGGCGACAAAATGCTCCAGGGTGGACTAACTTGCGATGGACTATCATCCCAACCAAGGGGGTTAAGGAATACTCCTAGTTGCTTCATGCTACAGAAACTGGCAGTTGTGGGCCACTACGCTCATGAAGACTTTACCTTTTTATATGTTTGGTGTTCCTGGGTGTTCCGGGGGTGTTGACCAGGGTCACTGTTCTTGGTTTAACATACACCCAAATTTTAATCAATACTGTTAATGAGATAATAAAATTGCATGTGTTTAAACACGGAGCGAGCCTATCAGTCGAGGCTGTGGAGTTCAGCCTGCCAATCACAATGGTCTCATTTGATTGGTTAATTCACCCAGGTCTAATTATGTGCAATTATTCAGTATTGTCCAAGTTGTTTGCACAATCACAAAGCTTGTAATTCTGAATAATTTTGCAAATCCCGTCAAAGTCATCTTCACGAGACTCGTTCAAGTTCTCGACAAACTCAGTTAAATGGAAACAGGTGGCTCTTTGATCGCAGGCTTGAGCTTTGCAGCAATTTTAGCTAGCCGCAAAATTTGGACTGTACTGTACATGTCGAAATGGGCGAATGGAATTCATTGTTTGCATTCAGTTCCTCCAAACAGTGAATGTGTCATTCCAGAAAATATCCATACCCCCCCACGGAGGGTTATTTTGTTTGGACCCCCCACCCCTTCGGAATTTCCATTCCAGCGGGTGTTTGATGAACCCCCCTACCCTCCGGAATTTCCATGAGTTTTAATCTGAAAATCCCCTACCCCCTGGAAATTGAAACCCTTTTTATACGTGAAAAATAGCGACAAAAGCTTACCAGTTAGCGCAACATTTATTTCGATCACTTTCATCAACACGCACACGGCTAACACAGCTTACCGAAAGAACAAACAATGAACGTGAATCGCAAATTTAATCCAAAAAAGAAAGAATATCTTTCTTTCCAATCAAAAATTTAACTTACTTGTCTTGAAGTCTGATTATGTTTTTGTTTTCAAGAGATTTTGCCATTGCTAGCGCTTACTCGACGAAGGAATCGTTCGCGTTCGTAACAAAGCTGAGCAACCTGGCTTTTCCAAGAAACAACGGTCAGGGGACTGGGAAGGAGTTTTGGTCGGCCATTTTGATACGGTTCGGTTCAGTTCGGAGGTTCGTGCTTGCAACTTCTAGAGACAGTTTTTGAGAGGCGGTAAACTAAGAAAATAAAAGATGCATGAAAGAACAAGATGTTTGGGATTATTTCAATGGTCAACGTTTGATTTGGCTTTGTTTCATTCTCCGATAATAGAGACAAAGTACGTAAGTATTTCTTACGAATTTTGATGTGCTTGTTCAGAAAGGAAACCCTCTGGAAAGAAAACTCTTTTTGTACCCCCCTCCCCTTCGGAAATTTATCACTTTTAGACCCCTCTACCCCTCGGAATTTCCGTGACCCTCCGTGGGGGGTATGGATATTTTCTGGAACGACACAATATATATATATTTGTTTTGCGCTCAATATTTATTATTATAGCTTGTTGTGTTTGACATAAATCAATTAGTTGTTTGGATAAACCAACCCCAACTTTTCTCAACCGTTGTAGCTACGACCGTTGTTGTGCGACGTTTCAGCTTTCCCCACATGCCATTAATGATAAAAATAGCCAACAAAGTGCTTCAGACGGGGCGTGTCCTTTCCTTTTATAGGCTCGCTCCGTGTTTAAAATATATACGGTATCCCTTCAATTTATACTCTTCACTCTCACCTGTATAATCCACTGTCTACTGACTACAATCAATATGTTTATTATAAGACCATGACCTCCATCTATGAAAAAGATGAAACAGAAAACAAATTATAAATACTACATTGTGCATGGGAAATTCCTTAGTACTCCTATCATCCTGAGTTCCTACGCAGCCGTTATTTGTGTCATCACGCAGCGCTTCTCCCCACTAACAGCTGCTCAAACCTGGACCACATTCCTTTCCTTTTGTTTTGACCGCAGCAACTTTGACACCTATCGCAAAAACGTGACTGTTACCGTTTGCCGAAAATCTTAAAAATAATGTTGAAAAAGATTTTCGGCAAAACGGTAACAGTCACGTTTTTGCCGATAGGTGTCAAAGTTGCTGCGGTCAAAACAAAAGGAAAGGAATGTGGTCCAGGTTTGAGCAGCTGTTAGTGGGGAGAAGCGCTGCGTGATGACTGATATTGATATGACTGATATACTGATATACTGATACAAATGAATGATATTATCATTCATTTGTCTTCAGTTATACCATGTTTTATTTTGATGTCTGGTGTGCGTCAAATTTAAAAGGCGGCATACTGGCATCCGCTTGACGTTTCCGACGCTAAGGTCACGATAAGACACAATCTATTATTGGTGTATTGGTGCGAGCAAGTTCCGAAAAATGGCACTGCAAGACAGCAACTGTGATTGGCTTAAATCGGGAAAGGAATGTGATTCGGATTTGAGCAGCCGTTAGTGGGGAGAAGAATTGGGTGACGACACAAATAACGGCTGCGTAGGAGACTACTGTCATCCCAGTTCATCTAAATATACCTGATTAAATAGACAGCTAGATTTTGACTTTCATTTTACTGAAAACAATTTTCAGTTGATAACAAAATAAACTTAAAGTGTATATGAAGCGAAATTTTTTTCTGCTGTTTTGGGTTTTTGAATATGTATACAAAACTACTGTGAACTTTAAAATTCCATTCGACAAAGATTTGTATGATTGTTTGGCATAAAAAGTATGTGCTTTTCTGATGAAAAAGTGTCCGGAGCCTGGGCCGAGTTTTATTGCGAAATACCATAATGTGACGTCACGTTGGTTGCAAAGGTTTAGAACTTGAAGGCAAGTCAAGAGAAAGATGTCCAGAAAGAGAAAGATGTCCAGCGAGGTTGAACCGTCCAGCGATAGCGATATAGAAACGAGCGGTGTATCTGACGAGTCTTCGGGTAGCAAAGAATCAACGGATGAAGATTATAATGTGGTTTTCGCGCCATCATTTTTCAGGGATTTCGATGTCAAATGATTTACGTAAAATTAAATTTCTGCAGTATCTGAATTAAAAACTAAAGATACCAAGTAAAAGATTCTACTGCTGAAATTTGAGGCATGTAGCCAAGGTAAGAAACCTGTAATTGTATTTTTCATTTTCCATATATTTGTCTGAAAGACGGCACCAAAATTTACAGACGGATGTATGAAAAAATGAAAACTCAACTACACTTTCGATATCACGGCCACGATCCTCAAATTTGATCAGGAAAATCATCTGCATGATATCTCAAGTTAACAATTCATAAATAAAGCAGAAATTCAATTTCACGGAAGTTATTTGATATTGAAATCCCTGAAATTCCCATACAAACTCTGTATTTCACGCTACGTTGCAACCAACGTGACGTCACGACTACTTTTTATCCACTGCTTGACCATTGTCGAAGGGTTTGGCCAACTCACCCAATATTTGTTTGACTCTGATCTTGTCGAAGCCTAAAATCACTTGTAAAAATGGCCCCACTCTCAATCTTGGTCTTGTGTGTGGAAACGTATTAAAAACATACAAACGATGGGGACAAATAGGGCTCCGCCAAACACTCTCCATGATTAAGAAAACCTGAACAATTAAATCAAGGTGCTTTGGTTTTTATTAGCATCCCTCTGTCAATCACTGTCGATGACTGCGTCTTTCAAACTTCAATGTCAAGATGATCGATCCTCCCGCAAAGTTCGCTAGCTTTCCATCTGTTTCACCGACACTCACTTTGATCACGTCGATCACATTACGTATGATGGGAATGAATTGTAAATGAAGGGGTTCGAATTGAACACGACCTCTCTCAGTTTGCTGGCATACTCCACCTCTCTGATAAAATCAGTGGTGGAGTTTCCCACGATTTGACTTTAAGCCACGTCCGTGGTGAACACAAACATGGTATGTGTTACACTACCAAATTGTTTTGCGAAGTTAGCATTGACGTCTGTGATGAACCAATCACGAAACGAGTGCAATCGCAACGCTTTGTATTTACCTTTCACACCAATGCGTGGATTGACATCTACTATTTGCCACCACACTCCATCTCCTTGTGCATTAATGACACCGTGTGAACTTGGTACGGGTAAGGTGGGTAATTGAGTATGCTTCATCTGTAGGGAATTTCCCAGTAACCAATACCCTTCATCACCACCACAATCCTTATACTTCACAAATTTTACTAATCCAAAGGATTTTGCCAACTCAATGTGAATGTCTAGGTAGGTATGTTGAGAGTAGCTGTGAATCATTGAGTTGTCGATATGTAGATCGATTTGTTCTCCATGTCGCATCCATTTGAACATGGGAATTCCTTCATGATGATCGGCATCTCCCCATGTAGTTCCTTCCTTCAAACTCTGATAAAACTGAGAATGTAAATATTGAATCATCTTCTTTATAAAAGAAATTCCATCCTTGACGGGAACGTCGGCGTTCTGTAAGAGAACAGAACGCACCCAAAACTTCACCTTTTTTCCTTCCTGTTGTCCTGTAGCCGGTTTCGTTTCTACAGACAACGTGTCAGGCGGAATGTAAGCTTGGGAGTCTGGAAACGAAATAGTTGCCAAAGCCACCTCCCAGTCATCCTCGGGCATAAACAGTTCATTGCGTAATTGGACTTCGTAACTGCTTGGTTTACTATCAGGAAACGTTCTGACACTAGCATCGCTAGGTAACATTACATAAAAACTCATAGTGACACAAGATCTTTCTGTTCGATCCAACTGTTATACCTGCTGGGCCAACCTTTCCACTGAACCAATACTTGTCCCCGATTGCGCTTTAATACTTTTTTGATCCCAAAAAAATTGTGGTCTTCCGCCGTGACTTTCTGCAACTTGGGTTCTTAAACGTCTCAATTAAGCACGAAAAATAACACTAATAAGTATTACAGACTAAGGTTAGCATACAATATTATCATAAATATGCGAGCTTTGTACCCGTAAAGTAGCGTGACAAGTGTACAGTAACTACATTCAAGTAGAGAACAGCAAATAAAACTAAACTAGCAGAGCTGAGCAGCCGCTTACAAAACAAATGCGACTAGAACGGCGGCCAGAAAAAACCTGCCAGAAAAACCCTGTGGGAAAAAAACTGGCAGGAAATCTGAGTAGGAACCATGGCTCATTCTCAAAAAGGTTAGAAGCCCATCCTACGAAGGCTTTACATAAGACAACAGTTGTTCCTATGATAAAGAAATCTGAAAAACTAAAAAAGAACAAATTAAGCGAGACTAACTTGGTTGGTTCAGAGGCCTAGATGACCATCACGTGCTATACCCAACCTTATATACGCCTACGTAACTACCCATGATTCTCCGGCCTGGAATCCAGGCCATGTTGTGTTTCTTGTGCCGACAAAATATTTATTTCAGTCTTCTTCGCAAGCTCATTCAACAAAAATATCACTTTTTATGATCCACGAAAAAGGTTATAAAAATTGACCAAGTATATATGCCCATAAATAATTTTTAATGGTGCATGAAAAAAATAATATTTGGTTTTACACTTTCATTTGATGGGTCATAAATTTTCAGTGAAAGTTGATCTTGAGGTATATACATGTAGCACCAAAAATGTTTGACAGAGATCCACCATAAACAATTCAAATGGGTGATGTACACATAAATAATTAAAAAAACAAAACTTTTCAATTGAATTACCCTTTTTAGCTCAGGATGAGCTTATCGTTATGGTTTGGAAAAATTTGTTAGTTTATAGTGTTTATAGGTGTAAACTTTTCTTGGTAATTCCGCTGACCAGTGCATAATGCTAGAAAAAATCACAACACTAAACAACATTGCGGGCGCAATATTTGGTAGTTATTGGGGGTCGGGTGGGTCGGGGGTAGTAGCCCGATCGCACAGCGACAAAAATGCGGATGTTTCCGATTTTCAGGACGGTTATCTCTATTTCTCTCATCTTATACATTTAAAGATAGACCTTTTAGGAGTTCCGATGCCAACAAACGGATAAATTCTGCAATTCCTTCGTTCCTCGGTTTGAGAAATGCTTCTGTCACGAATTTACATCATGTTGTACATCGACAAAATTTGGAGATGAATCAAGGGGTTTATACAACTTCACTGAAGCACCGACGGTTCCAGCAGGGAATATTTTAGGAATGATCGATCGATCGATAGCTTAAACTTAAACAGGTATTTGAATAAGCTTAAATATTTTGGCTGCAAAACCTTTTTGCTTGTTGTAGACCTGAAGTTTATTCATAGTTTCCGTGTAGAAAAGCAGGCTTCATCTGAGGCTTGTGTTTATAATAGCACATATTATTTTAAATTTCTCTGATGGATTTTTCTACTATAGTTTTATTAAGTTATAATTTGCCCAAGGTGGGGGAGTTTGATCCGATTTGAAATGCAAGTAGAACAATCAAAATGTTTTGATCCCTGTGCTTCTCAGTTTACATGTAATATGGACACTTGCACTTGTTTTAGCTCAGGATGAGCTTATCGTATATAAAAGACAGAGGATTCATTACCTCTGTCTGTTTCAAGTACTTATGAACTGAACGTAATACTTCTACTAAGAAGCCTACATGCACCTTCACATCTAAAGCCTGGTTTTTGCTTGGCACACAAGCACAAGTGCAAGAGTCCGTATAAACTGACAAGCTCAAGGAAAAAAACATTTTGATTGTCCTGCTAATGCACGTAACTGTGTTTCTCAGTGTTTGTATGGACTCCAGCCTTTAATGCTACTCTCCTTCATCTTCAGAATTTATGCTATAAAATTAATTGTTAAATGAACAAGTTACAGTCCGACTACTGTAACCGGGGCCACCCAGACAATCACAGGGCAGAATGAGAAGAATACATTCCAACATATTCGATTTGAGCCAATTAAAAGTCGAGTACAGAACAATGAAATTTCAACTTTAAAAGTTTAAACTTGTTCACTCGTGAAACTTATGATGGATGCGTTGACTTTTGATTGGTTAACTTTGTCTGGGTGGCCCTGGTTACAGTAGTCGGACTGTAAAATGTAATGAACCTACCACTGTTAAGCCAGAGGGAGGGGGAGGGGGAGGGGGGCATATGTGGGGCATTAAATGTCATGTACCTACCACTGTTAGGCATATCTTCGAATTGCCAGGGGCAGAGATGGTAATGGAGACCAGCTAACAGTTAAAATTTTGACCAATTCTCAGCTATCAGTTAACCCCCATCAGGACCCTTTATGAACTACACACTATTGTTGTTCTAAAGAGGGAAACTTATAAAACATTTAACTGTTGTAACTCACTATTGACTCGTGGTACAAAATATGTCAAATAACTCCTTGCCCAGATAACATAACCATAGGAATATGTATCCCCATGTTTCACAGACAAGAGCCATATGCATTCAATTAATGTCAAAATATCAAATACATTCCCGAGCTGGCTCACAAGTGCCTTTAATTCTACTATAGTTATATTAAGTTATATTGTATGAATAAATTCCATTTTCATCTAAATCAGTCAATAAACACAAAACATTCATTTCAT
Source organism: Desmophyllum pertusum (assembly GCA_029204205.1). NCBI lineage: Eukaryota > Metazoa > Cnidaria > Anthozoa > Scleractinia > Caryophylliidae > Desmophyllum > Desmophyllum pertusum. The sequence goes on along the minus strand of MU826844.1, from coordinate 831,364 downwards.
TACCTCTGTTACACATACTTATGAACTGTAGGTTAATATTTCTACTAAGAAGCCTACATGCACCTTCACATCTAAAACCTAGTTTTTACTTGGCACACAAATGCAAGCGTCCATATTACATGTAAACTGAGAAGCACAGGGATCAAAACATTTTGATTGTTCTACTTACATTTCAAATCGGATCAAACTCCCCACCTTGGGCAAATTATATACCTATAAGTATACTTCGTTTTGTATTTATAAATAATTGAGCAATGGAGGTCAAATTCCCCGTATATGCCCAGCCTGCCCCCTACCCTTCATTGATAGGTGCATATTTACATAAATACCAGAGTCAAACCAGCAGAACTTTAAATAATACTCATCAATAATTATTTCAATGTTATTGTGTTTTGGTATGCAATAGTGGAAACTGTATCAAAATAATCCCCTTTTGTCAGATTTGGCCTGGAATCCCCATTTCTCATACCTCCAATTCAAGGCTTTTCACAGGGAAGGGCCAACAACTGCATTCAATGAATGTCATTAATAACAATTACATCCTGAGCTGGCTCATTCATTGTTTTAAAGTTACATTTTTGATTACTAACATCTAGAAGGGAGTCCAAACTTTATAAAAAACCTACAATAGTGGCCAATAAATTTGGGACACTTTGTAAATTTTGCCTGAAAATCGTTTTATATGTTATCCCCTCCCCCCTGGTGCAATGTTGAATCACAGGACTACCCTTATGAAAATACACAATACTTAAAGTATACTTAAAACCTACTTAAAAAACAGACTTAAAATGTGCTTAAAATAGTACTTTTATTAAACTTAAAGAGGTTCTTAAATTGTACTTAAATGAAAGTACTTGGAATGCTCTTTTACAGCACTTACAATATACTTTTGACATACTCTAAATGTACTTAAGTAGAACTTTTTTGACACTTAAATAATGCTTAAAACGTACTTAAACTGATACTTAAAATAGACTTAAAATAACAACTTAAAGTGCACTTTAAAAAGTTCTCAATGCTAGCTGTGATATATGTGCGTGATTGCAGCAATTTAAAATGTTTATAGCTTGCAAAGGCCACTTAAAACATACTTTAAAATACTTAAAATGTACTTTCAAAAAGCAGAAAACTGGTTTGAAGGTGGTACTTAAAATGTACTTTAACCATACTTTCAGTAGACTTAAAATGTACTTGTAAAATATCCTTATATATTATATTGCTTTTTAGCTAGGAATGCAAAGGCCACTTAAAATATACATAAATTGTACTTTTAAAAAGCAGAAAAAAATGGTTTGAAATTGGCACTTAAAATGTACTTTAACCATACTTTCAGTAGACTTAAAATGTACTTGTAAAAATGTGCTTTTTAAAATGTAATTGGCTTGCAAAGGCCGCTAGCTTAAAGGTGCTTAAAATGTAATTCAACCACACTTTCAGTAGACTTAAAATAGACTTAATACAAGTAGACTTACAGCTAGGCACCCAAAAGTGTAACCACTTTTAATAATTAACGTTTTGTGCATGCAGACTACCCAATCAGAAGCCGAAGAATAAATATATTTGACTTCTGATTGGATAGTATTGCGCACAAAAGAATGTGAATTAATTAACCGTGGTCACACTTTTGGGCGCCTTGCTGTAAAGCACTTTAAAAAGTCCAAAATTCTCAAATTACATCAAAACTGCATTAATTAATGGAATTAATTAAATTATACTTAGTGTCCGCATTGATGAGATCTGCACTTCAGCAAATTAAATGTAATTATCTTTTGTGAAATCTGTAACATTGAAGAGTCATATTCATTGTACATGCTCTACTTTAAATGCAGTGTTGTCTCTTTAATACAGCATAAAAGCCAAAACCAAAGCCAAAACCAAAGATTACATCAGCCACTCAGAACAAACATCCAATTATAAGAACTCAAAGCAAATATACCGGTATATAACTAGCACCAAGCACTGGAAAATGCTTGTGACCATAAGTTGTGATTGGTTTTGGTGTATTTGTATCTGATTGCTTGAGTAGGAAGCACATGTTTTTTTTTAACCAACGATGGAGTGTAGTAAATTAAGCAAAACCAAAGCAATTCTGGAATATTTTCAAAACTCAATTCATTGAAGACTGCTCTATATTAGGTGCAAGATACAGTTGAAGCTCTCTTAAGAGACCACTTTGGGAATTCATTTTTAAGTGGTCGTAACTAGAGCTGGTCGCTTACGAGTATGGGCTGTCGCAAGTGACCACATGCTGAAACAATAGAGGCTCACTGCTTACAAAATGTACAAAAGCTAAAGTACAGGTCACGCATCCACAGAGATCGAAAACTTCTCTTATTCAGAAATCTGATGATTAAAAATAATATAATGTTTCATAAATGTGTAGCACAACAAGTGGTCACTTACAAGAGCTTAAAAACAAAGAAAACAACCAGTTGGTAATTCCCAAAAGTGGTCGCGGTTGCATACGGATGCCGGGAGCAGTCGCTTATGAGAACTTTTATTACATTAAGGACGGTGCCTCCTATTGTTACTGCGCATACGTTCTGCGCATAATTTCTCGCGTCATTAGCGCGCGCTCGAGCGCGCGCACATACAGAACATTGCAAAATCTCTTTAAGGCTAAGCTTGGCAGGGAAATATATGGTCGTTTTCTTCATATAACTTACAAAAACGCGTGGTGACCCCTACTTTTTATGTTATAAAATGGAAGCGGTAAATACCAGAGGAGAGCTGTCAGGGTTGATAATGGCTACGTTGCAATGATTTTTAATTAAAAAACACATAAACAGTAGCATTTGTTAAGTATTTTAAAGCTTTTTTATATTTATTGTTGCTTTCGTGTATGTCAAGGCAAATTCAAAGGAAATCTGCGAAAAAATATGTTTTCTTTTTTTCCGAGAAAATGCTATTTCAGCATTTTTTTCCAGATTGAAGCTTGATTATCTCTGAAAAATGCGTGGTTACCCCAATTTTCTTTTTGGAATCCAATAGCCCTTGCTAAGATCTGCTTTTCTCGCATAGTCATAAACCGCGCAAAAATACTTTGGTATTAGGAGGCACCGTCCTTAAGATTGAGTGACAATTCAAACAGGGTTTCATAATCAATGGTGGTCGTAACTAGAGCCTGGTCGCATACGAGAGTGGTCACAACGAGAGCTTCAACTGTATGACTAAATTAACTTTAATACAGCTGCAGTTACCAATCATTCGGCACCTTCATAGCATATTGCCAGCTATGACAAAATGTTGGTGGATGTCAATCAACTTTAATTTGCCTCCATTCTCTTTTACTTGGTTGTATTTAGTGTCAAGATTATTTTAAATTCTACGTTGAAATCTTGGGTTTTAATTGTTTATATATAAAATATAATTTCTGCATGTAGGCCCAAACAAAATTTGAGTAATTATGTGCATGCCATATTTTGTGGTCATTCATACGCATGCAAATGGTGGTTGAGAAACCCGACATAATTTGCCTATCCAACCATCAATAACTCAATGGATTGGAATTTAGGGAATTTAACTGCATGTTGTATAATTTATTGAGCAATTAACAGTGATATGTGCCTCAAATAACAGTTTGCTCCATGATCGTTTGTGAGAATACAAGTCATTGTGTTATTTCAGAAAAAAAACACACACCCCCGATGAATGGCAAGATTTTTTTACCCCTCTGCTCGGATTTCTGAGACAGCTAGACCCCCTCCCACGCAAATTCCATTCATTTTGGGAGTAGACGACCTGGACAATATGAATTTTGTCTACAAAGACAATCACTAAAGCGCTTTTTCTTCAGGAACTGGAATTTAAATTGCTTACCTCCAAGGGTCTGTTGGTCAACTGGAACTCTTGTGTCTTTCATTCAAGCATTCAAGTTGTGATTGATTCATTTACGAAATATGCATTCTGCTGGCTGTCAGATCATAATGCTTTAAACAATTACATATGCAGAAGGGGGTGCAAAAGGCCTGGGTAACACAATAAAAAAGTTCCAGGCATTACACTCAGTTCACGGGTGCATGCAGCCTCAGGGTACAACAATAAAAAATTTCCAGGCATCAAACTTGTTCGCGGGCACATGCAGCCTGGGTACCACAATAAAAAAGTTCCAGGCATTACACTTTGTTCGTTGAGTGCTTCAATTCTGTCAATTGTATCCTAGAGTTGTGTTTCCCCCTTTTATTGGGCTTATTCTTTTGGAGTCACAGAACCTACATGTATGAACCGTATAGTTTGAAAGACTACAGTACATTTTTCAAACGCTAAGTAGTTCTTCAAAGCAAAGTTGTCATTAAAAATGACCCCTGAGAAACGTTTTTTAGGTTCAGACCCCTCCCTCCTGCCCGGATTTCCAGAGCCCTCAACCCCCCCCCCCACCCCCTCCCGCAAGAATTTGCATGTGTTTTTTTTTTCTGAAATAACCCATTAGCCATTGAGAAGGATCATTCAAATTTTATAATGAGGAACAGTAAAAAGTCATTGAAGATGTATTGTCATTTTTTTTAAATAAATTCTTGAGACTGGGAACTAAATTGACTGTTCAAAACAAGTGAAGTTTCAAGAGAAGCTTTCGGCAAAGATGTGCATGGAGTTAATATTAATTGGCACCCAACAAAACTCAACTTTATGTTAAGACTTTAATCCCGGCATGTCCTCTTTGTCCAAGATTAATTGTCCAGGTTTTGTTCTTCTTTAGTTTTTGTTTTGCTGGTATTTCTCTGAAGAGGGAATTAGAAAAGTATAATTTCATAATTCAATATGTCATGTTTTTGTATCCCTGTATTATACTGTTCCAAGGATCAATAATGTCTGAGTCTTACAAAAATTACTCACACTTTTTAGCAAAAAAAATGCTTTCATGTTATAGTATTTTAAATTTGACAGTAATGAATTTTGCTTACGTTACTGTGATATGCTTGCAACACAATGTCTTAACATGCAAGTTACATTGATTTTTTAATTAAAGATTTGAAACTTCAACTGAATAATGCAATCATTCAACAGTAGCGTCCATTTGAATATTGAATGTTGATTTGATTAATGGCAACATAGCTCAGAGAGGTGATAGTAAATCTGGAAAACAAAGTGGAAATTAAGCATTTTGATGCTTTCGAAGTGCTGCTCTGATTTGCCCTTCTGTGATTAAGTTGGGTTTTCTTTTTGTTGTTTCCTCTCCCTCTTGATTTGCCTTTGCCACCTTTTGATCTTCTACTTTACACACTACAGAAAACCCTGAAAGTGTAGCATTAAATATGCAATAAGAACTTTGTCTTGCTTCTCTGATAGTGACCTTTTGATCCCCATACATGTATAAACATTTATAAAAATGGACAAAAAAAAGTTTATGTAATATAATATTACACAAAAAAATTTGGGATCGGAGATCTACAATACAATGCAAAATGGTTGAGACACTCCTCGTAAAAAACGATAACTTTTCTTTACCTTAATACGTTTTAATTTGTTTTCACTTGTGGTATTAAGTTATTTCTTTTGACCCCCTCTCCCTATTACAAGGTTGTAACTGAAAAAAATGGAATGTAAATTTGACGTGAAAAAAATTAACATTGATAGGGGAGAAGGGGATGTCAAACACATAAAATTAACGATGTTTAAAAAGGCGCAAAATTATGAGTGTCTCAAGTGTTTCTGCATAGCATTGTAGATACGGTGGCCTAATGGCTAGCTCGTGGGACTCCAGATCGAGCAGTCTGATTGCGAGTTTGAGCCATGGCCAGGGTCATTGTATTGTGTTATTTGCCATGGGCAAGGCACTTTACTCTCACAGTGCCTCTTTCCACCCAGGAGTATAAATGGGTACTGGCGAATACTGGGGGTAACCTGCGATGGACTAACATCCCATCCAGGGTGAGCACCAATACTCCTAGCTGCTTCATGCTACGGAAACTGCAGGTGTTATAAAGCACTGGCTGGCCCATTGGGCTTTCCTTTTTTACTTTGTAAAACTCTATAAAATGCTGAATTAAGTAATTTAAAACATGTTGTAGCTCTTGTGGACAAATGCTGAATTATAGTACTAGCTGGTAATTAACATCCACAATAAATTTTAAATAATTTACACATACATACCAACAACAGCATTTATTATATCCTGGTCAAGGTCTTTTTAGCCCTTTCCCCCTTAACAGAGCATCTGGGTAAAATCTGTTCAGCAGCTTCAGGGCAACTTTGGTTCTTGTGTTGCAGGTTTTGACAGAGGCGTTCAGAGCAATTTTAGCAATGAAAACGCCAGTTGCTATCTCAACCCACTATCAACAAAAATTAAACTTAAGTTAACACTTAGTAAAAGACCATGCATTTCTATGGTTCATAATATGTACTTATTGACTGAGTGGGAGGGCCGGACGAGAAAATATTTGGCTCGAGGTCAGGATGTACGGACCGAGCCCAGCGAGACCCGTGCATCCTGACCTTGAGCCAAATATTGTCCAGTCCGGCCTGACCTAACTCAGTCAATAAGCATTTTATTATATGACCACTGAATTTTTTTTGGGGGGGGGGTGCATTTTTTAAGAGCCATTTATGGTAACACGTTATTTTGAGAAGTCGTAAAGTGCATTTGAACCATGAGGTGTTTACAAAGTATTCAAACTTATATTAAAATCCTCCACTTTTTACCGAAGTTTCAAGTGTAGCAAGCAAATGTTTACAATGGGGCGCCATTTTTGGAGTACTACAGCAAAGGATTGACACAACGCTTTGGTTAATGCTCGTCTCGGTGAAAACTGAATTGAATATAAAACAGCCGAAATACACTATATATTAATACAGACTTGGTATGAACTGGAGACTTACTTTTCCACTTGAAAGAAAAAGATTTTGGATGCTGACAATAAGACATGGCTTGGAATGGACCAAGGATATTTAACTAAACTCAAACTGTCGAGCTTTGGCAGTGGTAAACTTTTATGCGTATAGCTGAGGATTTTGCTTCGATCACTTCATTTAATTCCCTTCGGCTTCGAGTTGTTTTGTTTATTGAGGATTAATTCTTAACATATTCCGTTGCTGCTTAGTCCGTGAATTCTTCAGATCAATGGATGTTGAACAGTTTTGAACTTCCCCTCATGGTCGTCGTCCAGATAGCGCTCAAAATGCTTTCAGTGAGAACTGGCATGGCAGGAGATAGTCAGGTTCGTATGTATTCCACTATATTTTGTCTTTGTTGCAATATAAAAGTTATACAGAAGATTTTCAAGCTCAGCAGGAGGAATTTCAATGACATGTTTGTATTTTTTTCTTCGTTTCGTTTAGTGGTTTATTTCTAGCTTTGGTTTGTATTTTTGGCAATTTCGACACTTGCACATGCTCCCAGGGCAGTCTATCGAAAATTACACCGCCCTTGCATAGCCAATCAGATTGTGAGTTTGCCTAATAGTCGGTCACGGGTAATATGCTAATTAACAATAATAATATTAGATTATGAGCTCGAATTTTGCCTTCGCGTGCCAACAAGACCGCCAGCTACACAGGCTAATAGTTGATCAGCATGGCATTCCACTGTTTGAACTTACCCCAAGATCTATTGCTGTTTCTCTGTTGACTTTCCCAAACTGGGGGATCTGCAAACTATCAGCTACCAGGGGTGCATCAGAATGTTCAGAAACTATATTACAATAGAAATAATGAAAACAGACACTTGTATTAATGTGTCATTCCAGAAAATATCCATACCCCCACCACGGAGGGTTATTTTGTTTGGACCCCCCTACCCCTTCGGAATTTCCATTCCAGCGAGTGTTTGATGAAACCCCCCCTACCCTCCGGAATTTCCATGAGTTTTAATCTGAAAATTCCCTACCCCCTGGAAATTAAAACCCTTTTTATACTAGAAAAATAGCGACAAAAAGCTTACCAGTTAGCGCAACCTTTATTTTGATCACTTTCATCAACACGCACACGGCTAACACAGCTTATATTACAGAAAGAATAAACAATAACAATGAATGTGAATCGCAAATTTAATCCAAAAAAAGAAAGAATATCTTTCTTTCCAATCAAAAATTTAACTTACTTGCCTTGAAGTCTGATTATGTTTTTGTTTTCAAGAGATTTTGCCATTGCTAGCGCTTGCACGGCGAAGGAATCGTTCGCGTTCGTAACAAAGCTGAGCAACCTGGCTTTTCCAAGAAACAACGGTCAGGGGACTGGGAAGGAGTTTTGGTCGGGCCATTTTGATACGGTTCGGAGGTTCGTGCCTGCAACTTCAAGAGACATTTTTTGAGAGGCGATAAACTAAGAAAATAAAAGATGCATGAAAGAACAAGATGTTTGGGGTTATTTCAATGGTCAGAACGTTTTGATTTGGCTTGGTTTCATTCTCCGATAATAGAGACAAAGTATGTAAGTATTTCTTACGAATTTTGATGTGCTTGTTCAGAAAGGAAACCCTCTGGAAAGAAAACTCTTTTTGTACCCCCTCCCCTTCGGAAATTTATCACTTTTAGACCCCCCTACCCCTCGGAATTTCCGTGACCCTCCATGGGGGGTATGGATATTTTCTGGAATGACACAATGTATGATTATTAGTCATGCCATCGATCGTGTTGCAGATTGATACTCGTCCAAACTTTAACATGTATTAACAAGGACTTATTTTTTACTCAGGCTCATTAAGTACAGCTTTAATTTGTTGAAGACTGGAAACCTACAAATGAGGTGATTTAGTATCAAAGTCACATGCCGGGTTGTTTGCCTGCCTGTTTTTGTAAAAAGAACTAATGAAAAGGCTCTTAAACGTGATGCAAAGACACGCAAAGTGATTTTATTCACCATTTTCTATTTGAAGGAGATCGAGATGGTCTTTCCAGAAGTTCAAATTTTAAGGCCAATTCAAAGATTTGAAAGGATTTATTTTCACAATTCCTCTATGTCGAACTGCTCGATTTAATAGAGAAGAAGTTTCAAGCCATTTATAAGTCTGAAAATGCTCTTCTGTTTTGGGCGGATAAATTTTTCACCCTGCTGACAGAAACAAAGCAGTAAGCATTGTGCATTGTTTCTGCTAATGTTTCACTTCTTTTAATGGAATAAATGTTTTAGTGTTTAAAAAGCTGTTTGTCAATGACCCTGTTTGTCAATGACCCCTTAGTGGTCATACAAACATTTATTTCAAGTGTGAAAAACACGGAAAAAGTTTTAAAATATGCTATTTTTTGCTTTTGACATGGGCATTTCATATTGCTGTTTTTAACGTCTTCAAGGATGTCTGGAAGCCATCCACAGGAGACAATTACTCATTGCTCAAAGGGTGTTTGAGAACAAGTTCGACAAATTTGCCATCATAAGTCCTCGGCAACACTGCAAACCTCTTATTCCTTTTTTTTAAAGTAAGCGTTAAGCTTATTGTTTAAGCTTAAGTGTAAAAAGTGTTGATTGGTGAAAATTTACAGAACCTTTGATAGATGTTCTCGCAGATAAGCCGCATCCTCGATTTGGAATGAAATTTCTGGGGAAAAAGGTGCGGCTTATACGCCGGTGTTTATGGTATTGAGTTTGTTCATTAAATACCCACTGTCTATGATCTCTATAATGCTCCTCGGATAAACCATTCCACATGTTTTCCATGCGAGTAATAAAATGATACATGGTAAATGGTCTTTAGCTTTTGTTCTTCCACAATCATCTCATTCTGATAAAAATCCATGAGGTAGTTGTAGAAAAAATGAAGCCCGAAGTTTTGAGTGACTGTACTTCTTAGCCTACAGTTGTTTTTCCTGGATTTCTCAGACTCTTGAGTACTTGTAGAAATGCAGTTGGCCTGTTGACATAAGTTGATGTCGTGAAATAGGCATAGATGTGATTTGTGTGGCTTGGCCGAATTGTGGAACCTGTCCATAAGCACAAATTGCCTCGACATGCCCGTGTACGGATGCTGCATTTCGTTGTTGCCACAGTCTTCCTTGCCCTCTTCCTCGCGCACTTGACCACTCCTGTACTCTGCAGGAACGATTTCTGGGAAACTGTGAATGATTTCTGGGAAACTGTGGTTCTAAGGAAAACAATTAAAAACAATGTAGTGGAGAAGTTAAACGTTTTATATAGTGTGCGTACAATGATCAAACTAATAGCTAAACGACTTTTCATATTATGTTCACAGTTAATTCTTTTGACATGGGCATTTCATATTGCTGTTTTAACGTCTTCAAGGATGTCTGGAAGCCATCCACAGGAGACAATTACTCATTGCTCAAAGGGTGTTTGAGAACAAGTTCGACAAATTTGCCATCATAAGTCCTCGGAAACACTGCAAACCTCTTATTCCTTTTTTTTAAAGTAAGCGTTAAGCTTATTGTTTAAGCTTAAGTGTAAAAAGTGTTGATTGGTGAAAATTTACAGAACCTTTGATAGATGTTCTCGCAGATAAGCCGCACCCTCGATTTGGAATGAAATTTCTGGGAAAAAGGTGCGGCTTATACGCCGGTGTTTATGGTATTGAGTTTGTTCATTAAATACCCACTGTCTATGATCTCTATAATGCTCCTCGGATAAACCATTCCACATGTTTTCCATGCGAGTAATAAAATGATACATGGTAAATGGTCTTTAGCTTTTGTTCTTCCACAATCATCTCATTCTGATAAAAATCCATGAGGTAGTTGTAGAAAAAATGAAGCCCGAAGTTTTGAGTGACTGTACTTCTTAGCCTACAGTTGTTTTTCCTGGATTTCTCAGACTCTTGAGTACTTGTAGAAATGCAGTTGGCCTGTTGACATAAGTTGATGTCGTGAAATAGGCATAGATGTGATTTGTGGCTTGGCCGAATTGTGGAAACCTGTCCATAAGCACAAATTGCCTCGACATGCCCGTGTACGGATGCTGCATTTCGTTGTTGCCACAGTCTTCCTTGCCCTCTTCCTCGCGCACTTGACCACTCCTGTACTCTGCAGGAACGATTTCTGGGAAACTGTGAATGATTTCTGGGAAACTGTGGTTCTAAGGAAAACAATTAAAAACAATGTAGTGGAGAAGTTAAATGTTTTATATAGTGTGCGTACAATGATCAAACTAATAGCTAAAACGACTTTTCATATTATGTTCACAGTTAATTCTTTTGACATGGGCATTTCATATTGCTGTTTTTAACGTCTTCAAGGATGTCTGGAAGCCATCCACAGGAGACCAATTACTCATTGCTCAAAGGGTGTTTGAGAACAAGTTCGACAAATTTGCCATCATAAGTCCTCGGAAAACACTGCAAACCTCTTATTCCTTTTTTTTTAAAGTAAGCGTTAAGCTTATTGTTTAAGCTTAAGTGTAAAAAGTGTTGATTGGTGAAAATTTACAGAACCTTTGATAGATGTTCTCGCAGATAAGCCGCACCCTCGATTTGGAATGAAAATTTCTGGGAAAAAAGGTGCGGCTTATACGCCGGTGTTTATGGTATTGAGTTTGTTCATTAAATACCCACTGTCTATGATCTCTATAATGCTCCTCGGATAAACCATTCCACATGTTTTCCATGTGAGTAATAAATGATACATGGTAAATTTTGCTTTTGTTCTTCCACAATCATCTCATTCTGATAAAAATCCATGAGGTAGTTGTTAGAAAAAATGAAGCCCGAAGTTTTGAGTGACTGTACTTCTTAGCCTTCAGTGTTTTTTCCTGGAATTCTCAGACTCTTGAGTTACTTGTAGAAATGCAGTTGGCCTGTTGACATAAGTTGATGTCGTGAAATAGGCATAGATGTGATTTGTGGCTTGGCCGAATTGTGGAACCTGTCCATAAGCACAAATCGCCTCGACATGCCCGTGTACGGATGCTGCATTTCGTTGTTGCCACAGTCTTCCTTGCCCTCTTCCTCGCGCACGATGTTGACCACTCCTGTACTCTGCAGGAACGATTTCTGGGAAACTGTGAATGATTTCTGGAAACTGTGGTTCCTAAGAAAAACAATTAAAACAATGTAGTGGAGAAGTTAATGTTTTATATAGTGTGCGTACAATGATCAAACTAATAGCTAAACGACTTTTCATATTATGTTCACAGTTAATTCTTTTGACATGGGCATTTCATATTGCTGTTTTAACGTCTTTCAAGGATGTCTGGAAGCCATCCACAGGAGACAATTACTCAATTGCTCAAAGGGTGTTTGAGAACAATTTCGACAAATTTGCCATCATAAGTCCTCGGAAACACTGCAAACCTCATTATTCCTTTTTTTAAAGTAAGCGTTTAAGCTTATGTTTTAAGCTTAAGTGTAAAAGTGTTGATTGGTGGAAAATTTACAGAACCTTTGATAGATGTTCTCGCAGATAAGCCGCACCCTCGATTTGGAATGAAATTTCTGGAAAAAAGGTGCGGCTTATACGCCGGTGTTTATGGTATTGAGTTTTGTTCATTAAATACCCACTGTCTATGATCTCTAATGCTCCTCGGATAAAACCATATCCACATGTTTTCCATGTGAGTAATAAAATGATACATGGTAAATGGTCTTTTGCTTTTGTTCTTCCACAATCATCTCATTCTGATAAAAATCCATGAGGTAGTTGTAGAAAAAATGAAGCCCGAAGTTTTGAGTGACTGTACTTCTTAGCCTTCAGTTGTTTTTCCTGGAATTCTCAAGACTCTTGAGTACTTGTAGAAATGCAGTTGGCTGTTTACATAAGTTGATGTTGTGGAAATAGGCATAGATGTGATTTGTGTGGCTTGGCCGAATTGTGGAACCTGTCCATAAGCACAAATCGCCTCGACGTGCCCGTGTACGGATACTGCATTTTACGGAGCCCTGTTTAGTGCCATATTGATGATGTAGAGCCCTGTTAGTGCCATATTGATGATGTATTCTTTTTTCTTTTGGCGAACACTTTCTTACCTTTGGCGCGACTTTTTTTCTTTGGCGCGACTTGTTCTCTCTGGCGCGACTTTTTTTCTGGCGCGACCTTTTTTTGTCTGGCGCTCATTTGTAGACCGCTACTAGATTTATTGCGGGCTCAAAGTTCGAACACACGTTGTGGTTGAGCAAGATGGCTGACTCGGCTGACAACGATCTAGTGAAGGCAAGTATTTTATTTAGTGCTGCATACGCCGTATTCATCGTGAATGAATAGAGAGAATGAATAGAGGGAAAGCAGCTAGTTTTTATAGTTTTCGCTTTTTTCTGTGTTTACAGTGCAAAATGTGACCCTCCACGGGAAAACAGGGATAAAGGTGATAGCACCTCACAACACGCTAACACAGCACGCTAGTGTGTCCAAGGACACGCTGTGATGTGCATATTTATTGCGTAGGACAATGAAGGACACACTAGGTTTGTTTCGGAGATGTTAACACGCTAAAACCTTTGTTTGAGTTAGCGTGCTAAACATGTCACGCTTAGCGTGCGAATTGGCACGCTAGAACACGCTAGAACACACTAGAACACCCTAGAGTAAAAATAAACATGGCAGAAAAATTGCGATCTCGTTAAAAAGTGAAGAAGGAAGAGATCGGAAAACAACTAGGCTAAATTAGCGTCCTATCGAACGACGAACAAGAGAGACTATCCCGAATATTAAAGGTCAAACCATACATAAAATTTAGCAAATTGATCGCCCTCCTTATTTAAATATTGATGTATGTGAAATATACGCAGTTATTATTACTTTGATGTTCTTTTACTTTGTGTTAAACATTAATCGTGATTGTTATTGCTCTGCAAATCCAGCGTCGCCATTATTCATACGAACACGTGAATTCAAAACAAAAATATATTATGGGATGAAAGTATTGTTTTTGTAACTATGGCTACACATAAACATCTTTTCATCATGTGATTCGGCTGTGGGTCTTTGACCAACCATAACCAAATCATTGCTGTTTATCATGGAGAGTTTTAGAACAGAAGTTTCCTATATGCATGTTATGTCGGAAGATGTTGATAGTTTTGGTGAAGTTGCTGAGTTATACTTTGAAGCGCGAGAAAACTGCCGACGATGAAGAGGCCTACGATTCGCCATGGGACGACGAAAACAGTTCAGAGAGCGGTGAAGAATCTTATGATGAAGAGGATTCCATGTGTATTGATTAGCTTGGAAACGGACGTATCGGAGAAAGCAAAAGTAACCGCATTTGTCACTAATACGTGCAAATGCAAATTTGGCGAGGGTGAAAAATCGTGCAGCGCAAGCCTTTCACTGGATGACTTTGTTGACAGCAGAAACAAACTGCCATGAACATACTTCTACAGAACTTGATCTAGTCATCCTGGGAGCAATCCAAAGCTCGCTGAATTGCAAATGAAGTAAGCGTTTTCCGTCGGGTCACACAAGCATCGCAAGCAACACGCATGACTTTTTTATTATCATGGGAAAAGAATTTGCAAGAAGACATTCTTATTTTTGCACTGCTTAAACAAGAACAGATTCTGTAGCCTTGTTAAACACTATAGGAAGAACGGATTGACTGTGGCGCGTGAATGGAAACAAGAAACAACTTCCAAGTAGTGCGTTTTCTTCTGAAAACCATCGAACAGGTAGTTAAATTTATCCTGAACACTGCCGAAGAGCAAGCTCTCATTCTCCCTGGACGTGTTCCTGGATTCAAGAGAATTGATGTACGTTTACTGCCGTCTGTCCTTACAAAGCACGGTCTTTGGAAAACTTATTGTGACATAAATACGAGTGAAGGCCAAAACCACGTTGGTTACTCCAAGTTTTGCGATCTCTGGAATCAACTTTGTCCGTTTGTGTTAATTATGCGACCTGCGACTGACTTGTGTTGGACTTGTCAAAAAAACAACAATTTAATCCAGAAGACTGCAAATCTACCCGAAGCTGAAAAAGTCGAAGCCGTCAGGACTCAGGAAGAACATCTTCGTCTTTCCTCTGGGGAAAGAGATTTTTATAAGAACTGTTGTCGGGAATCAAAAGAAAGTATTGCCCAGCATCTGCAAGGAGTTGATTTTAGCGTCAGAACGTGAAACATGTTCTTACGATGGCATTGTTCATTACTCTTATGACTATGCGCAGCAGCTGCATTTACCCGTCGGATCCGGCGTCAGCCAGGACCCATTTATTTTAAAGCTCCTAGGAAATGCGGAATCTTTGGAGTGTGCTGTGAAGCTATTCCAAGGCAGGTGAACTTTCTCATCGATGAGAATGTGTTGACTGGAAAGGGTGCCAACAGCACAATTTCTTATGTACATTTCTTTTTCCATCGCCATGGGCTTGGCGAGACAGAAGTACAACTCCATGCTGATAACTGTGGTGCCCAAAACAAGAACTCTGCGTTTTTTATGGTACTACCTGTGGCGTGTAATGAACGGCCTCCACGAGGTGATAAACTATAACTTTTTATTGCCCGGCCACACCAAATTTTCACCCGATTGGTGTTTTGGATTACTAAAAAAAAAAAACAAGACGGACCTTCATTTCGTCGCTATTTGACATTGCGAGATCAGTGGAGCAATCTGCAACTGCAAACATAGCTGAACTTGTTGGACTTCACAACGGAACAGTTTTAGTTCCAGCCTATGACTGGGTAACTTACCTAGGAAATTACTTTAAAAAGCTGCCCAAAATTAAGTCTTACTACCATTTTCGTTTTCATAAAGATTACCCAGGTACCGTATTTTGTAAAGAGTATTGGTACTCTCAAGAGACGGCTGTCAACCTAGTGCGAAATGGAAGAGCTCCAGACTCTGGCGAGCTACCGCCAACGATTACTCCTAGCGGAATCAGCCGGGAACGGGCCGAATATTTGTACAAAGAAATACGGGAGTTTTTGTCGGGATGGAACAGAGGATTTTGTTGCCCCTCCAGTCCCACTGTAAACTAGGAACTTTGGTTTCGCTTCAGTTACGATAATGTATATATAGCTTTGTTTAAGTTATCATTAAAAAGTTTATGTGCAAATTGTTATTTATTGTTTTGTCATACTTTGGTAAGTTATTTAAATCGTATTAAACGACTCGATCCTCAAAATCTTGAGTGTCTAGTTTTTTTTAATTCAATTTTCAGACGAAAAAACAAAGAACTTATTATTTGCACTTTTTCATAGCAGGCAATGCCAGAAAGTTACTTTGTTCGTGCCATTCGAGGCCATTCAAATTTTCATGCGATCCGTCGAAGGCCGACCAGAAGTTTATCTTCTCAACCTTGATTGTGTCAGTTTACTAAACAGTATTTCGGATGACTTTTTTTTTTAACTTCAAACCTTTTAAAAATGATTTTAACGAAATGGAGCCAAAGCGAGAGTTCAAATAAACCAGCCGCGCAAGGAGAGCAAATCAGTAGGAAAAAAACCGGAAAGCCCACTCGGCTAAAAGCGAACAAAAAAATAACAAAGATAAATACTTTGTTAACAAGTAAACGAAGGAACACCGTCCGCTCCGCTAATTGAGTACGAGCTAACTTTTTGCCGGCCCAAATGAGTCGTAAACATGAACGATTAGTGCCAAAAAAGTTGTCATAATTAGAACTATTGTCATTATCGGCAAACCTACCACTCCTTTTTTTTCTCACCTATTGTCAAGAGCATGCGACCAAACATATACGGTATAAAAGAATTGTAAATTTCAATTTCCATCACCTTTTCATTGGCCTGTAGTTTGTTTACCACCGAGCTTAAGGCTGTGTATAAATAGCTGACAAGCATAACTGTTTGTGTATGCTTAGAGTACTATCCTGAACTATTCAGAAGAGAAAATCAAGTTTTGAGATGGCGTATCGCAATCTTACCAAAGTTCCTAAATTATGCCTAGTCTATTTTAGCATTGACAAAACAACATGTATTGTTGATACCAAAAAGATTAGGAGCAAAGATAGTGGAGAACCATTTTCCAATGTGGGGCCTGAAAGCGGAGCCAAAGTAACTCTCAGATCCAGAAGCGAATTCCTGGAAGCAATGGTGATTGCATCAGATGGTAAGCTAATTTAAAACTTCTACTGTTTACTGTTTTAAAGTTAACCGAGTTATCGTCTTCTTCTGATAAAACATGGGCTTACAGTGTTTGTTTCCTTTCTTTGCAGATAACGAGGAACAGCTAAACCGGAAGGAACGATCTTTCGTTGAAGATCCAGTGAACGCGCATCTTTTTGCTGAAGAGGAAACGAGAACGAGAAAGAGGCAACAACCGCCAAATCCAGGCCAGAGCGCGAAAAGGGCAAGAACACAAGATAACCAAAATGATAATGAGGTGAGTTGGCCTTCTATGACAGGAGAATGATAAGTTTATAAACGGATTTATTCACAACTTCTAAGGCTAATTTACACGCTACGATTTGTCGGCCCGGTTTGGCCTGATTGATTAAGAAAATGAATACAAGCGGATGAAAATCAGCACGATTTCTAAAAATCTGTAGCAGCGCGATCAATCCTAAAATAGAAATCGGGCTGAAAATTGTAGCGTTTAAATAAGCTTGCATGACAAACGCCAGCTAGGGCGTGCGTTTCTCAAAATTCCCAATTTGATTTTGAAAGCTTAATTCTAAAATTTTACAGCTTCTTGAAGCGAATCGGGCTGTTTGCACTCCAGAATTACACCAATCGATTGAAGAAAAAAAGAAACGGTTTTGAAACAATACTACTCGGGCGTTCGGAACTTTATAGAAACGCACATGATATCCGATTGTCTATCTTATTAGTTGCGTACACACTATGCCCAAACACGTTTAGTCTAATCATTGGCGGTGTATTGCACGAGTAAGCGGGCTTGACAAGTGAGATTAAACCACAGAATGAATGTTCGCACTCAATTTGTCGGTTTATGTGTAATTGAAAACAATTCGGGGTTGTTGCGTGCGCTTTTTCCCGACAACCTTTCTCGAAACAGCTGTTACAGCTGGTTCGAGAAACGTTGACGGAAAAAAGCGCACGTGACTATCCCGACAGGTATTGTGGGTAGTTTGACAGCTAGTGTCAGGAACGTACCTTGCTGATCATATCCCAGATTACCTTTCGGGATTGTCGCGTGCGCTTTTTTCCGACAACATTTCTCGAAACAGCTGTATAACGCAAATTCCGTAACGCTTATTTCATATTAAGGCAGCCTACTTACCTTTACTTTCTTATGGCCATTTCCGACTAGTTCTTTTTTCAACTCAGTTCCAAATGAGATGTTTTAACCCACAGCGAACCACTCGGTGATTCTCACGATAATGCGAAAATGTAAACGGTTAATTATTATCTAGCAATTAGAATTGAAGCATTGTGATATAAGTAAATAGCGCGTGCGTTACCTCAGTCCATTACAATGAACTAAAATTGAAATTGTTTCTTGCGCTACAGGCTCAAATGCTGCAAACATTCCTAGCAGAGCAAGAGGCAAGGCAAGCCCGTATCAAGCAACAACGAGTGCCAAAAAGTAATTCGAGAGATGCTAGCATCCAATGTGACAGGAACGACGCTGCGACCCCGAGTCAAAAGTCCGATGTGGCCGTTCAGACGGATTTCGTGGATGTCATGGGAGACCTGAGGGAGCAAGTACAGAACCTAACACAGATCGTCGCTGAGCTGACTGCCCTAAAGTCTCAGAAACAACGAGAGTCCACCATGATTCACCGACCGCTATTGGCTGAGCTGCTGTCAGACGACACATTGAGCGATTTAGCTGAGTTCTGCCCAGACAGCTCCGAGAATTGCAGCGTCACCGCCGCTGAGACTCCTCTGCCCGGTCTCCAGCTACCCTCAGTCGTCGGAAGACCCGATGCTTTCGCACATCAGCCCCTCTCAAACAGTTCGCCAGTAACTTATCCCTCGCGAGCACCACTGACAGTCGTACAGCAGAACAGACAGGTGAACAATCCCACGCACGGCCCCACAGACGAGCAGCGTCGCCAAGTAGAAGCAATCCTCTTCATGGGAAAGGAGATGTCAACCACCGCCTTGGCGTCCGTCGATGTTCTTTTCACAGAAAGCGAGTTGGCTAATGGAAACACGGGTGGCACATTTGGCTACGCCAAACTAGATGAACATAAACTGAACTTCCTGTGTTTGAGGCTTCGCCAAAAGTTTGACTCGCCATCATTTGCAGGGCAGTGGGAGAATGTGCGTATAAAAATCAACTCCAAGTGTAGGGGCAAGAGGAGGACTGTAGTTAAGAGATTAAAACAAAATGCAAGTCAGTAGTAACTCCGTAAATATCGCTAGCTTTTTCACTAGACATATTTGCTTGATGTAAACAGTTATAAGTGGCTGTAGAGATTAAAACAAAAAGCAACTCATTAGTACATTTGTAATTATCACTAGCTTTTTCACTAGATATATTTGCTTGATGTCAACAGTTATAAATGGCTGGAAATGTCTTAGTTTTTTAGGTGCTCCATTGTAAGGCTGTAATGTTTCCATTAAATTCAGTTACTTGTCAACTTCAGTTTTTGTTGTTTACAAGCTCCAGTCGCGTTTTCTTTTTAATTTTTCCATACATTAAGTTGTCTGTAATTTTTTTTCCGCGGACGTGTACAGAGTTGACAGCTCATGGAAAAAGTTTACAGATGAATGTATGGGAAAGTTAGAAACGCAACTGGACGCTCTGTATCTTAGCTTCATGCCCCAAATACTAGCGGAGAGTTTATACTCCGACCGATTTACACAGGTGGATAAGAATCGGCCCGATTTTAATCCTCGCGATACCAATATAATACGGGTTTCCATATGTATAGTCATGAGAATGTATTCGTAGTATATATTTCTACTGAAATCGATAATCCTCGTGGCGTTTTTGTTGATGGCTGGGAAACACAATCAAACAATATTTCACGACTACAGTCAAACCTGTATACGCGGGCAGTCGCCTCAAATTTTTAATCTCGCCAAAAATGTCTTAAACAGCCCGGGATGACAAAAATAACAGCACACATGACTCAATTAACATATATTTAAACTTTACCTGAATAATGTAAACACTGACCACTCAAACAAAGGATGGTCCGCCTGTGATGCGAACAACAACTTTTATCGGCAGAGATTGACAAGGCGTTCCAAAGTCGTCAATGAACCGCGCGAACACTGGAACTGAATCTTAACCATGCAGGGGGAAATGTCTGATAAACATGTTTGTCACCGTGTATTAAAAAGCTGAATCAGAGGGACTCTCTGCACAAAGCCATATCAAGGCTTCTTTTAAATA
Organism: Desmophyllum pertusum; assembly: GCA_029204205.1. Taxonomy (NCBI): domain Eukaryota; kingdom Metazoa; phylum Cnidaria; class Anthozoa; order Scleractinia; family Caryophylliidae; genus Desmophyllum; species Desmophyllum pertusum. The sequence continues at coordinate 811,290 of MU826844.1, read as the reverse complement.
TTCTGGAGAAGAATCTAAACGAATTGTATCAATTTTTATTGCTCAATGTTTTCTTTTCAATCGAAGCGGGGGGCAAGTATTACCTGCTTCTTCACACTGTTCCACGTTCTTATTAAGACGGATAAAACACTGAGTTCGAATATTGAAACTGAATCTCGCCTTTAATTTCGAAACTGCATCGCAACAACAGCGACCGATAGTTTAAATACAAGGTCGAGCCAGTGTCGAGCTACAATCAAATCCGGGAAGCTGTTGACATGCAGCCATTTTATCGTCAGTGAGCTTAGACAGAACGGTAAGTATTTGTATGCATCAACGTGTAATCTCAATACTCTCTCTCTCTTTCGAAAACTCTTTAGTTAAATTTTGCGTGAGATCTCGCACGCTAAGCGTGTTGTGCTATTTCGCACGCTAAGCGTGTTGTCGCACGCTAGCTTTTGTTTTCGAAGCTTAACACGCTTCTTTGTTTGACTGCATTGTTCGTATGCGCACGCTTATTGTTGTACGAAACAACGGAGTTTTCTACCGAAGTGTGCTCCTGAACACGCTTTAAGCGTGCTAAAACCAATTTCTTTTGTTTTAAAGTGGAAGTGTGTTGTGAGCGTGCTATCACCTTTATCCCTGTTTTCCCGTGGAGGGTCACAAATTATACCTAGAAAAACACAAAACCATGCTATGAACTCGAAAACCAGACACCAGGCAGAGCAAGCTTGATTCTTACTTTATTTTACGCCGATAACAAATTTCAAGTATAGCAATACTCTATAAATATCTAGTCTTATATTATGTTAAAAATTAAATAGAAAATCATTTTCTTAATCAAGTCTCAACCATATTATCATTTATTGGCGCTAGGTCTTTTAAACCTTCTGGGAGTAACCGCTGTCCTAAATCACCGATCACTCAAGTAAATCAACATGGCGGATAACGACCTTCGTAATCATTTAATTGAGGAATATTTCCATATGGGCTTCAATTACAAGGAAATCATTGATTGCCTCTTTTTAAATAATGAAATACGCCTAAGTCTACGACAGCTTAAAAGAATCTTAGCGGAAAAAAATCTCGGACAACGACGCTTCAGCGGCCTTGATGAGATAGCAGACGCCATAGAAGAGGAGCTAAAAGGAAGTGGAAGCATTGTCGGCTACAGAGCTATGTGGCAGAGATTAGTGGTTGACCATAATTTGTCTGTTAGCAAGGAATTTGTTCGGAATGCGTTGAGAATAATGGACCCTGAAGGGGTACAAAGGCGCTCAATGCATAGACTCCAAAGGCGACAATATCATGCAAAGGGCCCAAATTTTCTTTGGCACCTGGACGGATATGACAAACTGAAACCTTATGGGTTTTGTATACACGGTTGTATTGACGGATATTCGAGACAAATCATGTGGCTTGAAGTTGGGCGTACGAATAATCATCCAGGTGTTGTTGCAAGCTATTTTATTGACTGTGTGCAAAATGTTGGGGGCATCGCCTGTGTAATTCGTGGAGACATGGGAACAGAAAACGTGAGAATTGCTGCTATTCAACGTTATCTACGACATGAAGCCGGAGACAGTTGGTCAGGGGAGAAAAGCTTTCTTTACGGAAGATCAGTTGCTAATCAGAGAATAGAGGCATGGTGGGGGCAACTGCGAAGAGGTGCTTCTGATTGGTGGATTACTCATTTTAAAGATTTGAGGGACAGGGGACTATACTGTGATGCCAATGCTGTGCATGTGGAATGTCTACTGTTTTGTTACATGGCACTTATCCGTGAGGAACTCCAAAGAGTGGCTCGACTGTGGAACCTGCATCGGATTCGACCCTCAACAAGGAACAACAGTTCTCCCCATGGTCGACCTTGTCTCTTGTACCATCATCCTGAAATGACAGGAGCCGAAGAGTGCAAGCATGACGTTGACATTGACGAGTTAGATGTTGTTAGAGACATGTGTTGTGATGACCTTCCTATGGATTCATCGCCTGAATTTATTGCACTTGCTGAGCTAATCATGACAGAAGAAGGTCTTAGAATGCCAGAAACTGCTAATGAGGCACGGAATCTTTATTTGACTCTTGTAAACGAGATAGATAAATTAATGTAGCTTCACATTTATGAGAATGGTCTACCAGAAACGTGTTGAATATTCCGAACCGAAAAATTTGCGAAGCCAAGAAGAAAACCCTGTGGTGCTCCCAGTCCCATGAAATGAAAGAACCGACCTGGAAAATCTTTGTTTTGGGGGTATGTGTGTGTGTGGAGGGGGGGGGGGGGGGGGGGGGGGGATATGTAATAATAATTTTAGCGGTCTCACTGGTGTGTAAATAAGGAATGTATTCATTCGCATATTATCAGTTCATCGCTAACTCCCAACTTCTCCACTCCAGTGTATTCACTGTTCAGCCATCCGCTAGCATCTTGCTGTGCTCGCCGCCCCTACCCCCCCCCGACGATGCTCTATATTTTCCCGCCCTCGCTCCCTCTCTTATGCCTGTTCTTTTTCGCCATAGAAACCTTGGCCAGGCCTCTTCCATTCATTAACAAGTCACAATGGTGACCGGTGTAAATAGAATACTGTTAAAACAACAGCAAAGCATTAACAAACATTAGCATTATTAGCATTCCTTATCTCAAACGATTCATCGTTGTCGTTTTTTTGTCAAAAGAAGAACACTCACGCGATAAGGAGAAAATGGACAAAACTTTCCGCTGTCACTATTCATTGTAGAAAACAATAAAATATTAACCATAAGATATGTCTCTTAAGTGAAATCGATGTTCAATTCAACTGAGTAAACAAATATCAAATAACAAAACTGACTGATGCCGATGAACATGAAACGTTGACTATCGTCAATATAAATGTTAATGTGTAAGCACTGAATGCATTTGCATTCATCATAAACAGTAACTTTAACCCTTTAATGCCCGAGGGGTCTCCATTTGATGAGTAAAATAGTCTGGCGTTAGCCATGGTAAAATCTGTAAAAAGTCACTATTGGGCATTTGCATTGAGGGTTAACAAACAGTAACAGTAACAAATAGTTATTAGAAAATATACCACTGGGAAGTAAGTGGCATTTAAACAAACAGCTATATGACTGATGTCAAAATGAACATGAGACTTGGTGTATCATCAATATAAATGTTCACTGAATGCATTCACATTTAACATAAACGGTAACCTTTTACAGTAACAGTGTTCCAGCCAGTTAAATAGCAGCTGACAGGATTATTTTATGCAGGTGCAATGATTATGCTGTGCGTGGTTCCATCTAAAAGTGGGAACAAGAGAAGCTACAGAATGCGTGTATATTGAGGTCGTTGGTTTTTTTCTGAGAAATGAAAATTGAATGTACATTTCCATTTTTCAATTTTCAGGCCGAATAAAAATGAAAATTGAACATGCATTTGCATTTTTCATTTTTCAACTTTCAGAAAAAACGAATGACCTAATATACATGCATTCTACAGCCCAGCAACTTCCAAATCCAATTGTTCCAAAATGGCACAAGAGCTGCATTGCACATTACTTTTCAAGCAGTACCAAAACCACGTGCATTGAGAAATCCAAAGGTCATATCAGCTTTGAAGCTTTCATAATCACCATGTAATACTGGAAGGCGAAGGATATTTGAACATGTATTTGCTGTGGGAAACCTTGACAACCCCTCTGTTCCTGGTTCATGCAAAAACTCGACGGTGGCAGGTATCGCACGTTGTGGTAATACTTTGCAGCCAGTGGTGAAGAACAAAATGTCACTCAAGGTGATGTCAGAATCTTCCGCATCTTCTATGTCCTGCAGATAATCGCTCCATCTGGACAAAACAAGACTCTCAGTCAACCCTTTGAAGAACCAACAGGGCTTGTGTTAGGCCTGAATAATGTCTCCATTCTTTCTGCTGTCAGCTTCTCGGGTAGATCACAAAACAATGGCCTGAAACTATCAGGATACGTCTTGACTGCTTGTAACACCCCAAGGGCTGAGAGGCCATCTCGGAAGCTTTCAAGGGCTGGTTTACATCGCCTAAGAACAAACCACTGTGAAGTTGTGGCGACCATTTTCTTGACATCACCCAGTGTTTCAATTGGCATTGCCAAAGTCCCAGCCAGGTCAAGTACAGTTGATAAGTAGCCTTCCACTGTGCATCTCTTTGCTTTCTCTACAGTGTCCGAGTCATGCAGAGATTCAAGAGAAGACTTCAGCTCATGATCATAGACATCTTGCAATGGCACTGTCAAAGGTTGGTCACTGAGAAGAGCTTCAAACCTGACAGGGGAGAGAAAATGTGGTGCAAGTCCTCCGTGCACGAGTGACATTACAATCATGAGTCCTGCAACAAAGTAGTCATTATCTTCTAAAGACTTTACATTGTATGACAGGAATCTGCTGTTCTCTGGACCACACAGAAGTTGAGAATCATGGATGTATTGTAGTATCAGCGTAAAGAACTCTCTCATGGGGCCACCCCAGTCGATGGCGCCTTCACTGGTCCCACTATCATCAGTGAACTTAACAGATACCTTGTTAGCTGGCGAGAATGCTTTACGGGACACTGCTCTCTTGGCTCCTTCCCACATGAAATTTCGGGCAATGTTGAATTTGCTGAGGCAACCAGCATTTATCTGGGCTGCTAGGTCGTTCAGTACCTCATGTGTTGGTTTCATTGGAGAACAAGTAACAGCTGGGACATGATCACTGTGAGTTTCACTGTCGGAAATGTCACCTTCACTGTCAGACAAATAATTCTCCCTGCTAGTTCCAGGCGGCTCTACCAGAATAGAGGCGTAGTAGTTGTCTAACTGCATTGGAGTCATCGACCTAGTAAAATATAAGTAAAGTACGAATACCATTACAATATTGTTATGAAGTCAAGGGTATGTGCTAGAACACAATAAATTATTATTTTAACTGTACACAAGGGGACCTCCCGGATAAGCCTGGTGGTTTGTTTAAGGTCCTCTCGCCACTAATTAATCTGTAGGCAATGTTTTCTAATGATTGTGGCTAATACATGGCTTATTGTACTTTGCGAAACGAAACGAAACGAAACGAATTGAAAAATCTGTACTTTGCGAATTGAAAAATCTGTACTTTGCGAATTGAGAATCTGTACTTTGCGAATTGAGAATCTGTACTTTGCGAATTGAAAATCTGTACTTTGCGAATTGAAAATCTGTACTTTGCGAATTGAAAAATCTGTACTTTGCGAATTGAAAATCTGTACTTTGCGAATTGAAAAATGCTATTGCTGGTATATAAAATTAAGTCTATTTACTCTAAGATGGCACTTCTTTTCAATTCTTGGCTTTCACGTGACGTCATCAAAATTCTAAAATCCAGAATCGCAAGGCCCCTGAGTTTTTATCCCTCACTGGCTATTAGACGTCCTTAATACATATCTTGTTGAAGGTTTTTAGCTCGATAGCATTCGCCGTCTTTAAGATAGAGCATTTGAATTTCGGAGTTTCACGCCACACGAGATCAAAGATGGCCGCCAGAAGGCCGTCACGTATACTTAAAAAAATACTTCATCTTGTGATTTTTAACAATCTGAACAGTTGAGATTTTGCGAGAAGTGTTTATCTGAATGTTTACTCGTTCATGATGGTGATCTGACCGCTTTTTGTAGCAGAAGTGAATGCCAGATGTGCTCTCTAAATTTGCGTGAAACATTTTGATGGATAACTCGAGTACGGAATACCGTACAGACCTGAGACTTGGACAAGTAGTTTATATAGTAGTTTTCTAAAACCTGTAATATTCTTGATTTTTTTGACTCAATAGTTTTGGATTTATTTTTTCGCGGCGTGACAGTGAAAACCACCTATAATCTCTTCAAAATATTTTAATTAACTTCAATTGAAAACAATTAACGATCAATATTATTGTCAAACAAATTTAAGATTTATATATATATTAATATGTATTTGTAAGCATTTCATAACAAATTTAATCAGAATATACCCTAACAGGCCTTAAAACTGGAACTAACTTTAAAGTCTTCTAAAAGCTCTTATTAACAGGCCCTAAAACTGGAACTAACTGTTAAGTCTATTAACAGGCCCTAAAACTGGAACTAACTGTAGTCTTCTAAAAGCTCTTATTATCGAACAATTTTAAATAATCCGTACAATAATTATAACACGGCACCACTGTCACCGTCTAAAATATTTAAATCTATTAGAACACAACGATCACTTATCTCACAAAGGCTAGAATAATCGACAAGCTCTTATTATCAAACAATTTAAAATAGTTCGTACAATAAGTAACAACACGGTAATACTGACGCCGTCTAAACTATTTAAATCTATTAGGGTGCGTTCCTTTGGGATGATCCGGATCAGGATCAGTGATCTAGGATCACTCGGATCATGGTGCATCAAAGGAACCGACGAATCCTTGTCCAGAGTGGATTCATCGGTTTCCTTTGATGCACCGTGATCCGAGTGATCTTGGATCACTGATCCTGATCCGGATCATCCCAAAGGAACGCACCCTTAGAAAACAAAGATCACTTATCTCACAAAGGCTAGAATAATCGTCATCCGAAACACAATTCCAGTCGGATTGAAACTGGATCTTTTTATCTCTCTTAGCCCTTTTTGGAAGATGGTTAAAAACAGACATTATTGTCCCCGTTCAAACTAGCTGGTGCCCATTCCGGGACTCTACGGTTACGTTTCCGCTGCTCTGTTGGAAACTTTGATCGCAGAGAAGCGTGGCAAGAGGTAAAGAGGTAAAGTCCGTGCGCGGAAAAGAGCCCCCGATGTTGCCAGGGTAGTCTGAACGGGGGCCACGTTTACTTCAGTACAAGGCATGAGATTTTAGTCATAGATGGCGACTATGTATCGTTTAAGAACTGTAACAAGAACGTGATGTATATATGTAAAAAAAAGATTTATAAAACAAGAAAAGTGATGTCTATAATACTAGTCTGGTTTTATTTGTCCACCATGACAAATATGGCCCTGACTCAAGTGTATTTGTCCAACAGGAATGGATCAAATGCAACGAGGATCTGTCTACATCAAATTGACAGGTGTAAGGCCTCCTTTAGAAGTTTCTTATGGCCTTCTTTTAAGTTTTGGCCTCACGTCATCCTGGACTTCGACCATACCCTTCCAAAAATAGGGATGCCTGCGTAGAATACATTCCTTCTTGACACAATAAAAACGTGCGATCTCGCGTTTCCACGTAGGTTCATACGTAGTTTTTCCGTTGGCATCTTTCTTGGGATAGAAATATCGCTCCATGTGACATATTGCAATGTCTTGAGGTATACAGACCACACCACCCCGCGCGAATTCGACTTTGCAAGACTCACACTTTTGAGCCTTACTGGTGCATTCCTTGGTAAACACGACTTGGAATTTGTTAGTGTTGTGCCATATTTCCGTAAACGCAAGAGGTTTCTGACAGTCTATATCGTTGTCTGGCCTTTCAATTTCTTCTAGAATGGGAATTTGTTCAACATTGTTTTGCCCTTTTCTTTTTTTCTTTTCCTTTGGCTTTTCACCGGCCCGCTTCGAAATATTTGCGTTCAGAATGCTGCTTGCCTTGTTTGTTTTCGTGTTGAACTTTTCCAATAATGCAGCGAGGGTTCCCATTGTATCAGCAACGGCAAGAACATGTGAGCAAAGGCCTGCTGTGCTTTGAAAATTGCGGCATTTGCAATTGTGGCTATTGCCTTTGACTGTGACATTTACGCTATTGCCAAACTCCGTAACACACAATAGACGCCTCCTCCCAAATCAATGACTTTGTTATAGGAGAGAATGATTTCCGCTTCGTGCCAAATTTGTGACAACATTCGAGCGGCAACACTGGTGACCTCACAGTCTTCGAATGTAATGGACAGCCTCTTAGAAGGCGTAACCTGATTGGAAGATGAAGTATTCGCCGGAGCTTTAAACACTTTTTTCACGTGCTCGCGTTGCTGCTCAGGTGTCTTTTGCGTCCAGACGGATGGTGTAACGGAAAACTTTTCGAATTCTGGTGCCAAACGGTATTCACCCATTCTGTAGATAGCCTTGACATACTCATTTTCTTGTTGTTGGAACACTTCGGATTCAAGGGTTTCGTGGATAGAAGCTTGATCAGTGACTTGATTCTCTGCGGCCTCTTTGATCACGTTGTTAAGCGATTCAGTCCGCTGATTGTCCCATTTATTTGGTGGATTACCAAGACCTGCAGCAATTCTAGTTGGCTTCAACATACAGAGCTTCAAGGTCGTCTTCATAGATCTATGTCTCCCTTTGGTGGTCGCCATCCATTCTTTAAAACTCTTCTGGCCAATGGACTTCTTTGTTGACGTAAAGCTCTTCAAATTCTGTTTCGTTCTCACAATCGACAAGACCTTTGACTCTTTTCCCCCCAAACTCGCTTCCTAGTATTTCTCGTTGGATCTTATTTCTTTCAGTTTCGCATACTTTAAGTTCTTTTAGTTTCGTTAGAATATCCCCTTTGGCATGGTCAAAGCAGCGTAGGTGGATGTTGTTGTGGGCGGGGCTTTCGGCAATAGGGTAAACGCTTTCAAAACCACTTTCAAGGGCGCACTCTCCATCTGTTCCATACATCAGCGACTCTATTCCTTCCGACTTCAGCGATCTAGCGAAGTATTCATAATCGCGTTTTTCCTGGTGACGGAGGTCATCACCGCTGCCAGTGTTGTTGGGTGTTTATTCACGTTGTTCTTGTATACGAACATTGGATTAGGAAAAGTAACTGTGGTGAGATAGAAAGGACCTAGCTTGTATGTCATATCCACGCCTGCCACTGCCGCTTGAGTTGAACCAGGACAGCAAAATCTCTTTATCCACCCGATAGTGGTATCGGTGCCTGCAAACGTGCTAGCTGCTGCTCGCATCTCGCCGTTCTTTTTCGACCTTGCTCCCAGACTCACATCACGAACAAATCTTCCGCTTGTTGTAATGATAACAGCTTGGTGATATCCGGTGACTTGGCTGGGCCGGTGCTCCTGGATTTTTTCCTGCCTTCAACTTTCCGAAGCTGGTTGTAAACTTGCTGCCTGTCTTTTGGGATGTCTGATGGAGAAGATATGGAGACTACACCACCCACTTCCCTGTGAATGTTGTTAATGATTTGTTTGGCGCTGCTCTTACTGCCCATTTCTCTCATTCTCCAAAGTACACTAGGTTTTGTTCTCAGCTTGGGCTCTGAAGGGCGGCCGCGTTTTCTACTGTTTTCTGGATTGGCGAAGAGCATCTTTGCTTCGTCAGAGGTCATATTGACCGTATATTGCACAATCGCAAAATTGAAGAAACTTCTCTTCGTGTTCAACTTTAGCAATCAAACGCCGAAAGTTTTTGTCTTTTCCGGGCCAACTGTACTGTTTTCGGACGATAAAATGACTGCGTGTGGTCTGGATCTCACTTATGGTTTCTTTGTCATTTTTGTTAATTTTCTCCACAGCGCTTATGTTTCCCAGATCGTCCAAAAAAGACCTGGAAGTCCTCAGATGGACTGGAATGTGAACCATAGACTCCGTTGTCATCCACTGTCAGGTCTTTATAGCAGACTGCCTGAAGATCAACGATGAATATTCCACTCTCTGTTATGCCAGCAGGAACCCGTGCACAAACTTTGTCATCTGAAACGTTACCACCAATACAAATGTCTAGGATTTCTTTTGAAGTAATTCCACTTTTGGATCTTTTGTATACGGGAAAGCCATTGATATGACCTGAAAACAACAATCCAAACATGACCAAAATAAAAACATGATCAAAATAAATGATACACTATAAGCTTAGACCTGACGTTTTTATGATCAGGTAGCAAAAATGATAATAAATATAGACGATAAATCCCAGTTCTACTTTGGTCGGTTTTACGTTTAAATTGGCCCAACCTACTTAACTGAAATAAACGGTGTCCTTAAAAAGAATGTTAAGTTAAACAGAGAATTACAAATACTAATTTGTGACTGTCTTTCTTTAAAGTGGTAATTTCCGAAAGCTTATTTGGTGTTACCACAAGGTTAAATTTCCACAGGAAAAATAAATGGTACGAGTAGTCTTTAGAGTAGAGCATGCTGCCTAAGGGCACCTTATGAGAGCATAAGAAAATAAGGATCATCTAGCCTGCGTAGCAGTCGATTCCTTTCCGAGACCGTGGGAGGCGAGCGAAAGCGCGAAAGCGAAAACAGCGAAAAAAAAGGAAAGGAATCGACTGCTACGCAGGCTAAGGATCATCCGGCCAAATGGTTCATGTCTGTTTGCTACAAATAAATTAACCAGGCAACTTAGAAAGACTGTGCATTGTTCGACATCAACTTTCATCTCTTGTGCGTAAGTGAAGGTCAACAAATATATTGGAAGACATTGATTGACGCTCTAAATATTATGTTACCACTTACTGCAATGATTTTCAAACGTACTGGACATCAAGTCGTGGTCATCATAGTCACTCTCATCCACACTTTTTCTTTTGCAAGAGAGGCTTCTGAGACTCTGTACAAGATAGTAAAGGCGAATACAGTTAATTTCCCAACTAAACTTTTTTATGATTGTAGATTCAAACTAATGGAACATTAAGTTTGTTTTAAAGTATATAAGGTCCTTCTGTTATGATTTGTTATAGAATTATCGATTGATTGATCGATCGATTATTTCATCGAACAATCGATCGATCGATTGATTGATTGACTGATTGCTTACTTGATTGATTGACTGCCTGAATGACTAACTGGCTGACTGATGAATTGATTGATTGGTTTGTTCGTTGGTTGATTAGTTACAGTTACCTTATCAAATGACCTCTCTCTTTCTCCTGTGCGTGGATGTTCGGCATTCTTGGAGCGCTTTCTTTCATTGATCTTGTCCAGGGCGACACCATCCTATAAAAATTATAATATAGTAACTGTCACGTAATCAACTGCTAAGCAACTGGTCAATAAGTTCTGGGGGCTGCGGAGCAATTGGAAAAGTGGTGACTCAAAAATTTGTGACCCACCCCTTCCTTCTGGCTAAAAACTGACTGACCCGCCCCTGATAGGGGGTTGAAAATTTTTTAAGGGACCAATCATTTCTTTATCATCTGTAAGGGGTTGGTGGTTTTTGAATTGAAAGCAACTTATAAAGTGTGATTCCCTACATACACCGCCCTAATTTTTCCCTGATCGACACTGCTGTTCGATGTACGTCTTTTCCACGTTTCTTAGCACACCAAAAAAGGATGAACTTCTCACTTCTTACACCAGTCTTTTGTAAGTTATCCACATAATTTTGTGTGTAAAAATAAATAAAATAAATACAGGTGTACACCTCCCCACCTTTCGTAGGCCGACACCTTCCAAGCGGACACTCAGTCGTGGTCCCATGCAGCCACATACAAAAGCTGCATTTTTATCCCATAAGCCTATCCTTAGTAAACAATAGAACGTGGTCCCAAGGGTGTCCGCCTAATAGAAGGTTCCGATTTCCACCCTTTTTGAGCTATTCGAAGTAAACTAGCATCCATAGCATTTATACTTCATGGATGTCATAACTTACGTGAACTTGAACGTGTGAAATGCTTGCCCCCTCATTTAACACTTCAACGATGGAGTTATCCTATTGTACGAGAAAGCGATCGCCAGTGTTAGTATTGTATACGCAACAGTACAACTTAATGAGAGAAGAGAAGAACTCTTAATTGGAAAGGCTATGCATTCAAAACGCTCGATTCGTGTTCGAAATACTTCAGACTATAGCAAGCTAAGCCAGCTAGTGGTAGTGAGAAAAACCCGAATCCATGATCTCAGAATTGCAATTCCCGCTTCCCAACCACTTGGTCACACCGCCTCCACCAATAGCATAATAGTACAAGCTATGGAGTATGGATACATACCTTTCTTGGCTTCTTTGCTGACGCCGGGGTATCATCACAGTTTTCGTCAGAGGAAAGTGACATAGCAATTTTAGCATCGGTAAGAATTGGTTGATAACTTTCGTCTCTCGCCTCTCTTTCCTTGACGCCAACGGCTGGTCGATCGTCTTCCGAAAAATCGCTCAAATGCCCTTCTTCAGAACCACTTTGATCTTCATTCTCTCCGGTACGGCCCTCTGTGACACTCTTTTCTTTTTCTTCAGCTTCTTCGCTCGTATGCTGACCAATAATTTCCTTTCTCTCTTCAGAAGCGTCAACCAGATTGTAGTTTAAGGAACGGTCATTTCCTTTATCTTGGATGATACCATTTTCTTCTCTCTCCTTGCCAGCCTTATTTGGGAGACAACCATCCAAGCGGGAGACGTCGTGCGCTACAGATTTTGGAGAATCTGTGGAATTTCTTGTGGACTGCGGTCTGAATTAAAAGAGATTGAAAAAAAAACCCTCTTACTTAAGGACGTATGGAATGATATCGTTCCGTTTCTTGCCGTGAAGTGGCCTATTTACACCAACGTGGCATAACATTGTAAGACGCGAAGGACTTGTATAAGGGGCCTGTTTACAAGCAGGTAGGGTAACCCTAGAACTAGGGTTACCCTAGCAAGAGGGTTAGAAGATAGCCCGGGGTTTACAAGCAAAAATTCGCAGGTAGGGTAACCCTACTACCCGGGTTACACCGGTTACGCTTCAGTTAACCTTGTAAAATTTTTGTCGTAAGAAGCTGTTATTCGAAAATAATTCCGTTCCAGTGCAAAAATACGACAAATTGTGAATGAACACGATGTTTCTTGGTCACAATTCGCTGTGTTTGTCGGTATTTTTAAACAACATATTTAGCTTCTTGGAGCTAAAATAAAGTTGTCCCGGGTAGGCGAGTTATCCCTAGCAGAGCGTTTACAAGGCGCTAGGGTTACCCTGGCGCTAGGGTAACCCTAGCGCTCAGCTAGGGTTACCCTAGTGCTAGGGTAACCCTAGCTGCCTTGTAAACACGTCGATGAAAAAAAGAAGAAATGTGGGAGCGCTAGGGTAACCCTCCTGCTAGGGTAACCCTAGCACTAGGGTTACCCTACCTGCTTGTAAACAGGCCATAAATGGTGTGTGCCTTATTTAAGCCCGTGCCTTGTTTTGAGGCCTGTTTTCTTAGATATGAGATAAACTTTTCCTAAGAGGCTCTTGTAGATTGCCAGTGCATTTAATTTTAAGAAAACGATTCCTGCTTGACATCCGATCTTGACAACGTGTCTGGCGAAAGCTCGCGTCAGCTTGCGGGAGCTTTCGCCAACTGAAGCTTCGTTCAGCGTTTCCGTCCAAAACCCGTGGGTCAAATAAGCCCCAGCTTGCGTACATGGTAAAACGTGACATTTATTTGGCCATTCTGTTGATTTACTTGAACGGTCATTATGTATACTGTCCACTATATTTTCCACCCTGTCAACTCTAGCTTTCAGATGAGTTCTTACCAAACATTTAATTTGCGCAGTGTTTTTTCGATCCCCGTAGTGGCGAGGAATAATACGAGTCATGAGCAAAATGTCTAATCGTATATGTCAAACCATAGAACAGGGGATTTATAATTGCACTATCTTTCCACTTAGTGTGGGGTCCTTTTTTAGGACCTTAGAAACGCATTTTTAGAGTAAGTATTTTGGTAGAAATTTTCAAACCACTGTAGATACAATCATTTCAGTTAGTGTAAAGAAGGGGATAGTAGAGACGAGCGAGTTCTTATAACTTAACCAAGAACAAGTACTATCTTACAGTGTTTTTGCATTCAAATTAACATCAATTTCCCTCGTTTAGTATGAATTACACTAACCTGACAGTGGCTGTTTTCTCAACAATTAGAAAAGACTGCAGGGAATTTTCCTGGACACCACTTAACTGCAACCTCTTCCAGATCCAAGAGCAAAGATGTCTTGCCGAGTTTAAATCCTGGGCGGGATAAACTTTAATAAGACCATTTCCCACACCCCCTAACTCTTCTGATATAGGATGTGTTTCCACTAGAAAATACTGGTTGGAATGGCACCCAATAACAAATATGTAACGGCCGCAGCTGTAGATTGCAACGTTAGTTACTGGGGAGGCAGTGGAAAGGGCACAAGTGGCTTTGAGAAGAGCCTCTCGTCCATCTCTGGAAAACACTCCATGGGAAGTAATCAGCTCTTCGTGAAATTCAAATTCCTGGGATACAATCTTTGCTTTGCGCAGAATGGTGTAAGCTTCTGAAACATCATACATCCGTTTGATTTCTCGAAAGGGATTAAACCGACTGGGCATGGCAAGAATGATGTTGTCAATTTCACTGGATAACACGTTCCATTGCTTGGCTTCAGCGGCGGACTTTACGTTACAACGCTCCACAATAAACAACTCCGTGATAAGCACAGACAGAAAGGCGCAGCTGTTAGTAGCATCATTAGGAATATTTTCATTCAACGGAGTGGCACCAATTGCAACAAGCTTATCATTGCACTCAATAGCGGTACTTTGGCTCGCAGACAGTGGAATGTCACGACACGGTGGCCCTAGTATTGACATTCTGAAACAGCTGCACTACTTGACCAGCACTAGGCCTGTCCTTGGGGCCAAAACGAGTGCTTTCGTAAAAAATCGCTTCTAGTTCCCACCAGGTGGTTGCTTGTAATTTGCTGTGTTTTGAAGACCAAGTCGGTAGAAGACATTGCTTAAATCTTCTTGCTATATCGCCCTTTAAACACTCAAATGTTTTTTGAGGCAACTGGTCCAGCTCATATTGGTAAGGGAACTCGAGATCTGGATTCAACAACATGAAAATGACCATTCCAAGGGCCCAAACGTCACAGGCCTTCAACTGTTCTAATGTCATCGGTTCGCCCGTGCACGAAACTAATTCCGGCGCCATAAAAACAACTGTTCCTCGGTCAACATTATTAGTTCTTGTGTGGCACAATGTTCCGGTCTGCTGCAGCGCCGCTCTGCTTTCCCGAAGTCCACCAATTTGCAGATTACGGGTTCTTTTGCCCAAGCTTCTCGAATTTCATCAATGTTTTGATGGAAGTAATGCTGGTTAGAGATCAACAGATTTGCTGGCTTTAAGTCTCTGTGCACAATGTTTCTTTCGTGTAGGAAATTTAAACCAAGAGCGGTATCTTCTGCGATCTTATTGTGCAGACAGGCGAATGGTGATAATACTTCTTCCTTTGCACCAATTAAATCGAGATAGTCCTGCAGCGAACTGACCCGACCTTCCAGGCCGAATGGCGCAAAGTCGAAATATAGATACTCCATCATCATGCTAACGGGATTCTCGCAGACGGCTTTCATATTTACGATGTGCTTGAATCGCAAAGAGTTTAAGATCCGCGCTTCTTTCGCGAACAAACGTGTTTCGCGGTCATGTTGCCGGAGGAGTTTTCTTCACAACGACGCGCTCGCCACCGACTTTCTTGGCGGTGAACACACATCCAAAAGTACCCCGACCAATTTTCCTCTTTGTCAGAGATGTCATCCCAAGAAAACTTAGGTAAACCGTCAAAAAGGGAATATTTGCTGGCGAATAGATTTTTTATGTTTTTCCCACTTGGCTTATTTTAGCTTATTATAGTTATGTAAATAAGTGGCACGTAACAATGCGTGTCATGTGGGGTAGGGATGAGGGGAGTGTAGATGCATTATATCCCCTCTAGGAAAAGTGCTTGCTTGGTAACCTCTCGTGCGTGGTTGTCCATTCACTCCGATTTTTCATCGAGTGAAGACGCTTCGATTTGAACTCTTGGATTTGAACTCCGAAAAGGTAAGATTTCTCTAGTTATATTTTTGTCTACTCGTTGCCGGGTAGTATTTTAGTGGGGTTCTCTTTGACACCCTCTTTTTGTTCCCGTATTGGGTCTTTCTCCCGGCTAAGAGCGCACAATTCTTTCGCGAGTTTCAATTTCACTTGTGTGTCAACATGGCCGGCGCCGTTCCGAAAGTCCTTATTTTAGGCCATTCGTTCGTGAAACGTCTGCAATGCGATTTAAATGCTAGCTTTGACGCTCGTGCGGATAGCAGTTTTCATCTTGAGGGCACTGCTACGGCGTCTTTGTTCGGCGTTGGCGGCCGTACCGTTCAGAAGCTCCGACAGTATGATCTCCACGTGGTTAGGCGCCTTGCTCCAGATGTTGTCATTTTGGAGATAGGTACGAACGATCTTTCGGTTTTAGGACCTGAGGTCGTTGGTTCTTCCATAGAGGAGCTTGTCCGTTCGCTTTTGGACGATTTTTCGGTGAGTGTGATCGGAGTTTGTCATGTTATCCCACGCGGTATTTCTTTCACACATTCGGCGAGCTTTTTTCAATGCGCTAAGATTTTAAACAATTATGTTAGCGTTGTATTGGAGCCCTTCCCAATGTTTTCTGTTGGTCCCATAAGGATTTTTCTAGTCCGCATAAGGATTTATATTTAGCCGATGGTGTCCATGTTAATTCATTGGGGGCAGTATTTCTTATATCGTAGCTACCGGGGCGCCATCTTGAAAGCATTGGGCCTTCTTCGGCCTTAGATAATTTATCACACCTTTTCATGGCCAGTTTCCGTTTTAAACTTTTGCTTAAGATTTACATAGCCATCAGGCATCCTTCATGGCTCCCCTCATTTGTGTTTATTTTTCAGTTATAGGCATGTATGCAATCATGTCTTTGCAACCTTTGAGTTTTTAATTTTTGTTGCCTTTGAGGTTTCGCCCTCAAGGTTATTATTATTATCCTCATGGTTTCGCCCTGAGGTTATTGTTATTATTACCTTCGAGGTTTCGCCCTCAGGTTATTTTATTATCCTCATGGTTTCGCCCTGAGGTTATGTTATTATTACCTTCGAGGTTTTGCCCTCAAGGTTAATTTTATTATCCTCATGGTTTCGCCCTGAGGTTATTGTTGTTATTACCTCTGAGGTTTCGCCCTCAAGGTTATTTTTATTATCCTCATGGTTTCGCCCTGAGGTTATTGTTATTATTACCTTCGAGGTTTCGCCCTCAAGGTTATTATTGTTTTTGTTTATTACCTTCGAGGTTTCGCCCTCAAGGTTATTATTGTTTTTGTTTATTACCTTTGAGGTTTTGCCCTCAATATTGGGCATTAATAGGGCTTGCTGGTGCGTCGACCTTTTGTCTGACATGGCTTGTCCCTGCCTGTTGATTTTAATTTTCCTTATCATATGGCTTTCCACCTTTATATTTATTCTTCATCGTTTAGAATATTATTTTGTAGTTTCTGCCTTGATTCCGTCTATTTGCAGGCATGCCTCCAAAACGCTCATCCAGGCTTTCGGCTAAGGCTTCTAAACAGCCAGCCTCCAAAAAGCAGAGGAGAGCTTCAAAAACATCTGCAACTCCCTCAGCAGCTGGAGAGGTTCCTTTAGCTCCTACACTGGCTGCAGACCCTCCAATGGCCAATGCAGTTCCGAATGCATTTCCACCTGATCTAATAGATCAACTTGTCAACAGGGTGGCCGATGAAGTTTCCCGACGTATGTCGAGTACCGGTGGTGGTTCTCAGGCAACAATAAACCAGCCTCCCAACCAAATTATTCCACCTCCAAGTTCCGATGCCTTGACAGAGATTCAGTTTACAGACGTTGCTCGACTTCCAGCTACAGGCAGTAGTACCTCGCTGATTGAAGGTTCGATAGCGGCTGCCCAGCGGAACCTGACAGGTGAGACAGCTCCTCGATCAGTCCCTGATCAATTATTTGTCTCCTCCAGTTTGCCCATCGATGCCCGCGTTACAGATAAGATAAGGGCCAAGATTTGGAACGAGGAATACATTGACTTTGGAACTCTCTTAGCTAATCCGTGTTAGAGAATAAATTTAACATTACAGTAGGTAATGTAGAAAGTGGTCTAGTGCCCTCTCTCTGCCTTGAGCCTGTCTCGAAACCGAAGCAGATCACGAGCATTGAAGCTTGGGGTAACTGTTTCATGATTTTTGTTGGGGTTTACACTACTAAGTACCCGACTGAGGCCCCCGCCCTCATGAAATACGGGAAATTATTAAGGACTTGGCAGCTAGGGGTCATAACTGGAGCTATTACGATCAAAACTTTCGTTTTTTGCGTCAAAAACAGGCCTCTGCTTTCCCCTGGGGTGTTTTGCATGGAGAATTGTGGCTTCGTGCTCAGTCTCCTATCACCAGGAAACCACAACCTGCGAGTGTTGCTAAGCCATGGGTAAGGACAGATTTACCAAAGGTTCCTCAGGGTTTTTGCTTTAAGTTTCACCGGGGCATTGCTTGTGCAGGCTGTTCCTTCAAACATTCATGTTTTAAGTGTTCGGGGGAACATAGAGCGTCTCAGTGTAATTTTCGTCCCCCAGTTTTCGTCCCTCCAGTTTTCGCTCCTCCAATAGTAACCCGCAGTCTGCCAAGTCCAAACCTCCCAACGCCCATAAGAGTTCATAGGTTGGTTTCCCTGCTGTCTGGGTATAACCATTCAACTGCAGAATTTCTTTACTCAGGTTTCAGTTTTGGTTTTCCAGTTCATTTTAAAGGCATTCGAGTGTCGTCAACAGCCAAAAACCTTATTTCTGCTTCACAACATCCTGAAGTTGTGGATATGAAAATTACAAAAGAGCTTGAGGCCCACAGGTTGGCTGGCCCATTTCAGTTTCCTCCACTGCATCCATTTCGAATTTCCCCATTGGGAGTTTGTTCCTAAAAAGACCCCAGGCGAGTTTCGTTTGATACACCACTTGTCTTATCCACGGGGTTCCTCGGTTAATGATGGTATTGATTCAGAGCATACCAAGGTTTGTTATGCGTCTATTGACGATGCCATTAAGTTTATTAAGATGGCAGGCCCTGGTTGCTTTTTAGCGAAAACTGACATCAAGAATGCTTTTAGAATCATACCAATTAGCCCTGATGATTATAATTTGCTTGGGATGCAGTGGCGCGGCTTATATTATTATGACCGTTGTATGCCAATGGGTTGTTCTAGTTCTTGTCTCACTTTTGAAACCTTTAGTACTGCAGTTGAATGGATTGCCAGGCAGAAGTTGAACATTGCCCACATTTTGCATCTTTTGGATGATTTTCTGATTGTAGCCCCATCAGCTAAATTATGTCAAGCCCAATTAGATATATTTTTGAATTTATGTTCTTACTTAGGCATTCCCATGGCACCTGAAAAAACTTGTGGACCTGCCACTACTTTGTCATTCGCTGGTATAGAATTAGATTCCATCTGCTCAGAGGCTCGCTTACCACTTGACAAAATTCACAAAAGCATGAATTTGATCTCTGAATTTCTGGTTCGTAAAAAGGTTTCTCTGAAAGAGGTCCAGTCATTGACTGGTCTGTTAAATTTTGCCTGCTCCGTTATCAAGCCAGGCAGAGCATTTTTAAGGAGACTTATTGACCTTACGATAGGTGTCCGGTCACCTCATCATCTCATTCGGCTTAATACAGAGGTTAAAGAGGATCTTAAAGTTTGGCTCTCTTTTCTGACGGTTTTCAATGGCCGGTACTTTTTCATTGATGATGCATGGCAAAATTCTGATAAATTGAGCCTTTACACAGATGCCTCAGGTGCACTTGGTTTTGGTGCTATTTTCGGCAGTAAATGGTGCTATGGGAAATGGCCAGGGGATTGGGCTCATCGCAATATTGCTATTTTGGAGTTCTATCCAATTGTTCTAAGTCTGTACCTGTGGGGAAGTGAAATGAGCAATCAATGTATTTTGTTTTTCACTGACAATGAGGCACTTGTTCATGTCATTAACAAACAATCGTGCAAGGACAAACCATTGATGTTTTTTGTAAGGAAGCTGGTGTCTATTTGTTTAGAACATAACATTGTTTTCAAGGCCAAGCACATTCGTGGAATTCACAACAATTTAGCCGACTCTTTGTCTCGGTTACAGGTACAGACTTTCAGACACTTGGCTCCAGCTCACATGGACCAATCCCCCACAGAGATCCCCCTGTATCTGCAGCCTCAGAACTGGCAGCCATAGTCTCGACCCTTATGAAATCCAGCCTGCAGCCATCTTCCCTTCCTACCTACAAACGGCTTGGAAGCTACTTACTCAGTTTTACATTCCACTTTTCCAGGGGTATCTGCCACACTTCCTATTTCACCCCCTAATTTAGCCCTTTTTATTGCCTATATGTTTGATAATCGTTATGCTCCATCTACAGTTACTACCTATGTTTCTGCATTAGGGTATTCTCATAAGCTTTCAGGATTTCCAGACCCTTCTCGGGCCTTTTTTATTATCCAAATGCTAAAAGGCTATGGTAAGATTGGCGCACGTTTAGATAGTCGGTTGCCAATTACTCTACCAATTTTACATAGGATCCTAGCAGCTGCCTCCAGATTTTCAAGTTCAAAGTATCAAATTTGTCAATTTCAAGCTATGTGCTTGATTGCCTTTTATGCTTTTCTTAGAGTGGGTGAGATGACTTCCACAACTGGCCTTGGTCCTCAGCCTTTACAAATACATCAAATAGTACAGCTGGTGAATAACTCAAATAGCATCGTTTCTTTGAAAATTACTTTTCAGGATTTTAAACACAGTTACAATCAGCCCCCCTTTTCTATAGTTATCAACCGTGCACCTGCTTTTTGTCCAGTTCAATTTATGTTGGATTATTTAGCTCTACGGGGTAACAAACCTGGCCCCCTTTTCATTACGTTACTTGGTCATCCGGTCTCTAGAAGCATGTTCACCGATCAACTTTCTCTAGCCATCAAGTTCTGTGGGCTCAACCCTGCACGTTATAAGGGGCACAGTTTTCGGATTGGGGCTGCTTCTCATGCTGCAGATCGGGGGTTTTCTGATGCCCAAATACGGGTTTTGGGCAGGTGGAAGTCAAATGCATTTCATAGATATATTCGCATTCCTTCTGTGGCAACATAGTTACATGTTGTATTTCTCAAATGCTACAGCTTGCGGGGGCGGCTGTGTTCTACTTTACTCAGAAGATATGGAACTGATTAGCAAGGGCAGCAGTTCCCATATCTCTTGGGTTTATAGAACTGATTATTATGGCACCGATTAGCAAGGGCAGCGGTACCATACTTTGTTACTTATGTTGATCATTATTGTAATTTATGGTTCAGGTAGCAATAATTATTTCAATAGTTCCTAACGTTTTAGCAATAATTTTAGTCGGGATTTATGGGACTGATTAGCAAGGGCAGCAGTTTCCATGTTCCTCTTTCTGGTAATTTTGTTATTGTTTATCATCTGATAATTCAGGGTTTGTATTGAACTGATTAGCAAGGGCAGCAGTTTTAATGCTTTCCTTGGGTTATTTCAGTACCTCTATGACGGGTTTTTCAAGTGCTGTATTTCCTGGGGGGCGGCATTACAATTTTCATTATAATGCTTTTGGCGTTTTGGTGGCCCTCACCTTTACTGGGCCAAAATATTTTCTAACAGATTGTAATATTTTATATGAATTACAAACTGGTTATTTTAATAAAAGCGGCTTTGGGATTTCCCTCAGCCATTTTACTCCAAACCTTGGTGTGAGAGTAAATATATTGTAGCCCAGCAAACAAGCTCAGTCAATACAGCACTTGTCGGTTATTAGTATAAGAGATGGCCCAGTGGGAAAGGCATAAAGGGAATATTTGCTGGCGAATAGATTTTTTATGTTTTCCCACTTGGCTTATTTTAGCTTATTATAGTTATGTAAATAAGTGGCACGTAACAATGCGTGTCATGTGGGGTAGGGATGAGGGGAGTGTAGATGCATTATATCCCCTCTAGGAAAAGTGCTTGCTTGGTAACCTCTCGTGCGTGGTTGTCCATTCACTCCGATTTTTCATCGAGTGAAGACGCTTCGATTTGAACTCTTGGATTTGAACTCCCACCTCCTCCCCTTATCCTGTCCACGTTTTTATGAAGATTACAAGCCGTATGGCTTTGCGTTTTGGTGGCCCTCACCTTTACTGGGCCAAAATATTTTCTAACAGATTGTAATATTTTATATGAATTACAAACTGGTTATTTTAATAAAAGCGGCTTTGGGATTTCCCTCAGCCATTTTACTCCAAACCTTGGTGTGAGAGTAAATATATTGTAGCCCAGCAAACAAGCTCAGTCAATACAGCACTTGTCGGTTATTAGTATAAGAGATGGCCCAGTGGGAAAGGCATAAAGAGAACTTCTCTTGAGCGTTGTAGGGCGGCCAAGCAAGCCAAAAGATGGCAGCTTGAACGCCATGTCGAACGAGACAACTACGAGTTTCCCGCCAATTCTGATACATGTGACCGAAAGTAGAAAGTGTCACGCATTCTCTCCACATGAGACAAAAACTGTCTGGATAACGCTAGCGCAATGAAATATGCCTAAACGCCTCAATGTAACAGCGAAAAAAGAGCACTTCTGACGTTACTTTCGTTCAGGGATCATCGTTGCGGCGAGAGCAGAGATTCCAACCTTTTTGAAGGAAATAGGGAGTATTTTTAGTGCTGAAGGTGTGAGCCCCCGGGCGGTCTGGAGACATGTTCAACTGGGAAATTTTGCAAATTTAGGTTCTCTCAAGGATCATGACTATAACACACCACACGAGTACTACGAGTAACATACGACTAACATACGAATACATACGAGTACATACGGATACATACGAGTGACATACGGGTACATACAGATACATACAAGTAACATACAAGTAACATACAAGTAACATACGAATACATACGAGTAACATACGATCACAATTTTGTTTTTCATGTTATATATCGCGTTCAGTAAAATACAAGGATTTCGATTGAAAGGAGTTGGATCTTCTTCTCAAATCTTAGGCTGTTCACAGCCTCTCTATTTTCTCAACGCAAACCTGGAAGAAAGAACGCGAGAGAAACCAACCTCGCGCCCCCCACCCCCTCGCTTTTCGCTTTCGCGCTGGCGTCCAGTTCTCTGGCGATTCTCTTTTGCGTGTTCAACGATGGAAGACAAATACAAAAAAATAAAGTCTACTATACGGAAATCTTCGATAATCTTGGGAAATTTTCATGCTCGGTGTATTAATCAATTCAACAATGAGAACGGGGAGGGGCCATAGGAACGATACTAGGATAAAACGATTGCCAATTATAATAATTTCAAAAATCTCAGCCATAAAATAATATTTTTAAATTAATAACATGCATGGGAACAAAAAGCTTCGGTGAGTGTGTTTGTGTGAGTGTTTGTTTGTGGGGTGAGGGGTGGTGGAGGTGGGGGGTCAGGGGGTAGCTTTTCGAATCGAAATCCTTGTATTTTACTGAACGATATATAACATGAAAAAACAAATTGTGATCGTATGTTACTCCTATGTATTCGTATGTTACTTGTATGTTAAAAAAAATGTGGTCGTATGTTACTCGTATGTATTCGTATGTTACTTGTATGTTACTCGTATGTATCTGTATGTACCCGTATGTCACTCGTATGTATCCGTATGTACTCGTATGTATCCGTATGTTAGTCGTATGTTACTCGTATGTTACTCGTAGTACTCGTGTGGTGTTATAGTCATGATCCTCTCAAGTGCCATTTCCGGAATTTTGACATCATTTCTGAGAGATCTTTATTCTTTTCACAAACATTTTTGGTGCTTTTCTTTACTTTTGTTACACTCAGATCGCTAAAAAGTACTAAAGATTAGCTAAGATTAGCAAATTTTCTCTTGTTTTCAGACTTTCATAATAAATCGGGAGAATCTGGAAAAAAATCGGGAGGGTTGGAATCTCTGCGAGAGGCAAATAACGAAGTTGAACGAAGAACTGGTAAAGTGAAGGCTCGGAGAACCTCTCGCCAACAAACGATTTTTATTATTTATTTCCTTTTATATTTCAGGGATTTCTCATTTCGCAAAGTACAGATTCTCAATTCGCAAAGTACAGATTCTCAATTCGCAAAGTACAGATTTCTCAATTCGCAAAGTGCAGATTTTTCAATTCGCAAAGTACAGATTTCTCAATTCGCAAAGTACAGATTTCTCAATTCGCAAAGTACAAATTCGCAAAGTACAATAAGCCCTAATACATAAATTAAAAATTGAATTGAAATATCATAGCATCATACAACAAAGGGATGCCAGTGAGAGTAGACAACATTCAAGGACAAGTTAACAAAATGCGGAGCAGTCGAATTGCTATACAATATTGACTTTATAAAACTGATTTCCAAGGTATATTTCCTTGTCTCAGGAGCTGTCCCACAATGCTAAATACTTAAAAATAAATGCAACGCTGAATGTTTGTCCTGAATATCAATGAATTCTCACACTTATGCCTGTTAGGATAATGCCAATGATACCAAATACATACTATAGTCACTATAGTCCCTGCTACTCTACAACATGTACAAGTAAGTTCAGTGCTGCAAATAAGTTTTTCTTACTTAAAAGGGCAAATGTTCCTTACTTTTAACAGACATATCAGAAAATTGGTCAGACATTAATTTATTAGTTCACGATAAAAGCTGAGTTCCCTCTAGTGCCCAGGCATCATGTCCGAGTATATTGAAAAATTTGTCAGAAATTTTAGCAATTTCAGTCCGACAATTTCTGATGACTGACTGTTATGTAATTTGCAGCACTGAAGTGGAACATTAGGTCACTTACACATCAGTATCCATTTCCGTTCCCTCTTTGTTTGGCTCACAGTCTGGCAGTGTCGTGTTACTACTATTGCGTGCATCTCCAAATCCCATGAATTGAACTTCCTCATCTGGCTCGGGCAATGAAGGTGTATATGGAGCAGTAGCCATAACTATGGTACATCTATCCTCTAGTTCTCTACTTGGTGGCAGAGGTGTGCCTAAAGGGTCACAGAGTGTGAAATTCACTAAGTCAGGAGTCAAAGATCCAGCCCAGTCATAGACTGCTGCCATTTGACTATTTGATGGAAACCGCCGAGAGCATACTCCCATTGTAGGGTGTCGGACCCTTACAGTGACAAAATCTGTTTCGGGTTCTGCTAAAACTCTTGCAGCTCTTGCCTCCTGAACTCTCTTCTTTTGTTCAGTCTCAGCATTTGCTCTTTCAAGGGAAATTCTTTTTTGCCTGTCTGTTTTTAGTGAAAGTTCATACTTGATATCTTGCTCTCTTTTAAGTGATTCCCTTTGTTCCGTTGTACCAATCAGGCCGTTACTGTCATCTTGTCTGTCCTCAGTGGAAGTACCCGCTGTACATGCCCTTTCAGAAGTAGTGGGGTCACGACTCGTTGTCATAGGTGGTAAACCATCATCACTTTCATCGCTGCTACTTGTCACCTTCTTGGACAACAAGTATAGCCTAACATCTTTCAGTTTAAAAGCCTCCATGTAATTTGCAATATTGAAAGGGACCTCTTTCCCATTCACTTCCAGCGTAACACCCATTTGTTCATTTTGAAAATTTCCAATAGCAAATACCATGTCTTCTGCTTTCCCATAATATGACTCCCCATTAGGGAAAAAGATTGATTTACAAAGTTTCCTAACGTCCATTCTGTTGCTTGATAACGGCATGGTTGCATACCTACTGCCACCTCCCTTAGCCAGTGGTACAAGAACGTAGTCCTCAACCTCCTCTCGGAAATGTTTCCATCCAACTTGTACTCGTTTGGACTTCTCTTTTTCCTTTGCAAGCTTTTTCTTCTGCTGTTGGTTGCCTGAAGAAGTCACAAGCTTCATGGACCTATCTTTCTTTGAAGACATGAATGCCTCAAGAAGTCTTCGTCTTTTGGATTCCTTTTCTTTGTTCTGTTGCGTCTCTTGAGCGGTGCTACAAAAGCCGCGAAGGCTTAATCTGTCCCCAGCTGTTGAGAGCCCCATGTCTTTAAGGACATCATCATTTGCATTTAGGACTGCTGAAATATCCATCTGAGAAAAGAAGATTAATTAAATTTCTATATTAATGCTCTTTTCCAATGCAGATGTACTCCTTTAAAGTTCCTGTGATAACAGTTTTTGTATAAAACATAACCAGTACATTTGAGTATACTTCATTTGCCATGTTTGAAGACTATGCTATGAATACTATTTTTATAGAGTTTGAAAGTTGCTGAAACAACTTTGGCTTAAAGCACAAGATCCTGCAAACAAGTTTAATAGCATAATTTTTTGAAGGATTCGTTTGTGTAGGCACATAGGGCAACTATGCCACTGTCTGTTTGAAGGCATCAGTGTTCCTTAACCTCTTTAGCCTTGGGGAATTTGTTCAATAAGAGGGGTGAGCATGCTTAAATGCCCTATCCCCAACAGACTGCCCAAATGTGATATGATATGAAATAAATATAAATGTGATATGTGCTAAAGCACTTCCTATACAGCCTCAGCTGTATGCACAGGGTTGCCAATAATGCACTTATTGAAATCATTTCTCCACGTGGTGACATGACGAGACTGTTGTTTATGAAAGTTGCTGTTCGCTGTGGATTTCGTTTTGCTCGTTTTGCTTTGATACCTGCGCTTGGGATTACTTTTTTTTTGAACCTATATTAGGCTGAGAATATATTTTTCCTCATTCCAAGGATCAATTAATTAATCTAGTTCTGGAGAAATATTTTGTACAGAATTTCAGATTCCCCTTTTGAGATTATGAACCCACCGTTCTCTGGTACTCATGTCTAGAGCACTGGCTATGTTTTGTAAAATATGTAGCAATTTACCAATTAACCACTTTCACCAGCTATCTTTATTTGAATGCCGGGTAGTCAAAAACGCTGTTACTGTGGTCCATTGTTTTTATTGAAAGCAAAATAAACTGACTGATGTTGTTTGTTGACACTTCAGAAAAGCTACCTTCTTTCAGGATTGTTAAGTTACTCAACTTTAATCTTGTTTTTGGTGTTCAAATAGGGTGTATGTAAAACCAGGAACACACCCGGAACACCCCGGAACACCCCGGAACACCCCGGAACACCCCGGAACACCCCGGAACACCCCGGAACACCCCGGAACTGTTAATAATAAAATATGTTGTTGTTAATGGTAGAATGACACAAAAGTAGCCAGCTAAAGATAACTGACTAGCAGGTGGTTTTGGCCAGCTAAAACACAGAGGCATCTTTTTAGGAATAGTTTCAATGCATCCTCGAATATCACAGAACCTGGAGGGGTGCTAGGTATAAAACAACCAAAGGCTAACCTTTTCCTCCTCAAACTTCTCAACTACACCTTCTTGAACTCCTCTTTCTCGTAGAAAGTTACAAACCTGTAAATGCATCAACAATACAATAAGATGAAAATTATTAAAGTACAGCTTGTTAATGTTTAAAACAGACTGCTGCTATTCATACTGCTATTTTTATATAATATTGTTATTCATGTGCCAACCAGAAATCAACTGGCCCAAGGTTGAACATCTTACTAAGATCTTCCGAGATCTTTTAAGATATGATGTATTACAAGATTTTGCAACTACGATCAAGTTAGCCTGATTCTCAGACGGTCCGGGAGTGGGGGACCGAGTCGGACCGTCTGAGAATCAGGCTACGATCAAGTAGGATCTTGTAAGATCTTCATCCTGTTTTAGCTTATATAGCGTTTATAACTTGAAATGTAGTTCTATGGCGTCTGCTATCTCATCAAGGCTGCTGAAGCGTCGTCGTCCGAGATTTTTTTCGCTAAGATTCTTTTAAGCTGTCGTAGACTTAGGCGTATTTCATTATTTAAAAAGAGGCAATCAATGATTTCCTTGTAATTGAAGCCCATATGGAAATATTCCTCAATTAAATGATTACGAAGGTCGTTATCCGCCATGTTGATTTACTTGAGTGATCGGTGATTTAGGACAGCGGTTACTCCCAGAAGGTTTAAAAGACCTAGCGCCAATAAATGATAATATGGTTGAGACTTGGTTAAGAAAATGATTTTCTATTTAATTTTTAACATAATATAAGACCAGATATTTATAAAGAGTGTTTGCTATACTTGAAATTTGTTATCGGCGTAAAATAAAGTAAGAATCAAGCTTGCTCTGCCTGGTGTCTGGTTTTCGAGTTCATAGCATGGTTTTGTGTTTTTCTAGGTATAATTTGCACTGTAAACACAGAAAAAGCGAAAACAATAAAACTAGCCGCCTTCCCTCTATTCATTCTCTCTATTCATTCACGAATACGGCGTATTCAGCACTAAATAAAATACTTGCCTTCACTAGATCGTTGTCAGCCGAGTCAGCCATCTTGCTCAACCACACGTGTTCGAACTTTGAGCCCGCAATAAATCTAGTAGCGGTCTACAAATGAGCGCCAGATAAAAAGTCGCGCCAGAAAAAAAAGTCGCGCCAGAGAGAACAAGTCGCGCCAAAGAGAAAAAGTCGCGCCAGAGAAAATATGTCGTGCCAAAGGTAAGAAAGTGTTCGCCAAAAGAAAAAAGAATACATCATCAATATGATGCCTGTACGCGCGCGTGTATGGCACTAACAGGGCTCCGTAGCATTTCGTTGTTGCCACAGTCTTCTTGCCCTTTTCCTCACGCACTTGACCACTCCTGTACTCTGCAGGAACGATTTCTGGGAAACTGTGAATGATTTCTGGGAAACTGTGGTTCTAAGGAAAACAATTAAAAACAATGTAGTGGAGAAGTTAAACGTTTTATATAGTGTGCGTACAATCATCAAACTAATAGCTAAACGACTTTTCATATTATGTTCACGGTTAATTCTTTTGACATGGGCATTTCATATTGCTGTTTTAACGTCTTCAAGGATGTCTGGAAGCCATCCACAGGAGACAATTACTCATTGCTCAAAGGGTGTTTGAGAACAAGTTCGACAAATTTGCCATCATAAGTCCTCGGCAACACTGCAAACCTCTTATTCCTTTTTTTTAAAGTAAGCATTAAGCTTATTGTTAAAGCTTAAGTGTAAAAAGTGTTGATTGGGGAAAATTTACAGAACCTTTGATAGATGTTCTCGCAGATAAGCCGCACCCTCGATTTGGAATGAAATTTCTGGGAAAAAAGGTGCGGCTTATACGCCGGTGTTTATGGTATTGAGTTTGTTCATTAAATACCCACTGTATGATCTCTATAACGCTCCTCGGATAAACCATTCCACATGTTTTCCATGTGAGTAATAAAATGATACATGGTAAATGGTCTTTTGCTTTTGTTCTTCCACAATCATCTCATTCTGATAAAAATCCATGAGGTAGTTGTAGAAAAAATGAAGCCCGAAGTTCTGAGTGACTGTACTTCTTAGCCTACAGTTGTTTTTCCTGGAATTCTCAGACTCTTGAGTACTTGTAGAAATGCAGTTAGCCTGTTGACATAAGTTGATGTCATGAAATAGACAAAGATGTGATTTGTGTGGCTTGGCCGAATTGTGGGTAATTGTGAAGAACAGCTCCCCTCCACCGACTGTCGGTCAACTGTCGGCCAACTGTTGGTCAACAGTCGGCCGACTGTTGACCAACAGTTGGCCAACAGTCGGCCAACTGTCGGCCGACAGTTTTTTTCCACGGTGTAAACCATCTGTCGGCCGACAGACGGCCGACTGTCTGTAACCTGTTGGTAATCTGACGGTAATCTGTTGGTAATCTGTTGGTAATCTGTCGGTACGTTGTCGGTACGTATTTGGATAGAAATTGTCTTAAATACTATGAGATTTATCAAATATTGTCAGGAAAAAATAAGTTAAATTATATAACCTCACTGTTCTTTTTAGTTCCAGCATAAATCCTCGGAGATTTTCTTTATTTTCTAACGATCGCGCCCCGTCCGCCATTTTGGAATTGTTAACTTAGCCCCAATCCCTCTCTAAAAATCATGCAGATATTTAATCACTGTACATCATCTTCTGTGGTCGATCGACGAGTCCAACAAGAAAGTATCTCTACTAACAGGATTATCGCTGCGTACAGTCGTTACAGTACTCCAGAAAATCAGAGACATCTGCTCCCTGAAAATCCTACACGGCAACATCAAGTTAGGCGGCAGAGGAAAGACTGTAGAGATCGACGAATCCATGTTTGGTCACAAGCGCAAGTACAATCGCGGGCGGGTTTCTATAGGCACCTGGGTTTTCGGCATGGTTGAAAGAGACAGTGGCAGGGCTCTCACCTTCCGAGTACCTAACCGAACAAGAGAAACCCTGGTAACCGGACTGATACAGCACTTCGTAGAACCTGGAACCCTGATTATTTCTGACAAGTTTTCGCCTTACTTCAACTTAAACAACTTCGGTTACATCCATCTCATGGTGAACCATTCGAAGAACTTCATTGATCCACACACGGGAGCCCACACGAACACGATAGAGTCAATTTAATTAGCTAAATGCAGCACGCGCAAAAACCAATTATTGCGTAAACAAATCAATTAAGAAGACACAATTTTTAGGATTGCGTACATTTTATTTTATTCCGATAAAATGGCAGGGGAAATTGACCTAATAAACAAAGCTGGAAGTAGCACTGCAATCTGTAAATAAATAACAACGTTAGAGTGACGGGAAACATTATGTTAATTTACATGACATACCATACCATAAGGGCTCGCTATGAATTATAGGGCGATTCGAAACGTGCTCAAAGTTGCTTGTCGTTTTTGTGAAATTAAGCTAAGTTAAGTTTAAAACAGTGGAGATGTTAGCAAGATTGTGGTCTTTTCGATGATTGATGGATGATATGTAAGTATTAAAAGATAACGTTTGAGTCCGAGATACGATGCAAGCTTTGTACTAGTCTTTCGGCAAGTTTATTTCAGTCATGTAAGCGCCATGTTTTAGTTTTCATAGTACATTTTACTGTCGGTCATCTGTGTTGACCGACTGTCGGTGACCTGTCGGTCAGCTGTCGGCCATTTGTCGGTTAACTGTCGGCCAACAGTTGACCGACAGTCGGTGGAGGGGAGCTGTTCTTCACAATTACCGAATTGTGGAACCTGTCCATAAGCACAAATCGCCTTGACGTGCCAGTGTATGGATGCTGCATTTCGTTGTTGCCACAGTCTTCCTTGCCCTCTTCCTCGTGCACTTGACCACTCCTGTACTCTGCAGGAATGATTTCTGAGAAACTGTGGTTCTAAGGAAAACAATTAAAAACAATGTAGTGGAGAAGTTAAACGTTTTATAGTGTGCGTACAATGATCAAACTAATAGCTAAACGACTTTTCATATTATGTTCATGGTTAATTCTTTTGACATGGGCATTTCATATTGCTGTTTTACATGTACAGTATGTTATCCATTTCCACTTTCTAAATTGCAAGTATGCCGTATGCTCTATATTCTCTCAATTCCTACCTTCTTTATTCCTTTTGAGCGCCAAAAATGTCACGAAGTCTACGATAAAAACGAACCATTGGTCATGTAGATAACCGGAGAAAGTTTAAATTTGTTCAGGTTTACCGAAGAGACGGGCTTGTCATAAGCTGGACTCTCAAAACTCTACCTGATACGTAAAAATATCCTTGGGATCTAAGAAATCCATATTGTAACCCTCACAAATGTGAGAATATTCTTCCATGGACATCATATTCCAAATCTTCTTCCATAACCATTCTCTCACTATAGTGAACTTTTCTGACTTGAACAAAAGACGAAGCCCATTTGTATATCCTGTCTTTATAAAAAAAATGATTGACAGCTCGTACCATTATAAAAAAAACGCAAACCTTTCTTGATTTCATTCTCACATGGGTAAGACGTTGAGTGAAATGTGTAAATTCGAAAAGTGCCCCGGAAAACCTACACCTATTTTAAGTAAATCCCCAGTCCATGGAAGCGTGGAAATCAACAACAACGCTTTTTACAATGGATTAAGAAATGATCCATGGGGACGGTATTGGTTGGTGGCTGCTTTGAAATGTATGCATAAAAAAGAAGACTCGGAACCACCTTGTCAACCCATCTACTCCATTGAAGCCTTAGTTACCTGGAATCCATAGACTACAAGATCCATAGAGGATTGAACCGCTTAAAATTCTGTGAAGTACACAACGAGTTTAATCGATGTCTGTCAGAACAAGGCATGCTACACCCTCATTGGACAGAAGAAGACATTGAATTCGTCAAAAAGACCACTGTCAACTCGTCACCAACAGCTGACATTTACAAAGAGATCCTGTCATTCAGACGTCAAAGACTGACTTTCACCTATGAGCTTTTAGGATTAAATCACGAGAACATTGATGAAGTATTTAATTGGATGAGAATGACAGGTGATAGCAGATTCTATTCAGTATTGGATGAAGTGGATACTCCCGCTAAGATTGTCGGGTCTGTTCATTTAGTATATAAACTCTTGTCATTGTTCACTCGTCCTCTTTTCATGCTTCAAGTCATCATGAGTCTAAAACGAGGTCCGTTACAAGCCATGGAAACAATGGTGGATCAACTTTCTCCACCTGCTCCAGTTCCAAAAAAGAAACTAAGCAGTAAAAAGCAGCAATCAGCGGCAGCCATCTGGTCTTCTTCTTCTTTACCGACTGTATCTTCACTACAACATCAGAGACCTCTTGAGACCATCTTGCCTACAATGGGTAATCATATGGTGGTACCACAACAACAATCGCAAGTACGAGTGGATTACTATCCTAATCAATTTCAACACATCACCCCCATGAGTTAATACACTCAATAGGAAGAAGAGGAAGCTGTGGCCAACATGCTAGATACCTTCATCACAAATGAGACCATAAAGCCGCAAGAGTTTGTAGAGCAATAAAAAGGCTATGACTTAAACATTTGCCCATTCCACAGATGCAAATTAACCCGCTTTTAGGCCTGGAAAACTAAGGAAGTCTACATAAGATGCAGTGTGGACACATGCAGTCTCTTTACATCCAATACTGAATAGAATCTGCTATCACCTGTCATTCTCATCCAATTAAATACTTCATCAATGTTCTCGTGATTTAATCCTAAAAGCTCATAGGTGAAAGTCAGTCTTTGACGTCTGAATGACAGGATCTCTTTGTAAATGTCAGCTGTTGGTGACGAGTTGACAGTAGTCTTTTTGACGAATTCAATGTCTTCTTGTGGTTGACTACATGATGAATGTAAATCAGAAGGTTCACGAAAGTTATGTCAACAAGGCATGTAACCTTCCCTGCTAGCAGAGTCTCCTTTTACATTACTTTTTCTTTACGTTACCTTTTACTTGTCTCTGATAGGAGACTCTGTTCTGACTCGAAACGATGTTTGATCTAACCGCCGTCCGCAATCGTGGACGAAATGAACTGGTTTTTGAAACCGGTTGTCGTGAAGTATTCAGTACGCATGCCTGTTGGAATTATTGCTGACTAGTAACAGAGCCCACAGTGACAAAGCGCATGCTGTTCTATCTGGCCGCTGGTGAATATTGAGCCCATATTTCAACATGACGTGAATTCAAACGTGTTGTAAAACATCTCCAGCCTTCCTCATGAACCTGTCGTCGTTGTCGTAGTGGTTATTTCGCCGCTCAATTCTCTGATCGCCGATAAAATTGATTTATACCGTAAATACGGCCTCAAGGCATCCTGCTACAATCAAAAGATTTCGAAACTATCGACGATGTTGTGCTGTTCTGCAGCCCGGAATGCCTCGAGCAACTACAAACAAATCAACTTCTGGGAAAGATTGATGAAAGGTTGATTGGAATAGTTGGTGATGAATCTCATTGTGTTGTTACAGCACTGGTATGTCGCATTTAGAGCATTTATGTCAAGTTCTTGTGAATATTTTTATACAGCGCAAAGGGCTGTAACATGTGACATGCGACATATGATCACGTGCGAAAGTTGTTTGGTTGATTAGTAACGCTAACGCATGCTCAACGGGAATCGTTTCGAGTCAGCAGAGTCTCCTATCAGAGACAAGTAAAAGGTAACGTAAAGTAAAAGTAATGTAAAAGGAGACTCTGCTAGCAGGGACATGTAACCTGAAATGTGACTGTAAGTGAAGTCATTTCGGCGTATAGCAAAAAATAAAAGCAAGAAATTTAACAAAATACCCCGGTTTTAACATTTACCTACCAAGTCCTTTTCGTCCGCAAAATATACAGGCTAACTTTTTTCCGACCCAAAATTGACCGGGCCGCTCTTAGCGGGACTGCCTGTTAAAGGTATATAGCAATGGAAAACAGATTATAAAAGAAAAAATTAAGTTAAGTAATTATTTTGTCACGGTACTTATCTATTCAGCATCCATCTGAGCGGGTTCTGGTATCATGGAGATATCTCCATGGGGACTGACTCCTCGGTATCTTTGCCATTAATAAAAAGTTTGTCTTTAATTAGTGAGGTCTTATGTCCTTCGGCTTTGGCTTTCTTCATAATCGGATAAAGTGCCTTACTTGAATCTTCAATTTCTTTAGGAAACTGCCTCAGATATTCCAATATTTGTCCCTTTAAGAGTATATGCTGATATACTCTTTATCTTGAAATCGAAGAAATTTTGCAGGTTAGTGAAGTCCAAACAGATAGAGAGTAGAAAATAAATAATAATTTTGTTCTCAAGGTCATCAGTTTCGGTAAACATACATTTTACATTATTAGTTAATGGAGGTTTTCTTTCCTTCTTTAGTTAGCACCTTTTGACAAAATACCAAAAATTGCCAAAAATGTGATGCGCTGATTAATTTCTTAAAAACAGTGACCCCCTTAGGATCCTAAGGGTTAATAAAATGTGTGGACTTTTCAAGACAACCATCAAAATTCTTCAAGGGCTTTTCAACAGTATGTGAACGCTGTTGAATTTTAATGACACAGGACATATGACACCGATATTTATACTTTCGGGAAAGTATTAATGTTGAACCCAGGAAGGGGATTCCCTGCTTGACAGATAGATGACAATAATTAACTTTAAAAAACTTTTATTGAGAATTACAAATGCATATTCTATGCCCATCTGAAACATACATCATACATACCTCTTACTAACCGAGTTCGAGGTCCGTACGGTAAGTTACGGAGCGAGTTTTTTCCCCCTTCGATTTATGGCCCAAGCGCGAAGCACGCAGGCCATAAATCGAAGGGGAAAAAACAAGGATCCATAACTTACAGTACGGACCGAGAAGACGAGGTTAGTAAGATATTTATTATATCTCTCCCTTTGGAAAAAGGAAAACATTTCAAGTCAAGCGCGAGGAAAGCTGTTTCATTTGACTGACACGCATCACAGGCAAGGACGAGTCGATTGATCGAGTGTAAACACGATTTTAATCCAAACTTCAAACGTCTTCAAACAATTTCTACCTAGTTATTTTCTGTAAAATAGGTACAGTAAAATAGTTACAGTTCGAGTTTACTTCTTGAAGTTCGTTAAACAGACAAGGTCAATAAATTTTTTATTGACCGATTGAGAAGAAAGCACCGCAATCAACTTACAGCGTGTTCGTCAAACTGAGCGAAAATACGAGTGTTTCTTACAAATACTGAACGAGAGAACACTAAAATTGTCAAGAAACTACGAGACAAAAGTCTTCTCAGATACTGCCGTCCATTTTGTGGCATTTTGTGTCATCCTGAGAAGTGTTTGCTTCAGAAGTCACAATAACTTGGTGAAAAATTTGCAGAGGAGCTTGTCAAAAACATCAACAGGTAAGACTTACGTTTTCCACGTTAAATGTTCCATTCGTCTGCTCTTAACAGACCTTTTCAAACCTTTTCCATTCAGAATTCGTCTTCTTCACAGTCAGTTTACGGACTTTTCGGCAGAGATAAAACTGTCAAGCCTCCAGAATCGAGTCCAGGTCACCGGGTTGGTCTACATCTTGGATGTTTTCGGCTTCTAAAAGCTCCCGACTGATAAATCGCGTTTGAAGTTTGGAAGATCCTCTTCGCTTCGCTTTTGTTTCTAAAGATCTTTCATCCGATTGATTAACAATAGTTTGCAATACTGAATGATAAAAGACAGCCAGTTCATTATCCCGATTTGGACCGTATATGTTAACAAGAAGGGCTTGTTCTCCTTTAAGAAGTACTTTGAGTATAACAAATCTACCGTTTGCATCGGCGACTGTTTCTTCAACTATACAATCAAATTATTCCTAATTAAAAATTGCAACTCCACGAGCATTGTTAGCCCCATGAGAGCAAAAAGGGGGCGCCCCATTCCCTTTTCCACACAGTCTCATTTCCCTCGGTAGAATGCGTTTCCTGTAGAAAAATTATGTCCGGTTTTTGTTTTCTGCACCAAGTAAAGATTGTTCGTCTTTTACGGTAGTTGCTGATGCCTCTGACATTAAGAAAAAAAATTTACCTGTCATTTGTGAAAATAGAAATGAAAGAAAAAAAATTAAGGAGGAGGCGGATCTTGATATAACTGAATAGCCGCTAATGTATAAGTCAGTAAAGTTGAGGAAAGTGTTTGAAGTAAACAAATAATATAGTGTATACAAATTAATTTGAAGACTAAAGCGAAAAATATAAAATTAAATAATGATAAGTCTTCATTCTGAACAAAAGTCGTGCTTGTGCAACAATGCACAAGCTTTCCGGACACAAATGAAATTGTAGCTCGATGGTTAAAACGCTAATCTTTGTCGTGCTCCGAGATGAATGACCAAAACATTTTATTTTGAAAATAGGTAATAGTTTTATTCTATTCTACAGGAACAGGAACAGCCTTACCGTCGATTAACAGTCTGCCTTTTGTAAATCGTACCTTCTTCCCTTCCTCGTAAGCTTTCTTCATCATTGGGAGTTCTTTTTTACAAACGTCAAAGTCATTTGATGTAAAGTCCTCGACAAATCTCAGCCCTAGTTTGACACAGCTAATATATATCGGAGCAGTTGAGATTGGACAAGAAAAAAGTCAAAACTCAACAATACAAAAATATAAAATATTATTATAGTCTCCTGGCAGCAGACATTTGTAAATTATTTTTTGATGCAAATAATATCAGAGCACTTGAGACTTGACAAGCATGCTTCAGCCTTTATCTTGACATGTCCTTGATTAACTTTCTGCCTCCTTTCATTTCATTGAATACACTTTGGATGTGCTGTCTGATGCCATCAACGCCAAACTATCTCTGGAATGGTACATTCTTTCAGGCTCTGGGCTAACTAGTCCAGCTTGCTTTTATTCTCAGCAAGTGTGAAGTTAGGGAATTGGTTGCCTGGCAAAACACTAATTGCAGCTTTCTGAATTCATCAGTAAATTTTTCGAAATAACAGCCAGTCACGTTTTTTCATGTTTTTTTTTAATGTTAAACAAAAAATTTCCGTTGTGTTTTCTTTTTACATACCAAATTTACCAGCGGATAGGCCGCACCGCGCACCGGTGGATAAGCCACACCCTAAATTTTGAACTCTTTTTTTGGGGGGGGGGGGGGTGGGGAATATATAGCACAAAAATGAAGGAAAATTAGCAGAAGAGAAAATAAAAACGTTTTTGCCATTTGAGACATGGAATGTCGCAAATTGAACAATTTATTTCACTGTCAGTTTTTCACACAACGTAAACATGGAATCTCTAAACCGGAATCGAAACTGGGATTTACAGAGCACGCATTTGTTACCATATATGGTTAAAAAAGAAGGATCATGTTTACTGTAGGTAGTGTCGGCCGATACTATTGACTGACACTCGGTTGATATGTCGGTCGAGTATCGGCCGATACTCGGTCGATACTTGGTCGATACTCGGTCGAGTGTCGGTAGAGTATCGGTCGATATGTTGGCCATTACTCGACCGACACTCGGTCGATATCTTACTTTTGAGCATCGATGTATCGGCCAATAGTGTTGGTGATCTATCAGTGAGCTATCGGTTGACTATCGGTCAACTATCGGTGCTCTATCGATGATGTATCATTGTGGTGGTACCGTAACACAGGTAGTGGCTAGTGGCTTAAAAATGAATTTGCTAATTTTATTCACCTTGTCTATGCCAACATACTCACCTCACAATTAGATTATGAGATCAAGATTTCTATGTGGTGATCGAAATAGCTCACATTTTATGATTATATTTCTTGTCAATTTGAATTCGACGAGGCCGAAAAACTTGGTATAACGTCCTCATAATGTCAACAAAAAAAGAAAATTTGGAATCAAAATACACCCATTACATTCTTAAGCATTTGGAAAATTCTGATTGTTGCCGTTAATCATGTTCTTCAGATTGTTTCCAAATTGTAAATTAAATGAGGCTTACCTGTAAGGTGAACTTTGATTGAGGTTCTACCAGGTCATCACAGCAGCAGAGATTACATGAGATAGCGCATATGCATAGCTGGTCAATATTTAAAACACTGAGTGTCCATATAAAGCAGAACCCAGTAGGCCCAATAAAAGAAATGGCCTGTGTATGAAACCAGGGAGGGTAACAACTGGGTGGGCATGTAATCTCTGCTGCTGTGATGACCAGGTAGAACCTTACAGGTAAGCCTCATTTAATTTACAATTCTACCAGGTCACCGCAGCAGAGATTCCATGAGATTTTAAACAATATGGACATGAAGATGACATAATCAAGTAACACGTAGAAGCCACGCCAGGTGTCATAGTTTATTGAACTGTAACTGAAAACATATTAACTGAAAACATAACCTAGAAAGCTAGGTCTATACAGCTGAGCTAGTACCAAGAATAGCTTGGCCCAAATGAGAAACATTATCTTCAATAGGTTTGTTTTAAAACTTGGCTGGGATGCTGGCACTCTTGTGATGCTAGTAGGTTCTTCCTGTGGAGGAGAGGTCATAGTTGGTGGTTCCTGAGATTTCTTCAAATGTCTCCGATTTCTCCGGTACACTCTACCATCTTCAGTGCGTACTGCATATGATCGCACATCAATTTGGTCTTCAACATTAGCTTTCACCCATTTCCCGGATCGGACATTTGGTAACATTTGCACCACATCTCCCTTGTGTAAAGGTGGTAGTTCACGGGTACCTCTGTTGTAGTACTGTGTCTGAATTTCTTTCCTCTGGAGAAGTTTGTCTCTTACGCCAGTTGGAGGTATAGGTTTCAGGAGACTGGCCATGGTAGGAAGAAGCGTTCTTGTTCTTCTGCCACAAAGTCTCTGTACGGGTGAGCTGCCCACACCTGTAGGAGTGTTTCTCCAGTCAAGGATAGCTAGATAGAAATCGGATCCAGCTTCTTTTGACTTTTTCATCAGCTGCTTGGCTGTCTTCACAACGTTCTCGACACGACTGTTGCTTTGGGGGTAGTACGGAGAACTGGTGACTAGCTCAAATTCATAATCTGCAGCGAATTCTTTGAACTCGTGTGCATCAAAGGGTGGACCATTATCACTCTGGAACACGTTTGGTACACCATGGTTAGAGAAATGACGCTTGAGCCTTTTGATGACTGTTTTCGCGGTCTTCCTCTCTAGACGGTCGACTTCAAAATATCCAGAGTAATAGTCTACTGTGCACAAGTAGTCCTTCTGATCTACGGTGAAGATGTTACAACCAATCTTCTGCCAAGGACGCTGAGGAACATCATGGACAATGAGAGGTTCTCCTTGTGGTTGGCTGGCATAAGTGGTGCACATGGCACACTGTTCAATGTAGTCGGTTATTTCTTGATTCATGGAGGGCCAGTAAACTACCTCACGGGCTCTCCTCAGGCATCCTTGTACTCCAATTTGAGCTCTGTGGATCTTCTCTTTCACTTTCTGCCTTAAACTCAGGGGAACGATACATCTTGGTCCCTTGAAAATGATTCCATCCTGAACTGCTAGTTCTTCTCTAATATTGAAATAGTGGGAGACTTCTAGCGGCATGGACGCTTTGTTTTCGGGCCATCCCTTTAGGATCACTTGCTTAAGAATCAGCAGGGTAGAATCCTTTGCAGTCTCTCTCTTGATTTCATTCAATTGTGATTCAGAGATGGCTAAATAGTCTACAGCATGAATGCTTTCAACTTCCTTCTCTGTATCTGACCTCTCAGGTTCTCCAGCACTGGGACTTAGATACGCTCTTGATAGGGTATCTGCGAGGTACATCTCTCGGCCTGGTCGGTACCTGATCTCTACCTCGTTCTGTAGTAGGCGGAGAAGTAGTCTCTGAAGTCGTTTCGGAGCAGATGCCAGTGGCTTGCTTGAGATGGCAACTAAGGGCTTGTGGTCTGTGTAGAGGATAACTTTCCTACCATACACGTACTGATGGTTGTGTTCCATACCAAATACTTGTGCCAGAAGCTTCTTCTCGATCTGAGAGTAGCGTTGCTCAGCTTGCGATAAAACACGGCTAGCATAGGTAACTGGATGCTCTTCTTGCGTAAGCACAAATCCGATTCCTTTGGAGGATGCATCTCCGCTTCCTTCTGTTGGCTTTGATGTATCAAAATACATGAGGACTGGTGCTGAAGTGACTGCTTTCTTGATTTTGTCAAGCGCTTCGTCTTGTTCCTTTGCCCAATACCACGGCAAATCCTTGTGTGTTAGGCGTCCTTGTGTGTTAGGCGTCTGATGGGCTCACACATCTGAGAGAGGTCACTCAGGAATTTTGACAGGTACTTAACCATGCCAATCAATCTTTGAACAGCGGATACATCATCAGGTTTCTTCATGTTGATTATCGCTTTCACTTTGGCTGGATCAGGCTTAAGACCATCTTTAGTTAAACGATGACCAATGAATTGTACATCCACGGATTTGAAAGTGAACTTGCTCTTGTTAAACTTAATGTTCCTTTCTCGACAGCGGTCCAGTAGGGACTTGAGGTTTCGATCATGATCTTGATCCGCTTCGTGGTCTGTGTTTCCTTGGCCAGTGATCAGGATGTCATCGGCAATCTTGAAAACACCTTTCAGACCTTCCAGGTTTTGATCCAGTTTTATTTGGAACAATTCTGGTGCTGGTGTCATTCCAAAGGGCACCCTGAGCCATCTGTAACAGCCCCATAGTGTTTGGAAAGTAGTCAATCTGCTAGACTCTTCATCCAATCCCACTTCTGACACCATGTTACGTTGTTGACCGGAGTACGGTTCAAGCGACAGCAATACTAGCAATGTCCGGTAAAAACACAACGTTTAATGCTCTATGAACTCGAGCATACAAAAGTATCTCAAATCACTCGCGACTCAGAGCACATGGATTACCACGAATGCTATTGGACCAAAGTGGTCACGTGGGCTGACGTTACACAATCCCCTTTCACGTGAGTAGTGTAGAAATCTTGCTGAAGAAGAATTTATACTTTACTTCGGCGGCGGGGGAATTTGGAGACATCGAGCGGAGGCGCTGGAAAACAATTCACAGACTCATTTATATGGATCTTCTCAAGACTTCTAAAAGTGAAATGATAATGTAAGCTTACTTTATTTCCTTGAATGTTGATGGAATTAGTGGAAGGATTTCTAAAGCGATCGATTGAAAATTCTACTCGAAAATTTATTGCGTATATTTCGAGTGAACATTCCATCTGTTCGACGTCGGACAAGTCAAACTGAAATAAACATGCGTGTAAATATTATTGAATCGCTTGACATTTGACTCGAATTCGCGCACGAGATGCCGATTCACTCACAGTAATGAATGACCAAATACTTTACATTATAAACAATCTTCAACTTGTAAGTTTATCATGAAAACAACGCTAAAAGTTAAATATCATGTCTAACCCTTCACCTTTGAAGTTAGCGTGAAGATGCCGGCATGCTCCAAATGTAAATAGTGTCAGAAGCGGTTACGACTTATTAACATTAAGAGGTTTTTTTCTTCTTTCTTTCTCTTTTTGCCCATAAAGGCCTTTAATGGTCATCAAAACAATAAGCCTGCTTTTTATACTGCTAGAAAAGAGTCATAATTTCTCATTCAGAAATGTTAGAGGGGGCCTGATCGCAGGAACACGTCGCGAGTCGCGAAATCAACTGGCTTCCTCGATTGTTTTTGTCGGTCGGTTAGCTTTGTGTTTGTCGCTTATGGTTTCTCGGTTGTTTTCTTCATTTCAGAATTATTTTTGTCCGGTTCAGAGTAAGTTTTTCGCTTAGTTCTGAATAATATTTCGATGCTGGGCTCGCGATAACGATCATAGTTCCATTTGATAAGAAATTACCTTGTCGCCACTTGACTTGCAGTAATGTCAACAAAATTAATGTAAACAACCAATTAAGACGGATTCCGCTCAATGTTCGAGCAATAAGTGCAAAAATTAATTACTAAAAAACTACTCATAGCACGGTAACATTTTGAATACTATTTGAAACATATCACTTTAATTCACTTCTCCAAGTGACCCCGCAATTAAATTCTCAAGCATTCTCGAGAAAATTAATGTTGAACCTCGTAAAAAATGATAAAAACGCACGCCATTTTGTTTTGAACTGACATGAAGCGTCTTTTAATTAACATATGTAATGACTTCTTTCGCGGGGTCAGCTTGGGAGCTAATTTATCGATAATTTCTTCTTAACTGTATTCAAAATGTTACCGTGTTTTGCACTTATTGCTCGAACGTTGAGCGGAATCCGTCTTAAATTCTCCTGTTCCCACGGCTGGCGGTAGCATTTCTAAATGTTTCTGTTAAAAAAACCAAAAGTTTACGGGTACATGAAACGGGATGTAAGCTCGTGTGTAAATAAAACATGACGATGTTCAATCGATCGAATGTTGCTTTTGTTTCGATATCATTCACAGATATTTAAAAACACGATCGGTGAATACTTCAGATAGCTAAGGGTATGTTTATAAACACAATAATTGAATGATGGTCTATTGATTCTTTTAATGTTTTACAAGGATTTCATTGAAACGACTATGCAAATGCCTGAAATGTGGGACATCATTTCCCTTTTCAGCTCACTTCCGCTCGACCCATTTTCGCTCGCTTGCGCTTCACAGAATTCGTGGAGACTGGAACCTGATGACTGCCGTGTTTTTCTGCGGTCAAGACTTTCGAATATAATGACTCTTCTTTGCAATTTTTAGTAAAACAAGGACATTTCTGGTTCGTAGAAAACACCTTAGTTTATGAAAGTTTGAGTGGGATAGTGATATGGCTTTGTGAAAAGTGAGAATCTTCATGTATGGAGCGCCGATGTAACTTGAATATAAACGATGCAGTAATTTGCGAGTTTCTGTGAATTTGTCTTGCTTTTTCAATTAAATCATCGACCTTGGAGGAGTTGTGTTGTGACTATTTCCTTTAGTTGTAACGTATACCGAATAGGAGATGTCTTTGTTTGTGGAAAGAACTGAGCTTGCAGTCTTTACAAGTTAATAACAAGGTAAGCTTATGTTGTTTTTCACGGCTGATTTTTCTATAAGCGTCGGTTACTGTATTCGAACTCGCTAAACTTAATTCAGTGAGTGCTATTTAATATTGATTCCACCGTTTTGAAAAACTGTGACTAAGTTTGTACGTATGATCATGCATTAGCTGTTTACATAACCGGTCATAGAGATCACGAACAGCAGAACACTTCACACAAATGCTGGCGAATTGTCATTCGATAGCTTCCAATATTTCGTGTATCAACTGCTAAATTACTGTGACGATTGCAAATTTTCACTTAGGTCTTGAAAATTCTTCGAAATTGCTGCCTTTGTTCCAGCGAAATATCACTCAAAACACTACGAAAATGCGCTCGAATTTTCAAGCGAAATTTTGCGGAAAAGTCATGGGAACAAAGAACGAAATTCGAGTGGTCGCTGGGAAAAAAACATCTAGCACCAGAATGGGGAGATATACACCAGGCTGCCTACACTTGTTGTAACCCTGATATGAATTTAGACCAAAGGTGTCTAAAAACATTTGCTGGCTCTCATAGTCCAGGATGTTTAAAACACACATAGCCTTGAGGGGAAAAAACATATCAGAGTCGGCATCAAATGTCTGTATGTCATCTTTCAATGGAAGAAGTTCGTCCACTAAAGGATGAAGGTACATGGACAATGATTTTGGTTTCATCAGGCCTGGAAGAATGGTCCACAGCAGAATGCGGCTGTCTGAACATCTCAGTGGCTTTGGAAAGTTGAGAATTTGCAGTGAAATTGGACACATGCTATATTGCGGATTACAATCTTTGAAGGGATGCACGGGATCTGTACTCACAGTGAAGAGAAGATTTCGCGCATCCCCATCAAGGGGTCCTTCTTCAGCATACATTTCACACCAAAACTCTGTGTCATGAATATCGAACACTGAATCATCAACTTCCCTTGCTTCTTGCCTAGCAGCATGACTCTTAACCAATGACGTCATCGAGGGGGATTTAAATAGATTCTGCAAACTTGGTATGATGGATATCGCCAAATATGTCTTCGCATCGAGACGTCGTTCTTCCCGCATTTTGGGCACTCTCTACTTTGACTGTGTTCACCTCTGTATAAAGTACACTCGTTTGGCATATTTCATAACATACTGACTCTGTCAAATGGTCCTTCATTAGGGAACGGGTTTGCTTAAAGCTTGTGGGAAACCAGACTGGTTCATACATGGCTAATGACATGATATTTTGAAATAGTTGCAACAACTCGCCCACAGCTGCCTTGGAAATGCCTCGATATTTTGAGAACCAGTGTAGGAGAGAGACAGCTACATCAAGTTGGGTGATGTTTGAACTGCCGCATATCAAATCACTTGAGTTGCTTTCCGTGTCTTCAAATTGACTTGCACACTTTTCTTCGCTGGGCGCAATGCTCTTGTTGGAGTTGTCTACTGCAATGCTTCTACTTTCAATCCACTTCCAATATCCTCAATTGTTTCAATGATCTTTGCCGCCACTTTCCTTCTCATTCTCATCCATATCACCATCTTGGCTCATCAAGTTACTTGAACTGACCAATCAGGTAGCCTCTCAATAAAGCTCAGCTATGAACTAAAATTGACAAATCTATTTTAACAAATTATTAGGGACTGTAAGATCCAGGACACGACGTGGCCTATGAAAGACTGGAACTAGAATATTTTTCTAAGCACGGAAAAATAAAGTTACGTGACGTGGTGCAATATGACGCAGTGGCTTAAAACTGTGAAGGTTTGACAAGAAATAGCCATGGTTTAAGAAATGCTACTTTGGGTTTGGAAGAAGAAATAGTGGACGATGAAGAGTTTGCTTTGTTATACGAGACATACACCCCACAAAATCTCCCATTTCGTCATTCAGAGTATGAAAAGTTCTCTTGTAAACAAAGACCCAGCCAAATGATCAGCAGTGACATCCTAAACTGAATTTACACCACTCATGGGCACAGAGTTACACAGTGGAATCATGCCATTATGATCCCAGCTTCA
Organism: Desmophyllum pertusum; assembly: GCA_029204205.1. NCBI lineage: Eukaryota > Metazoa > Cnidaria > Anthozoa > Scleractinia > Caryophylliidae > Desmophyllum > Desmophyllum pertusum. Next base: position 766,344 of record MU826844.1, on the reverse strand, counting down.
CTAAATACATGTGCAGACTACAATTCAAAACAAAGTTGCAGCTATTGATAACTGTTTCATAGATGGGACTTTACACCCCATCTCCCGACCGGTAGTCAATCAAAGAGTGGTTTACAACAGACACAAATGGGTCTATGCCCTTAAATTTCAGTCCGTTTCCCTCCCGAATGGATTGATTGGCCATCTATATGGTCATGTAGGTGAGAATTTACTTTATATTGATCACTTAATTACAACAATTCAATTTTGAATCATTGCTAAGTGTACCGATCACTTTGATTGACTGATTGATTTTATTCTAATAAAAGGGGGGATGCAAGAATGTTGGCAGTCTACCATTTCTATGATAATTTGGAGAATTTTGCTTTTAGTCCTGCCGGAAGGGAAATGTGTCTATACGGGGACCCATGCAGCACTACCCACTCATGATCCACCTCCAAGTCCCATTCTGAGTGATGTTAAACAGGCAAATGAAGAATTTTAACGAATCCATGAGTGCAATATGTGCGTCTTTGGAGTGGTTATAGACATTATCAACTATTTTAAATTGTAAGATTTCAAGAAGAACATAAAAAAGGTTTAAGGTGGCTCCATATGGTAATCATTTACGGTATGGCGCGCACTATTGTTATTGATTAAAAGCTAATCTCATTATTATTCCTACTGCAAGTTAACCTTATTAAACTGTAATCAGTACGAATGAAATTATATTTCTAAAAGCGTTGCAATAAATGTAACGGCTTGTGGTATTGAATTAAAGCAGGTTGAAGGTGTGTCTACGAGTCTTTTTGTGGCTTTGTTTTCAATTTTCTTTAATAGTTTGAAGAAATATGTCATGGAATTGGAATGCAACAAGATCGCTATTTGAGCATGTGTGAACTTTGGAACGCACACAAGGTTTGTTTTGCGAACGTTTCTCGAAACCGCCAACTAAACATATAGTACCCTGGACAGAACAATTGAGGATTGGGTTAAATGATAATAATTTTTAAATGCTAAACCTTAATGCCATGAAAAACGGCAACAAAACCGAAAAGGAAATTCCACACATGGAAAATTTTTAAAATACCTCAGTGTTTTTATTAAGACAACAAAAAAGGCGTGTAAACATGAGCGGCTTTGTCAGTCTTTGAACCAAAAATTTGTCACGCTCGTGCAATATTTATATACATGAACCGAACCTTGGTGGGCCGCCACTTCCAGACATGATTCCTCTTTGTGCTATTTTATATGGGATTATCTTGGTAGAGCTGGGATATACAACAGCAGCATTACAATCCTGAGATCCAAGAACGATTTCACCAGCGTATTAAGGTGCAAATGGTGACGTTTCTACCCAAGAGAAACGAATCGGAAGGCAACCCAACTGAGCTTTTTTCAGGTAATGTCCAGGCAAGCTAAGATGAAAATGCCTGGAGGGCTCCAGCAGATGAATAAGGTTCACGAGACTTCTACGAAGCACAGCAAGCATTGTCATATGCTCTTGGCTGGCTGCAATTCAAAATCAAAGCCTTCCATCACCGCATTTCGGTGGTAAGGTGCTCCAGCTACTAGCCGCCATCTTACGAGTCGATGGAAAGAACAACCGCATGACAAAAAGAGTCTTCAGACGGCGACAATCAGGAGATCCTGAGGTTTTCAGGTGGCCACGAAATCTTTAAATGTTTGTTTTGTAAGATTGACCGCATTTTACTATTCAAGGTCAGATAATAAAACAGAAAATACCGATTATTTGTACAGACTCGTTCGTTGTGTGAGATGTGCTTTCCGAGAAATCACGTGATTTTCAGTTTTACGTCATTGGTCGCTCCATATTTAGAAGCGCTGTAAGAGCAAAACGAATTAACTTCCTGTCACGCCAAAAAAATTCTCATGTGTGGAATTTCCTATTTTATTTAATAAATCAAAACTGAGAAATATGTTTCTCTCGTTTTTATATAATTGATAAATATATCAATCCTCAATTGTTCTGTCCAGGGTACTAAGCATTTTAAACGTATTTCAGAAGTTGGAAGCATTATGTAGGCTTGGAAAGCACATACCTCAACCATCCTAATGACTTCCTGATATTTCTTCAAAATGTTTTACGATGGAAGCGACAATTCTTGCAGTGCGTGTGACTTGTGGCATCGTTGTTGAATGGGAAGATGGGGGCTTTGTCAGAATTCCTACCAGCCCTGGCTTTCCAAATTGTGAATACAAATTCTTCAAATCTTCATAGCCAAGGCCACTGCCAGCAAAGTTTTCCTCGGAATGTTTGTAGCAGCTTGTGGTGGTTGTCAAGACACTTGATGTCTTGTACGGCGTCCTTGACAGAAATCAACGAGCTGTTGTTCACCAGAAATTCAGCAGACAAATCGAGTCTTGAGGAAAATAAGATTCTCCGTAGAGCAATAACATCTTCCAGTGCATCATGTGCATCAAAAGTCTCGGCGAATAAACATTCTTACAGAAAAGATTGATTTGCCTTTAGAAATTGACCATTGTTGTGCAAAGAAGGATGCTTATTTTTGATCAGTGTCTTGAATAGTACAAGACTGTCTGCCAAAACGGATGTTGTTGGAAGAGAGAGTCTGAACAAAGTTTTCTCCACCATTATGAAGAAGTATTGGAGTGTCAAAAGTAGTGGCATTATGGCCTATCAAAACAGTACAAACACACTTTGTTGACACTGCCGAAGCTCTGGTAATGGTTTCACTCAAATAATCTGAAAACTGCATCACTGCTTCCGATAAGGCAATATCTGGAACCGGTTGATTTTCCTTGTAAAGTTTGCATACTCCATCTACAGTTTTCACAGTGAGTTTGTTTACTTTCAAAGCATGATAATCTATGTCTCGATGTGGTAGAATGTAACAAGAAAATTTATTGCCTGACTTATCCACCGCGGATAACTGACACAGTTCTGCTAATTTCCCTGTGCAGTTTGTTTCGGTGTCAAACAAAACGAAATTATAAAATTTTGTCTCATCAAATTTTTACTTTTTTATCGAGGGCCTTGTGGTGTATTTCGGAACAGCATTTTCAAATTATTGTTGTTGTTCTTTGGTGATGCTAAGTTCAGCAGCAAATATTGATTTAGTGGGTGTGGTGGCGTTTAAGTCGAGTCCAACATTGCTTTCATACATTTTACCTTCTTTGGCTTCTTTTCTTGAGGTCTCAGAAATTTTTTGCTTGTGTAATTTTGATCGACGTTGCTTGAACTCAACTGTAGATTTTCTGGATTTGTCCATGGTCGCTTTCATGTCCATTTTTATGTTGAACTTTTCACAGAGACATCCCGGCTCAATATTTATGGACTTCAGTGCTTGACCTATGTAGGTGTAGCCTAAATTTGTCTGGGAAACACCACAAGAAACATGGCGTTACTTTCACTTCCCCTATAATAACGGATTTTAGGGTTCTTGGATCCCACCACGCTGTTCAGTGCTTCATTGTGTTGTGCTGGTGCCAGTTTGTTGATGACAATGTCTGTGCAGTACTCATCAAATAGTTTTCCGAGGGCAGTTTTTTAGATCATCTACATGGAGGTCCTTACCATACGGGAGATCTCCATGTTCATAATTTTAAGGGTCTCTCTTAAATCCGCACCAGGTATCTTTGCAATCCACATGTTTACCAAATGCATGAGGCACTATGCTTTGTATAGCAGTTTTCATGTTTGATAGATCCCCCTCGTTTTGTGCAATTCTGTATGTGAAACACTTGACAAGGTAGTTAATTACTTTCTGTGACAAAACTGAACTGTTAGTAAATTTGCCACGTTGACTTAAATTGTACAGTCGTGTTGTGAGGGACCTGTTAATGTGAACAGTGTCACTCCATTTTCTCAACACCATATGGAACATTTTCTTTGCTTGGTTTATGAATGATTCTTTGCATTCAATTGATACACGCAAACGTGTTTGTGCAGCGGTAATACGTCAGACTTGTAGTCGGATTGAAACTCGATGGTCACCGGATCGATTCCTGGAGGAACACAAAATTTCCTCTTTTTCCTTTTTTTTTTTCCAGAGGTACTATTACATGTAAATGAATGTTTTGTGTTTATATCATTACGCTCTGTATACGGGTTTAGTTATAAGCAACAATAGACTACCCTGGTCCTAGAGGTTTTCTTTCTTATCTTCTTCTGAACTCGATCAAAGCGATCAAAGAAAACAAAGAAAACCTCTGAGCCCAGGATAACGATAGACTGATTCAGATAAAATTGTACTAGATGGTCTTGAATCCTTTGCCAGGTTCTGATCTTGTTTGTGTAGTCTGCTTCGCATGCACAATAAGTATAAAATTAATTTTATATGTAAACATTCATTCGTCTTCAGTTCTGTCATACACGAAAACTCTTGGAAAGAAAAATGCTTCAGTTATTTATGAAGTTGCAATTCTTGGACTAAAATTAGCTACAGTTAAATTATCAAAAATGGTTCTCCTATTAAAAAAAACATATTGAGATACTATGAAAGACATGAAAGTCAAAGGTAAATCTTATTTTTTTTGTCCCCGTCACACAACGCTTCCTTGTTCCGATAATATTCTTTCAACCATTCATGCAACTAAAATGACAGAAAATTTCAGCAAACAAATTAAGACACATCCTCGATTTCTAAGCAACTTTAGGATGGGGTATTAATTTTGTTATCTTGTCATCAAACGTATATGTTTCATATATTTTAAAGCAATTATTCGCTCCTCCATGTCGTTGGCACTAATTAGCGGTAACTATAACTAGTATAAAGAAAATACACACTGATCCAGATAGGTATTTTATTCATGAAACAAAACACGATATGTTATTCTACGGTGGCCCACAACTGTCACGGCAAAATAAAGAGTCACGGCAAAACAAAATTAACTCACGGCAAGATACAATTAACTCACGGCAAGATACAATTAACTCACGGCAAAACAAAATTAACTCACGGCAAAACAAAATTAACTCACGGCAAGATACAAATTAACTCACGGCAAGATACAATTAACTCACGGCAAGATACAATTAACTCACGGCAAGATACAATTAACTCACGGCAACATAAAATCAACTCACGGCAAGATACAATTAACTCACGGCAAGATACAATGAACTCACGGCAAGATACAATTAACTCACGGCAAGATACTATGAACTCACGGCAAAATACAATTAACTCACGGCAAGAAACAATTAACTCACGGCAAGATACAATTAACTCACGGCAAAATACAATTAACTCACGGCAAGATACAATGAACTCACGGCAGGATACAATTAACTCACGGCAAGATACAATGAACTCACGGCAAGATACAATGAACTCATGGCAAAACAAAATTAACTCGCGGCAAGATACAATGAACTCACGGCAAAACAAAACAACTCACGGCAAAATAAACTCACGGAGACCGACCGGAGACCTTGTTCCCAGGGATTCTCGGTAATAAAAATGACACAAGAAGCTTGGGTACTAAAGATGGCCGCATATACTCTCGGGATATTACGAAGGTTTCTTCCCGCCAAAATGTCCTACTGTTCGCAGTGTGGTGCTGTGCTGGTTGTTGGAAGCAATTTTTGCACCAATTGCGGAGCAGGTAAGTGGTGCTATCGGTTAAACATGCACGATGTTTATGATTAATCTGAGCCATATTAGCTAAAATTTGTACCGCAGTCTACGGGGGTAATGTAAACATTTGACACATTTAAGATTTTATGCTTGTCCTAAATAGCTCAACTAAGCTTATTAGTACAAGTCCAATTTATCCGTTTTGTTCTTGTTTTAGCATCACTTTTCTGTCAGTTTAACATTCTCCGACCTCAACCTCGATGATATTTAATTGTAGATGAAATAAATCGAACTAAACAAACTCAAAGTCAATCGACCGTTCTTCAAGCGAACGGCTTCAAACAGCCTGCTGCTATCCGGCATAAACCTCTCGGGGGCGGGGTAGTTAACCCAAGTTTGAGTAGGGTTGTGCCTCGCAGGCTGTCAAACCTCGACCCTGTTTACATGTATGACCAAAATTATGCACTTCCCCTACCCTGTTTATGGCATGAATTTAAAAAAACTAATTTGGTGGCACATCCCCTTTTAGGCTACATATGGGAGTACCTCCCCCCCTGATTATAATCACGAGTCCTTCATACTAACACTATCTAACACTTTCGTACAAAGATCTCAAAAAGTTTGGTTCAAAGTGTAGAACAGGGGTAAAATGCAGACATATATGGCCAAATTGAAAAGTACCAAGCCCTCCTGGCACTCGTGTTTCTTCAAGTGCACAGACATATAATTTTGTGCATACATGGACAGTTTCATGATATCATGGTTTTAAATGTTTATATAGCTGCATGCCAGAAAAACCTCCTTGTCTTTTATAGGTGTACCTTCAGCATCAGCATCAGCACCTGGCCCGGCTCATGCCTCAGGTAAAATTTTCTTTGTAAATAAGAAAAGTACCAGGTAAAATGTAAGTTGACAGTCTCAGCACGATACTCGCGAGAGTTGAGTATCAAGAATTTTAATGGTATCAAATTGAGTCTCAGAAAGAGACTGTCCACTTAAATTTGCCCAACATTGTGCACAGAACGCTAAGCCATTGTTTATATATTGAGAAAGGGCCCAGTTGGCGAAGGTTAAGGACAACTGATTTTTGGAGGGGGTGGGGGGTGTGACAGGGGGTAGGCTCTGCGGTGGGGATGGGGTAAAAAGAAAAGGTCGAGCGAAGCGACTCATCCCCACCAGAGACTTATTCTTTTTACCCCATCCCCATTGCAGAGCCTATTCATAGGCTGGGGTGGGAATGGGATTTTGGGGAAGCATGCCAAGGCCAACACTTAAATGGGAAGAAGGGTTTCGGAGATAGTACAGATGTTCTGTTGATGCAGCTGAGATGAAGTACATGTTTTCATGCATGAGTAACAAGATCTACATGTGTACAATAATTGTGTCACTTTACATTGTAAATTACATTGTACTTACTTTACATTTCTATGAAGTATTAAATATATATGTATTTCAAATGAAGCAACTACATTATTAATTTTATTTGTGTTAAGTTGAATATTAAAAAAAATAAATCACGGCTTTCAGATACTCGCCATGAATGTGAAGGAAGCTTTGATGAAGAGGAAATTCTGAAGTACTACTTCAATCGCGGGTTTAGTTACAAAGAAATCCTTCTCTTTCTTTGCAATTGTCATCAGCATGAAATAAGTTATAGTACTCTGTTAAGAAGACTAAAGAAATATGGTTTGATGAGGCGGGTGTAACGAACAAAGAAACATTTAATGATACATTTTTGAAGGTACAAAGACGCATGGCTGAACTTATTAGTGGCCCATGCTCCTCAATGGGGTATCGTTCTATTTGGCATATCCTTGAGATGGAAGGGCTCCGTGTTCCCAGGGTGATTGTTCAAGATTTGTTAAAGGAGATGGACCCAGAAGGAACTGAGCAAAGAAGAAAGCACCGCTTAAAAAGAAGGATGTATCACAATACTGGGCCTAACTATGCCTGGCATATCGACGGCTACAACAAGTTAAAGCCGTGGGGTTTCCCTATCCATGGAGCAATTGATGGATTCAGTAGAAGGATTCTGTGGCTCGAAGTTACTCGTTCCAATAACTCGCCAAACAAAATCGCCTCTTATTATGCTAGAACAGTTTCAGAAGTTGGAGGCTGCCCTGTAGAATTGATTACTGATTGGGAACTGAAAATGGGCTAGCAGCAGCTTTGCAGTCCTTTTTTCGTGATAATCCTGAAGCGCATCGATATGTTCCTTCACCAAGAACCAAAGGATAGAGAGTTGGTGGTCCTATTATTCAAAGAGTCATTCTGCATGGTGGAGGAATTTCTTTGTGATTTAGAGTTTCAGGAATTGTTGACAATTCATCTGAGACAAGCATGGAGTGTCTGTGGTATTGTTTTAATGAAGTATTGCAAGCAGAGCTTGATTCTGTGAAAGAGCATTGGAATACCCATCGAATTCGAAAATCAAGAAGTGATACAGTACCAGGACGACCAGATTCTCTTTATTTCTTACCAGAACTTCATGGGGCAAGGGACTGCCTATTTGAGGTACCAGCTGCAGAAGTCGACTTAGGTTCACAACACATAATTGAAGATAGCCCAGAAAATGACCATCAGGAATATTTTGACTATGCTGGAGATAACCTTTCCATTCCTTTGGCCAGAGACTGGGAAGAAGCACTTGAAATGTACAGGAAATTGACACATGTTGCCATTCATGGATATGATGCTTAGTTTTGTCTATGTTAAATGCAGAAAACCATGAACAGTTCTTTCGATTATAGATGTACCTGAAGTAGCACAAAATACCGGTACTCGACTTTCAAAGAAAGAGGGGTATACTGAGAACACTAATTTCTCCACAAAAAGAAAATTGAGACGGGAGTTTCACTGTAACAATACTACTTTAAGTCGCATATTTACTATGCACGTGGCAGTACTGGGTTACAAAACCGAATTTAGACACTTGTTTTGTTTGTCATGTAAAACAACTCGCAGTTTTAAAATAGTGTAGAAACGATGTTAAATTACATTATTTATTTTGATTTCAAAATGAATCCCTGGACACCAGAAGTGAACCTCTGTAAATAAAGACAAGTAGTTTCAAGTTGTGACAAAATTAAACTAACAAAAACTGTAAGAGGGGAGGGAACCTTGTACATTTGCTTGAGATAAAATGTTTTATAAAATGACTTACAAGGCAAACAATTATTTACAATACATTAAAATATAAACCAATCAATAACTTTATTTCTGTGTCTTAACTTCTAGTTGTCCACAGGTGGACTACTAATTGGGGACACTTAGTTTACAAATTAAGTCATCTTCACTCACCATATTTATGTGAAACTACCGAAGCTGAAGGTGGGGAGGGGGGGGGGGGGGGGGGTTAGTCAGGCGCAATTCCTCCTTGTAAATAGTTTTAAAAAAACACACAAGTATCACAAGAACCAGGCTGCCTGGTTAACTAATCACTTTGTTATTTAATGTGCACATCTGTTCTGAATTACCAATGATTTTAAAAGATGACTAGTGATATCACGACCAACACTATATTTAGCCTCTGTTGACCCAGTACTTGTCCTGAAAAAACGAAAACAACGGGATTGAAGTGGCTCCTATTTCCAATTTTTGGACTACAGGGGTGCTTATTCGAGGTGGGCACATATTCAAGTATTTACGGAATTTTTAATTTGCGGCTGAAGGCGGTTGAAACCCATGACAATTTGTCCAGCAAATTTCTATGACCTCGGAGATTAAAATGTAGTTTAGGTATTATTATGGAGTGAATGGTTGAATTTTGGAGCATTTATGTAGAGCTAGTTGGTATTCCCGCGACATGCTTCAATTATGCCACCATAACCCAGGTATAAGGATTGTAATTCTTAAAATAGTTTTTCTTGTAAAGGCAGGCCATGTTTTAGCCCTTCTAGGCTGGTAGCCGGGCCACCCTCTCTCCATGTAAACATGTTCTTAGTTGGAATCCTACACTGGAAAATACAACATTTCCAATAGACTGAAAGTCAACCATCTTTATTTCATATTTGTATATTTTTCAAAATGGCCACCAGCATCAGAACATTGAACAGTGTTCAGCTACCAGCATCAGAACATTCAACAGTGTTCACTGTTTGTACTACAAACATCTCGCATAACAAAGAGATTACACTTTTAACTGTTTTTAACAAATACTCACTCGAAATGGAAAGTTTTGAAAGAAACTTAACTGTCAAGCAATGTGCAGTTCCAGAAAATATCCATACCCCACCCCAAGGAAGGTAATTGAAAACAGGGAGCCGGGAGGGGGTCTCAACAGCAAAAACGTTTAAAGAAAAGTATGAAGCTATACTGGAATTTCCGTTGGGGTGTGTTTGGGTGGTGTTTGAGGGGGGGGGGGGGGGGGGGGGGTCCAAACCAAAAAACCTTCTGTGGGGGGTATGGATATTTGTTGGAACAACACTGCAAGAAACTCAACATGTTTTGCCTCTACGAAAGGCTTTTTATCAGTGAATGATTTCGTTTTAATACCTCAGGTGGCTTACAACTGTTTACAGCACTTGTGCTTTGATTGATCGCTACTGCCATGCTATAAAAGAATGGTATCAAATGAATGCCCAATTATTGATAAACAAGTTATAATCATCTGCTTGACATAAAAGGTTACCATAGCAAAAGTTTAACCTGTATAGACCACCCTTAATTTTAGCTTTAACTGCTTTTAACTCAAAAAACGAGCACAGTGACCCCCGTTTTTTATTTTTGAAAAATTATCAGCATGCTAAGATAATTGTTTTTGCAAAGTTTTAAAAAATTATATTGGATAGGTTTAGTGCCACCTTAATATTTTGAAAATTTAATGTGGCTCTGAACTTAACCGATTTTTTAAACTTTGCAAACATACTTTTTTTAAACAATAAAAAAATGGGGGTCACCAAGCTTGTTTTTTAGTTATAAGCACATAAAGCTAAAATAAAGGAGGGTGGTTTATACAGGTTATACTGATGCCATGGTAACCTTTATGTTGAGCAGATGATAATAACTTATTTATCAATAACTGGACATTCGTTACATACAATTATTTTAAAATCAACTGATATGGGATGGCAGTAGCGATCAATCAAAGCACAAGGCCTGTAAATAAAACAGTTACCATGAAAATGAACATAAAAATAATATCAACAATATTCATAAACAGGGTGAAATGACAGAGTTAAAATCTATTAAGCTATGCATTCGCAAATGCCTGTCCCTTACAAAAGGACATCAGGAAAAATTCCTTGGAGGTGCCCATATGAAGCACAGGGAGTGTAATTTCCTTTGCGCATGCACCAATGATCGGAAAACAGATCCTGTGGGAAGGGTTATTCTCTGCACAGTCATGATTGAATTTGACAGCTATTTCCAGTTCTTCGCCATTGAGTGGCTTATGCTTCTGCCCTGTTAACCAACCCAATACGCCTCCTGGTGTCAGATCAGCGGTAGAAAACTGCTCAGCTGGCTCAGGATCATCAACACTGCTGACTCCCTGGTCTTCATTCCATGCCATAGCTTCAGAAAAGCCACTGATGGTATTGTCATCTTCAAGGCTGTACACAAAATCTTGAAAAGAATCCATCATGGACTCTTCCACCAGTTGTCTTGTGCTGCCCTTGGGGGAGTACTCTGGTCTCAGTACCGAGACAAGGTAGTTGGCATCAATAATATGTAGGCTTTGTGAATCTCTTGTGAATAACGATTTGCAAGCACATGGGTGTCTCCTGATAGCCTCTGCCACACCAAATAACTTGAGCCCTTCCATAAATTCTTTCAAAAACACCACCCTTTTGGTAACGATAGTAATAATCACAGAGTTGACAATCTCCTCCATATGAGCTTCATCGATTGTTCCTGTGTATCCATGATCAATAATTGTGTCATGATGATTACTCAAGTTTTCTCTGATGGACTGAATTAGTTGTAAGTCATTGCTAGTAAGGTGTTTCTCGTCAAGTTCTTTTACGTCCACATCTGGATCCACCATAAGGTTGTACACACTTTCTTCCAAGAAACATGGGGCAGGTCCACTCTGAGTAAGGCTTGTTGCAACAATTTGGCCACATGCAGAGAAGTTACCATTCTGGATGTGGAAGGTGGAGTTTACAGGGCTACCGTTTGGAAACATGCCAGAACCGATGTCTGTAATTGTGTCAGTTAGGAATTCTCTGGACAATGCTCCAGAATCAATTCCTCTTTCGCCCATAAAATTGACTCTAAGTGTTCCATTAACAGAGGATGGGTTCCGGCTCACCTCCCTTCGCCAAATGGTTAGTACCCTTTGTAACGGTGCCTCTCTCCTAGTAACTATGAAAAATTGATGAGACTGATCTACATTCTTTGACAACTCTTTTACTATTGAAAAACTGTTAACTTCCTTCTCTTCAACACAGCCAATTGAACAACTGTTAACTTCCTTCTCTTCAACAGAGCCATTTGAACAACTGTTAACTTCCTTATCTTCAACAGAGCCATTTGAACAACTGTTAACTTCCTTCTCTTCAACAGAGCCATTTGAAATACAGCCACTGCCATCTACTTCTGCGTCATAGAGCTGTTGCAGATCTGAAGCCATTTGTTGATCCAGGGCAATTTGACTATCAGTCACGTCATTATTGCAAACAATCTCCACCTTCCACCTCACTAGGACTAGAGTCACGAGGCACCTCAATGGGCATGTTCATTTTCTCAATGACTGGCTCTTCTGATGAATCATCGCTTTCACCCTGTCCTTGAAATTTCATTAGATCATGTTCTGTACAAAGGAATAAAGTGATTCTCTTGAAATCTTTTCTGATTTCCTCTTGGTAACGCTTCAGTGCGAAGATCTCTGTTTGGGAACCAGGCAGGAAAAGAGCACGAGTCCCGTCTTCATACAATAAGTGATAACTTTCCTTACTGTTATAGAGGTTGCTATGTTAATTTTTCCACCTCTCCTCAGCATCTTTTCACAACACTGAATATGTTACCAAGGGCGATGTTCTTAAGGCTAGCTTTTTCCCTCTTCGGCTTCAAATCTCCGTTGTCTTTTTTCCATTCCAGGAGGCCAATGTTTATGACCACATCTTCTTCTTTTCTTTTCTTTGCACAATCAGATTTAGACACACGATCTTTCCACTCTTTCCCTTTACTTTTCCTGTAGCTTTGGAAGGACTTAACATGACTTGAACTTGAACCTTCTACAAGCACACACTGATTCCTGGAGAAATAAATACTGGTATTAAACCAATGCGTGTATTCCTGGTCAGGGTTAGTCACTCTTTTTTGCAAAATTTGTTCACACTTTGTATAGTTTACAAGGCACACCTGTGACCTGAGATTGAAGTAGATATCAAGAGAAGACAAAACCTGCTAATAATTATTTAATTTTCATGAGAAAAGTGACAATATATTTTTACGTTGTGACTATTGTAAGGCAAATTATACTACATTTTGGTTAAAACAAAGGAGATACTTTGAAAAAAGGGCCATGACACAAGTAATGCAATCCTCAGCTCTGTTTCTTGACTAACTGCAAGCCATGCAATTGCAGTTTTTTTCTCACATGCATCTGACTGGTCACAACACAAGACACATTAGAGAGCAAGGGTAGGTAAAGGTAAAGTCCATGTCCAATCTAACGGATTGAACAAGCCAGGTGGCTCATCGGTACCGGTGCTTCCAGTTTCTGTAGCATGAAGCGACTAGGACCATTACTACTCCCCCATGAATGGGATGCTAGTCCATCACTGGTTTAACTCCACCCCCCCCCCCCCAGAATGTTGTTAGGTTTATACAGTTCACTGGTATTTATACACTTGGGTCGAGAGAGACAACATGGCCTAAAGTTTCTTGTCTAAGGAAACAACACGATGCATTCAGAGACCAGGGCTCGAACCACTGATCCTATGAGGGTTTTTATTGAATAAAGAAAACACCCCATAAACTATGTTTGCTTCAAATCCCTGATCACCATTAAAAAGCTTGGGTACAAACACCCTAATTTTATGGTTTCCACAGCATTTCTCGCTCTCCAAAACTTTCACGCAGGAAAGGTTTTTATTTCATAAGTACATCACTTAACCCAGCTGTAGAGTGGAGATGTGGTTGTTCCATATGCCCATGCCTTAGATGGGGATGGGGATTGGGATATTTTGAATGAGGTACATAAGTCTTACCTTTCGTTTCCCCTGATTTGTGGCATGACTCTAAGGACAGAATGAGACAATAGTTTGATTTGTTATTCGAGAATGAAGCTTATTCTTATTATCACTCTGTACCAGAGATCGTGCCTTCCATGCACTTGTACACCCCCCCCCCCCCCTCATACACAATCCTGCCCATGGGCCTGATAGATATGTTCATAGGGGTAGGTAAAGTATAAAAATGCTCACACTAGTGTCACAGTCTGACAGTATGGGAGGTATTAGCTGAGTGTGTGTGGGGGGGGGGGGGGGGGGGGTAATCCTATGGTATTTTAGGCCAAGCCTAAGAAGAGGGTGAGGAAATTTCATTCCCATTGCTAGGGAGGGTCACATCATTTTCAACGCTCAATTTAACATCTCCACTCCTGTCCCCCCCCCCCCCCCGCTGCTAATTTATGACAATGATTGTTGATGTTTGGTTATCCGTAAATCCTCAAATAAGTGCCCCCCCTCAGAAAAGCACCCCTGTCGAATAAGCGCCCCTCCTATCAGCCAAAATTTAATTTAATTAATTAGTTAATTGTATCTTGCCGTGAGTTCCGTGAGTTAATTGTATTTTGCCGTGACTCTTTATTTTGCCGTGACAGTTGTGGGCCACCGTATTATTCTCCTCAGAGAATAACAACAAACAAAATAATTATTTTTTCTTCTAGATTTATATAGTTTTCAACAGTTTGGAGCATGAAAAAGTTACGAATGTCAAGAACTTTCAACCTCTCAGGTTCTAAATTATAAAATGCTACATTTCCTTTTAGAAGCAGAAATGAAAAGTTTCAATTTTCTTTTGCAACTAATTTTAGCTGAGGCTTCATCTGCTATAATTTTCCATTGAGTGAAATCGTAGAGCTTTATATGTCCGAGTACAAACGTTATTTGAATTGGGATCAAACTTTAAAATATCACTTACCGAACGGCATCGTTCTCGTATTAAAGTCCTGAAAACTACATTGAAGTAAGAGGTTCGGTTTCAATTTCGAGCCGTTTGAATAAGCTTGTTCTGAGAGTGGATGACTTAAATACTTCAATAATTATGTCCTCTTATTTGGCGATCGAGTATTCTTGACTGTTACTTCTTTCCATTTCGAACTTTACTGAAGGTGTATTTTGATCGTAATTTAATATGCCCTATGCGACACTTGGCGCCCACAGGATGGATGATGAATGTCTTCTAACAAGAAACCATGAGGGAACTGTGTTCGTTTTGTTTACTGATTGAAAGAACTGGAAATATTTAGCTTGTGGTGTGCAACATGAATTCTCGCTAAGATGGTCTTGAATATTTTGTTAGGGAACACATAAGTCGTCGAAAGCTCACTGACAAACTGCTTGAACCATAAAACTTCCCAATCATGAATTGACACGAAGCAGCATAAAGCAAACACCTTGATTCGCCAATGCCATAGACAGCTCCCACGCACAGATGGATCCAGCGTGTCCAGAGATAAAGCATCACTGTATCTATCGTCCGGTTCACCCGAAAACTAAGGCATTCATTCGCTACAAAAACAAATCCCTGTAGCCTATTTTATCAGTGTTAATAATATCCACCCCAAAAAGCCGTAAAACGAGCCAGATAAGCAAAGTTTGAGCCTACAGTATTTGTAATTTCGGTCAGCGTAGTAACAATGGCACAATAGCCCCCCAATATCTATTTATATGTTTTATTTTCACCTTCAAATCAACAAGTGCTGGTGTAGCGCAGTGGTAAGGTTCTGAGTTCCAAAGCAGGACTTGGAGGGTTCGAATCCAACAACCCGTTTTTTCAAAAAAAGGAAAGGGAAAAGAGAATTAATGCATACATTAATTTAATTAATTAATTAGCGATTAAAGTTTACAGCCCATTGACCGAGTGACTTTGTCCACCAAATGCTATAACTTGTTCTGCGCATTCGCGCATCCACGAGTTAAAAAGGGCTGCAGTGTAAAACTATGGTTAGCCTGTTAATAAAACTGGAATGAAACTTATTCTGTAAAAAATACAAAAAAGGGCTGCAGTGTAAAACTAGTCTGTTAATAAAAATAATAAAAACTTTTCTGTACAAAGTAAGAATCAAAGGCTTCTATGAGCCACTCATGAATGATAAGGCATATTAGAAAATTCTAACAGAAAGCCAAGTGCTGCGGATGGAGATTGATAAGCAAGTCAAACAAGAATTATGAACATACAACTGCCTGATTCCCCATGACCACTGTGGCTGCTAATTTGTTGACTAAATTAGTATTGTTTACATTTTGTGAATACATGCCACCCTTCAAAGTGATGTTATCATTTATTGGTCTTGAAATCCGAATACATTTAGCACACAGTGATGCAGTTCTACAAGAAGCGTTCAAAAATTCAAGATGGCTCCTATTGTTGAAAAGCTCCATCATTTAAAAGTCCCAAATAAACTTGTCCGTGATTCAGATAAAGATGAACTTTATTCTTGCAATTGCGACCCTCCATGGGAAAACAGGGATAAAGGTGATAGCACACTCACAACACTCTAACGCAGCTCGCTTAGTGTGTCCAAGGACACGCTTTATGCACATATTTAATTCGTAGAACAACGAAGAACACACTAGGTTTTGTTTCGGAGATGTTAACACGCTAAACCTTTTGTTTGAGTTAGCGTGCTAATCTTGACACGCTTAGCGTGCGAATTGGCACGCTAGAACACCCTAGAGCAAAAATAAACATGGCAGAAAAATTTTGATGTAAGAAAATTAGCGTCCCATCGGATGACGAACTAGACTACGTCTTGGTTGCAGGCTATCACCTTCCTGACATCTTTTAAAAACGATCAAAATTTTGTTCACTCAAAGTCGCATGGTTACGGCAGTGTAGGTATGTATTAAAACTGTATACACACCTACCGGAGTTCATGGCAGTGGTTCAATTTGTCCGTGAAGTTAATAGTTTTATGTCGGGTTTGCATGTAAAAGCATCGTGCTTAGAAAGAAAGATGCAATGTGTGACAGAATCCAGAATGTTTGTAGTTCACGCAAACGTGACCCGTGCCCAAAGTCTGGCCACCTAATTATCAAATTAGTCAAATTGGAAACTTTCGCTTTCATGTTACAGTAAAAATAAATTTACTTGGTTACTTCCACTACATGTTTTATACATGTGTTATTTCGTTTAGAATTTTCTCTGTCATGGTGAAAGATAACTAAAGAAAAGTTTGCGATGCCCGCCAGATTCCGCGTGAGGGAAGGAAATAGGAGACCTCTGTACGCAGGCTAAGATTCATCCTGATTCCGACGTGAAAATTTGAGTGACGTCGTGAAGCTGGTTGAAGCTCATTTACTTCGAAAAACATTTTCAATGCATAGCATATTTCAGTTATAGAAACCGAAAAATTAAAAGAAAATTATACTTTCTTCTTTCAAGAAAAGCAATTTACTATTAAAACCTAGCCGCAAACACATGAAAAGTTTTGTTGTCTGTTTATTTCCCAGTTATTTACATTCCACAAGATTATAATCAGTGCGCGTAAAATTATGAAATATGGGAACTGATGGAAAGTATTCGGCAGTCATTGACGATGTTCGTTTTATTTGTTTTTAATTATAAATTGTGAACAGGTTGTAACTGCAGAGACATGAATTCCGCATCACCCGAACTAAATTGTAGAAATACAATTTCTGTCACGTTGTTGATGACTGCAATAGAAGGCTCGATCAATCGATGGAACCGCGTCTTTTCTTCCTCTCCTAAGTCACACACGCATGCACAGAATTGGTTGAAATGGGACATGGCTACATCTCTTTTCAAATTATCCATCCTTCCTCAAACTGCTCCTCGATCTACGCCTGCCATCTTGGATACCGTCTGAACCCTCGTACCCTACCCTCACCTAGGCGTTTGCTCCACCGATACCCCCACCCCTGCGACTAACTCCCCACCCTCTCCTCCCTTCAATTCCATCCCCATGGGTAAGGCAGGTGACCATAACATATCGCAGGCTCAACCTCATGAATAATTTAATTCATAAATTAATATGCATTGAATGCATAAATTAATGGTCACAGCCCATCGAGCGATCGAGTGCTAATTTGCATATCCATGTCCACTATACTCATTTCATTCCATTTATGAGTAAAAAGGGCCGCAGTGTAAAACTAACTAGCCCGTAATAAAACTGAAATGAAATTTATTCTGACGAAAGTAAGAAAAAGAGCTGCAGTGTAAAACTATAGCCAGCCCAAAATAAAACTGAAATGAAACTTATTCTGTACAAAGTAAGAAAAAGAGCTGCAGTGTAAAAGTATAGAACTGAAATGAAACTTATTCTGTACAAAGTAAGAAAAAGGGCTGCAGTGTAAAACTATAGCTAGCCCGTTAATAAAACTGAAAGAAAACTTAAGAAAAAGGGCTGCAGTGTAAAACTAGCTTGTGTACATCTGCTTCATCCAATCTCTCCCCCAATTTATTTTGAGGGAATTACATGAGGGCAGATGTACACAGGCTATGTAACACTTCAGCTTTTTTCATAGCTAAGTTAAGCTATGAAAAAAACTGAAGTGTTATTTGGTGGCAACCACGCCCACCATGCCTACCACCGTGCCCATTACGTCGGCTCCATCTCTTGTTGTCCCTCACAATTGGGGAGGGGCACTCCCTGAAAGAGTGCCCCAACCACTTGCAGTTAAAGCATCTTTCTGTAAAAAGACAAGAAAAGCACATTATTTAGTTAACATGAAAACAACTTATTGTGTGGTTGAGGCCTTAGCAATAACTGATATGATTTATTATTATAAATTTTGTTCACTAGCTCTATTCTCATTGAGAGCATACAGCTAATTCACGCTGGCATCGAATTGACGCATCATAACTACAGACACTAGGATTTATGCATGTAATTACATGTCATACCTACAGACACTAGGATTTATGCATGTAATTACGCGTCAAACCTAGAGACAATGCATCTCGATTGACGTTATGCATGTGTAGCACGGGTCGCTTCATTAGCGGCAGCGAAAAACAAATTAAAATACTCCACAATCCGCGAAGGAAAAAGTGACAAAACGCTGCAAAGTTATGCCCAAAATGATGATTTAGCTTTTCAAATGTATAATAAAACAGTTATTGGATTCTGTTTTCACATGATAGCAAGAATTATCAAGGCCTTGGTTTGTGTTATCTGCCTCAGCCTTTCCTCAGCCTTTGGCTTCAGCAGATAACACAAACCGCGATAATTCTTGATAATTCTCGCTATCATGCTCAACCTCATCCAATAATTGTTTAATATTGCTCTTGTGTGATAAACTAATTTGCTGTTGAAAGAAATAATGGTAAATCAAGCGGTGTCAGTGGAAGGTCATACATTCAACTCCTGTTGGAAGAACTCAGAATTTTATTTAAAGTAGCTTGTGTCACTGATGAGTTTAAAAAGAAATTAAATCTGCTCACCAGCAAGCAAAAAAAAAATTCGGGAAACACTTTCTTGTGTCATTTGTATCAAATCAACATGATCAGCTTTAGGAGGTTCTAAAATAATGGATCTACTATTCAGTTATGGAACATTACCACATGGTCTAGTTTTTATCCAGGTACTTATCAGGGGAATAAAATTTTATGTCTGTTAGCTTATACTGAATATTTATCAATTTTAAATAATATTGATTTCCCAGATCCATAACTATCACTGAAATTTAGTTTCTAACAAATCACTCATTTTTAACGAGTGAATGCTTTGCATGAACGAAGTTATAGCGTATAGCGGACAAATTTCACTCGCTCAATCCCTCGATCCCTCGGTCGATGGCCACTAGGTTGTAAACTTTAATGTATGCGTAGTACGGTAATTTATGCATTATCAGTAAACAAAATGGCGTCTGGCGCGGATCTCTTCTATTTTTCAACACTATTTTCACTCCTACAATTACAATTAGACACCTTTTTGGAGTTCGAAATTGAAAGAAATAACCCTAAATAATACTCGACCGCCCAAAGAGGAGACATTTAGAATATTAAAAGTGAGTCACGTTTGAAGTTCTTCGATCGATTCAAGCTCTGATCAAGGCTCAAGCTGTCGAAACTTTTAAAAACCAAGCTGCTGACTTCAAGACTTAGGAAAACACTTAAGTATGTTAAATGTTGTATCTTCTTTATACCAAGTGTATGAATAAAATGTAATTTATCTGAATCATTCTATATTTTCTTTTGTACCACTATGGGAATTATATGATATTTTCTTTGTTTGCGTCTGAACTATAAAAACCCTTCAATGCTTTTTTTCCAGCGTATATATTTAAAGCGAACTGATATTAGTACCTGTGTTTCTCATACTTGCGGGGGAAAAAAACCCGTTTTCTCTGCCGGGATTCGATCTCGCGACCTTCGATACCTAAAAGATGATGCAAGATTCCTTTTTTGACTCACGGGGTACACACACGGGAGCGACAGGAGCCCTGTGCTTTTGCTCCGCTGATTGAATGGACGACTATCGCGGGCTCAAATGAGATTCACCGAGACACCGAGGACACCGATTTGCTGTTGTCTTGAGCTGGAAGTGGCTTGATTTACTCACCAAATGACTGGTTTCAGTGGCTATGTTCATCTTTTCATGGATCTATTTAGATGCTCGACAGTGTTTTTTGCTCAATCTCCATATTTCCTTGACGTCGGCGAATGGACTCGAATTAGTCAGCACGATGGACGATGTTATCATACGCAATGGTTGAAATATAATAATTTTAAAATATTAGTATCAGAACGAGGAAGCGTTGCGTGACGGAGGACAAAAAAATAAGATTTACCTTTTTATTTCATAGTATCTCAATATGTTTATTTTAATAGGAGAGCAAACCCATTTTTGATAATTTAACTGTAGCTAATTTTAGTCCAAGAATTGCAACTTCATAGATAACTGTAGTATTTTTCTGTCCAAGAGTTTCGTGTATGACAGAACTGAAGACGAATGAATGTTTACATATAAAATTAATTTTATATTGTGCGTGCGAAGCACAGAAGACTACAAACAAGATCAGAATGTTTTGAAATGATTGAAATATTTATTTCACGAACAGCAACTTGCTTTAAAATAAAACTCAAACCAGTTCGAACATATTGGCCGAATATTTAAACGACGTCTAAAAAGTTAGTCAATGAGGTCTAAATAAACTTATAAGCAGGTCAGTCTATTAAAGTCGCTAAATGTTTTTTTAGTCTGTGTTTATATACACCTTCTAATTATAAACGGGGTTTACTGTGCGGTTAATATAGTTAGGTTGCCAGTCAGTTTGAAATCGTATGGTTTTGTTAAACCCTGTGTAAACCTTGTTTTTAAAAATATTCGGCCCATAAAGTTGGCGATTATCGAATATCAGTGATTAAAGACTTTTCGTTTGAGTTTCCCTCCCGACCAACACTGATTTGGAGTGAATACGAAATACACTGGCTTGCGTGAATGCCGCGCGGAATCTATTGTTCTGTTTCGAGAAATAAATCGTTTCCTCAAAATCCCTATTCGAGTCAGACTCAAAACTCGAAACTCGATTCTCAAAAACATCGAGGACGAGACTGTCAACTTACATTTACCCGGTTCTACATTTACCCGGTACTACTGCATATTTCTATGTTAATTAATTTATTTACTTTTCCATTCATGAGTTGGCACATAGTGCCTTTGATTCTTACTAATTTTATTGATCGTAATCAGAATGAGTGACTTACATGTATGTAACAACTAAATCATAAGCACTTACTCTGCACTCCATGACCAGCTGCCCTGACAACGGGCACTGGTCGTTCACCTTGCCCCCTTCCCCTAAATCTTCTTGGACGATTAGGCCCAGCAGGGGGGATGTCATTAGCAGGATCTTGAGGCTCTGTTTAAAGATAATTTTTATAAACTTTAATTACGGTATGATGAAGTCATATATCACTTATTTCTCATAAGGGTTGGGTCATTTGTTTTTATAAGGAGGGGAGGATATATCACAACTTAAGTTTAAGTGTGATAGTAGTGAAGAGGATCAACAAGCAAGACTTGATAGCTGAGCTATCAAGCCTTGCATGTTGATCCTCTTCACTAGCACCCAGGACTATAAATGGTAAAATGCTGGGGGCTATGCAATACTGCACTAAGCATCTCATCCAGGGGAGTAGCATTATTCCTAGTCACTTTATGCTACAGAAACTTGATAAAAGATGGGTGTAAGGTCGAAAACCCAAAACTTATGATGATTTGTTGAGGACCATATCTGTCAACCAGCCCATTGCATTATTCCTCATTGACACCTTGACTGGAACTCTGAATTCATTCAATCTTTCTACATTTTACCATGACAATAGTCATGTACAGTCACAGGAAAGAGGTTTCTGATTAATAGGGGTTTTGTTAATACTAATATATGTCATTGATGTAACATATTATCTCTTTCAAGTTCCTGCTCCATGACCTCTGCAGAAGGCAAAACGAATTGTCATCAACACAGTTTGTTTTGAATACATTATTGCATATTTTTATAGCATTATTAAGTATGAAAGTAAGAAAACCATTAATAGATGAGCATTTGGTTTTGCCACAACAATTTGATTGATTGATATCAATTTTATTACACCAACAATAAAAATTATTAACAATTAAGAGTTAAGATAGTTATAAAGGTAAGAGTTATAAAGGTTACAAAGGTAAGAGTTATCAGCCTTCGGCTTCCGCTGATAACTCTTACTGAGACCAGACCTTGATTATTCTGGATATCACAAAAACCGAATCTAATAATTGTTTTATTATACATTCAACGAAAAAATAATAATGCTTTTGCCAACGATGTTGTTTACTTATAAGCGGCAAGCAACGCAAAGCACGCAAACTTGACATGATTACCCGTGATTACCTGTGATCCTCTCGCGAACTTGACATGATTACCCGTGACCTTGAGTGTACTTGACATGATTATTGTATAATCTGTAGGTAGATGACGTAGATGCTTTCAAAGGCGCTGATTTTGAAAATACACTGTACGCTTTTGGCCAATCAGAAAAGAGATAGTGAGTTGAATGTATAATAATTACTATTATTCCCTCTACTGAAGCTAACAATAATATTTAAAAAAATCACTTCCAAATTGACATTGTTCAATGAATGAAATACTCAATAACAGTTATGTACCCAATTCAAACCTGAATTTGCATTTTCCTTGAAAACAAAAAAAATTAACAGGAGAGGATAATCCTCTCTTGATTTTACATAGAAATTGCAAGTTACATGTAAATAAATAACACAAGATGGTCAACATGAACATTTACCATTTTGGCCCTCGTTATCATCATTGTTTTCTAGAGAAACAATGTTATGTAATATTAGAAATCACTTACTTCAACAAAGCATTTAAGTGACATAAAACAAAAATTGTCATCATTAAACCTTAAGTAAATAAAACATTAATTATCCCCCGCCACACCCCTCTCACACAACACAGCGAACAAGACGAGGCAGATAATCTGTTTGAGGGCTCGAAGAAAGCCCCCAAGCAAAGATAAAGAGGCCCAAACAAGATTCACAGGGGAGAAGAGGGAGGTGCGAGAAGGGAACGACGGAGTACGAAAGAATATATATGTATATACAAAGGTAGATATGAAAAAGGAGTAAAACTAGACTTAAATAAAAAGCACAAGTCTGTCTGCCAAGGGCAGAGATAGATATAACATGTAGGCATCAGATCGCCAGTCTCCTTGAAGCTTGATGAGTTCTGCTGGGATACCGCCTCGACGAAGGCTATGACCAGAGAAATCTTGTGGATCCAAAGAAATGAGGGACGCTAAATGTTTAATACCATCGTTAAGGGACTTGGCCATGATGCAGGCGAGTTGGTTCGAGGTGGAAGTGAAGGTGAAGAGAAGACAAGTGTCGGGGGCGTCAACCGCCCATAGTAAAGATTGGAGTGCAATCATAGGACAGAGTGGAGATCCTGGAATGCGCGGAACTGGAAGGACAAGGGCAGTATCACCAGCTTGCCGAGTTTTTGTTCTGGTTACAGTGAGAAAGGCGCCGGAACTGTTGAAGGTTACGCTGCCTCGAGATAGCAGAGTGAACGAGGAACCAGATTTGCTGTGCAGAAGAATGTAAAGAAACCAACCAGAAAGGCAGACCACAAAGCCAAATGAGCGGAGTCTCGCAGGTTGAAATGGGCTTTGAATTGGAGCAAGATTGATGGTGCGAGAGGAGCTTTGCGGTGGGGAATGTAAATCATGGACTTCTCCAAGCCTTTCTGAGTCAATTTGACGTGAATGTCATCGAAAGCCGTCGTATCAAAATGGCAAAAGACGTGTAGACGCCGAAGGGCGCTGAGATAATTGTTGATAGTGTGATGAGATTTGACGGAAAAGCTGACCAAAGTGATGAAGGCGGCGATTGTAGACGGAGAAGCGGGAAATGGTTGAAGGCCGTAGAAATGACAGAACTTCAGGTAGGTGTTCCAGATGGAATTATAGTTCCATTTGGTGGCAGCTGATAAGGCGAACTCTTGAATTTGGCGAACATGGTGCAGTAAATCACGTAAATGGAAACCTGAAAGACGAAACAAAGAGGTGATTACCATTGGCAGTCGAAATGAAACAAATCAAAGTAACAGAAATACTCTGTTAAGGTGTTGTAATGAACAGAAGCTGCCTCGTAGATGTTGTGAAATTGAGAATTAGTATCCCAACGACTCAAGGAATCAGCAATAGTGTTCTGGTGGCCTGGGATGTGAAGGGCGCGTAGCTCGAGGTCAAAAAGAGAAGCGTAAAACCAAAGTTCGCGTAAACAGGATTGACTAAAAGGGACACGTGAACGACCGGTGTTGATGGCGAGTTCAGTGTTCTGATTGTCAGTTCTGACTAAAATCCGCTGGCCACGCAGTTTCCGGGACCACAATTTGAGACTGACGGTGACGGTGACGGCCAACATTTCAAGCAAAGCGATGGACAGAGAAGCGGATCATGTATCTTATGGGGGGCCTCGGCCGATACATCGGTCGATACATCGGCCGATATATCGATCGATATATCGGCCGATACTCGACCGACACTCGACCGATACTCGACCGATACTCGATCGATTTCTCGACTGAGTATCGGTCGATATATCGGTCGAGTATCGATCGATTGTCGGTCGCGATATATCGACCGATGGCCCTCGTGATATCGGCGCGATATTGTCGGTGGTGTATCGGTCAACTATTGGTTACATATCGGTCGACTGTCGATCCTAACTCGATCGACATATCGGCCGATATATCGACCATTTACATTTACATTTACCATTTATTTGCCTCCATCTTTATGATGATTCTTGCAAATCGGTCAGCGGTCAAAGGAAAAATACAATAGAGAATAAAACAAATAGAAAATAATAATCTAGAAACGATTTGTAAATGCATGGTTTCTAAACGCCTTAAGGGATGAAGCCTCGACTGCCTCTGCTGGCAGAGCGTTCCAGTCACGAATTGTTCTCGGAAAAAAGAAGTTTTTATTTCAATCACCAAGCTGTCCTTCACTATAAATCTGAGTATAATTCCTAGAACATCTCTATTTACCAATTGACATCTGACCCGCCATGTTATCATTTCACAACGCGCGAAAAACTGCTAAACAGTTACCCAAATTACACAACAGCGGAAATCCACCAGTTTTTTGAAGTAGGTAATTAAAACAATGAAGCAGGTAAAACATAACTCGTAATTTTGACACTTAAATGTTTTATTTTTTCATAGACCGATATACTCGGGAAGTATCGGTAAAGTATCGGTGAAGTATCGGTAAAGTATCGGTGAAGTATCGATAAAGTATCGGTAAAGTATCGGTGAAGTGTCGGTGTACTGCCAACTATATCGGCCGACATGTATATCGGCCGATATGTCGGCCGATATAGCGGTCCATGCCAACCGAGTATCGGTCAAGTATCGACCGAGACATCGACCTAGACATCGATCGAGTATCGATCGAGTCTCGGTCGAGTATCGTCCGATATATCGACCGATGTATCGGCCGATGTATCGACCGATGTATCGGCCGAGGCCCCCCATAAGATACATGATCCAGAGAAGCTGCGTCAATGAAAGGTGGATAGTTGGAGTGGAAGAAACGACCGTTGAAGAAGCCGCCAATACCAGAAAGGCAAGGCATCAGTACAGAAACGAGTATTTGTGTCGATCCAAGAGGAAGAACATAACAGGGAGACACCGTTGTATACAGAAAGAAATTGGTTCCACTAGCGCAAATCGGCGAGCTGGGCTGGGCGTCAGGTGAGAAGATTTGTGAGGAAGTTGATGAAGTTCGTGAAGGATACGCTGCATGAAAATTTTCCCGAGGCTGATGCATGTGCAGTATGTACAGTATTGTGCAAAAGTAATGCAAACGAAATTCGCGAATTTTGTTCTTTGTTCCCACGACTTTTTGGCGAAATTTTCGCTTGCAAATTCGAGCGCATTTTCGTAGCGTTTCGAGGGATATTTCGCTAAAACAAAGGCCGCAATTTCAAGAATTTTCGAGACCTAAGCGAAAGTTCGCAATCGTCACCCTAATTTCGTAGTTTATTATACGAAATATCGGAAGCTATTGAACGACAATTCGCCAGCATTTGTATGAAGTGTTCTGCCATTCGTGATCTCTATGACCGGTTATGTAAACAGCAAATTCATGATCATACATACAGGTTTTCAAAACAGTGGAATCAATATTAAATAGCACTCACTGAATTGAGTTAAGCGAGTTCGAATACAGAAAATCAGCCGACAATCAAACAACATAAGCTTACCTTGTTATTAACTTGTAAAGACTGCAAGCTCAGTTCTTTCCACAAACAAAGACAGATACATCTTTTATTTGGTATACGTTACAACTAAAGGAAATAGTCACAAACAACTACTCCAAGGTTGATGATTTAATTAAAAAAGCAAGACAAATTAAATTCACAGAAACTCACAAATTACTGCTTGTTATTCAAGTTACATCGGCGCTCCATACATGATGATCCTCACTTTTCACAAAGCCACATCACTATCCCACTCAAACTTTCATAAGCTAAGGTGTTTTCTACAAACCAGTAATGTCCTTGTTTTTACTAAAAAATTGCAAAGACTCATCATATTCGAAAGTCTTGACTGCAGAAAAACACGGCAGTCATATCAGGTTCCAGCCTCCCTGAATTCTGTGAAGCAGAAGCGAGTGAAAATGGGTCGAGCGGAAGTGAGCTGAATTGGGAAAAGATGTCACACATTTCAGACATTTGCATAGTCGTTTCAATGAAATCCTTGTACAACATTAAAAGAATCAATAGACCATCATTCAATCGTGTTTATAAACATACCCTTGCTATCTGAAGTATTCACCGATCGTGTTAATATGACCCTAATATCTGAATGATATCGAAGCAAAAGCAACATTCGATCGAACATCATCATGTTTTATGTACACACAAGCTTACATGCACCCGTGGGATCAGGAGAATTTCATTGGTTGTTTACATTTGTTGACATTACTGCGAGTCAAGCGACAACAAGGTAATTTCTTATCAAATGTAACTGATCATTATCGCGATCCCAGCATCGAAATATTATTCAGAAACTAAGCAAAAAACTTACTCTGAACCGGACAAAAATAATTCTGAAACGAAGAAAACAACCGAGAAACCATTAAGCGTCAAACACAAAGCTAACTGACCAACAAAAACAATCGAGGAAGCCAGTTGATTTCGCGACTTGCAACGTGTTCCTGCGATCAGGCCCTCCACTAAAATTTCTGAATGAGACATTGACTCTTTTCTAGCAGTATAAAAAGCAGGCTTATTGTTTTGATGACCATTAAAGGCCTTTGTGGGCAAAAAGAGAAGAAAGAAGAAGAAACCTCTTAATGTTAGTCGTAACCGCTTCTGTGACACTATTTACATTAGGAGCGTACCGGCATCTTCGCGATAATTTCAAAGGTGAAAGGTTAGACATGATATTTAATTTTTAGCGTTGTTTTCATGATAAACTTACAAGTTGAAGATTGTTTATAATGTAGAAGTATTTTGTCATTCATTACTGTGAGTGAATCGGCATCTCGTGCG
Source organism: Desmophyllum pertusum (assembly GCA_029204205.1). Classification (NCBI taxonomy): domain Eukaryota; kingdom Metazoa; phylum Cnidaria; class Anthozoa; order Scleractinia; family Caryophylliidae; genus Desmophyllum; species Desmophyllum pertusum. The sequence goes on along the minus strand of MU826844.1, from coordinate 738,594 downwards.
TGAATTCGAGTCAAATGTCAAGCGATTCAAATTGATAATGTTTACACATGTTTATTTCAGTTTGACTTGTCCGACGTCTTTTGTGTCGCTTTAAGAACAAGCACAGAAGAAAATAAACTGAAGGCAAAATGAATAACAAGGGCAAAACGCATTGAATGTAATCTTGGTCGAGTTGATCGTGAGTTTGCCCATGCATACGCATTTCGGCTGTGTTCACGCCAGTAAAACTGAACAGCGAAACTTTGCTAGAAAATGCTGGAATTGGCGAACAGATAGAAAGTTCTCTCGAAATATACGCAACGAATTTTCGAGTAGAGTGAATTATCGCTCGAAAATTCGAAGCAATATTTCGAGCAGCGCGAATTTAAACTCGAAAATTTGCGCGGATTGAAACAATAGGCGTCACGAAAATGCGGCGAATTATCGCCAAAATTTCGTCCAGGAATTTTGTCGAAATTGACTTGCATTACTTTTGCACAATACTGTAGTAGAGTTTGCCGATTAGGGATTGTAAATCAGATTTGGTGGCGCGTGGTGAACTGAGCCAATGACGAATAAGCCTGGTCGTACGAGTTAATTTATCTTGAGGAACCTCAAGAGTCATAGTAACTGTGTCGTAAATGAGGCCGAGAAAAATCATGCAAGTGGAAGGAATACAATCCTTTTCCGGGGATGATTCCAAACCCAAGCTGTTGAAGAGGTTTGCAAGATCCTTGGAAGGCGAGTGAAGCGTCGTCGTGAGAAGCCTCGACGCCGCCAAAGTCTTCGATGTAGTTCACGCACTGGTGATGATACGCGGAGTGAAAAATGTAGGCAATCGCATTTGTAGTACGCTGGCAAGCAAGGGTGGCTGAACGCAAGCCGAAAGGAAGGACAAGGTCAAAGTATAATAGATCTTTCCAGCGGTAACCAAGGAAAATGTAATCCCTTGGATCGACAGGGATTTGACGTACGCGCGCTTTAAGTCCTTCATTAACCGCTTGACTACTTTTGGCGAACTTAACGTTGGGATGAAAATTAACATAGAGATGTATTTGTGTTGTTGTTAGTACGCTGACCTAACTTTGGACTACCGTAGGCTCATGGCTTTTTTAGAATGACTCTTCGGCTCGATTTATAGCTTGTAAGAGTTCCAAATAGAAGAAATAACCTTGGAGAATACTTGACTTCCGGAGAACAGATCATTGAAAATCTTTGAAGGGCTGAAATGCGTGTTTGGATAAAGTTTTTCAATTTTCAAAGCATGAACTGCGGACTTCGACTGATGTTGATTTCGGGACAGTATATGTCGGGTTTTTCACTTTATTTGCTTTATACAAATTGTATGAATTGCATCTGTAATAGGTTCATAAAATAAGGATAAAGAAAAAAAGAAGTAAGACAGATAAGACAAAGACAAATAGATTTTTCGTTTTCACACTTCTGGGATTTAGGACCTTAGAAGGACCTTAGAAGATGTTTTTGAGATTGTAGAATTTTAAGATACATCGGTGTTTTTTTTCGGCGATCACACGGCAGTTTACATGTAAACTAATCTTTGGAACCGCAATCGCAGAACGAGCGGAACCTGGAGAAATGACTGTTTTATGTAACAACCATTAGTGGAATAAGTTTAACATATCTATGGTGGCCGATAACTGCCATTCGATTTTTCCATTGTTAGCTAGCAAAAATTGTAAGCAAAACAAATCAAAAAGAAAAAAGAAAATAAATATTAAACCAAAACAATTTAAAAGTTAAAATAAAATGAAATTAAATTAAAAAGTAAAAGTAAAAGAAAAGTAAAACCATTATAAATTCAAAGTAAAAGCGAAATTAAAATGAAAAGTAAACAAAATGAAAATTCCATGGCCTATGCCTGCCATAGTATCCCAGTATACTTTGCAAGGGACTGATTTTGCAGAAGGAGAGGGGACTGGTAACGGGTAGGTTTGTTGTTTCCTGATGTAAACATCAGCTGAAACATGGCTTACTTTCATAATTATGCTTGGAAGGAGGACTTGGACCTCAAGGAAGATTTGAAGAAATACGTGGCTCAATCATTTAAACGAGAGGAAATTCTAAGCTTTGTAAAAAGGGATTATTCTTGTTATCCTTGGAGTATTCACTCGCTCGATCGCAGGCTTCGCTATTTTGCGATCTTTTACAGTGACAAGGAAGTAACAGTTGACGACGTTAGGCAAGCCGTTGGAAAGGAACTTGATGGACCCGGGAGACTTCTTGGATACCGGGCCATGCAGAAAAAGATTCGACAGGAGCATGAACTGAATGTCCCAAGAGACTTAGTCAACGCTGTCATGTATGAGTTGGATCCAGAAGGTCTCGAAGCACGTGGTGTTGCTGCAAAGAAAAGGAAGCCGAAAGGACATTTCACCACTAAAGGACCGAACTTTGTCCACTCAGTTGACGGTCACGATAAGCTAATGGGATACCAGAATAGTACTTATCCTCTCGCCATATACGGTTGCATCGACACGGCAAGTCGAAAGCTTTTGTGGCTTCGTATATGGGTCTCAAACTCCGATCCAATGTTAATTGGTCGTTGGTACCTTGAGTACCTGTACGAGACGAGACTCATTGCGTCTTACATAAGAATGGACAGGGGCACTGAGACGGGAACATTGGCAACTATGCATGCTTTCCTGAGACGACATCATGGTGATGTTGATGCACTCGAGACTGTTATTTATGGTCCATCAACTTCAAACCAAGTGAGTTTTCTTTTCCCCACATTCGCTTATTTTATTTTAAACATTTTCCTACTAGAACTACTGTTTAGAACTCAAAATCAATTGTAAGTATTTTTTTGTAAGATTGAAAGGTGGTGGAGAGAACTCCATGAAAGGTTAGAGAAATACTTCAAGAGCCACCTCAGCTGGTTGAAAGAACAAGGTCACTATGATCCAGGAAATAGCAATGACAGGTGCTGACAGCAACTTAATTTTTATATTTAAACAACCTCAAAAGTGTTTTAAAAAGGCTAGATACAACAACATCCTCTTTATTACCCCTTTCAATTGTTTACAGGATTACATAAAGAATATATAATTAGAAAACAAGGGTACTGGCAACCCGAAATAACCATTAGGTTAAACAGGTTGAATGCCAGTACATGTACAGTAGACATGCACATGTACATAGACATGTACGTACAGTAGACATAAATAAAACCATTTAACTATATGAACTCTGAATGAAAGAAAGAGTTAAGTTGTTGTGCAAAATACCCCATCCCAAAGAAAGAAAAAAGTAACTGAACAGTATTTGAACCCAGTAATCATATACAGCTCCATGTCATTGCTTTCAAAAATGTACTATAAGAATGTTTTTAATGGCACTGACTTGACATCCCCAGTATAGTTTTTGAAAATGTTTTTTTTTTGTGGCCCACAGGATGCTTCTTGCATTTTTCATGATCCCCCTCATGCAAAGAGAGCTTGATACATTCAAAGACACCATCTGGAATTCCCACAGAGTTAGACAACAGAAGGATGCTGTGCTTCCAGCTGGAATACCTGACCATATTTACAGCTTCCCAGAAGAATATGGCTTAAAAGAATGTGGTAATTTATGATTAGCTATAGATGATTGTGTGAACAATGTTTTAGTGGCCAAGGAAAAACTGTTGAATTACTCACTGGAATAAGGTGTAACTTTTCAATTAACAAACGTGTTTACTACATTCAACTTGGCAAAACACTGGCAGTTGGTGTTACATTGTTGTATTTGTGACCATATTTCCAGTCACAAGAGGAGTTCTTTGCATCATGCATAGAAGACATTAATTTTTGATATTCAATGTAAACACAACCTCTCTGTCATAACAAACTGCAAGATGAGTAAAACAAAATTGAAGCTACAGAGCTGTATGGTATTTGCTTTTTATGCATAAAAAGGGATGTGGGTGCTTAATACTATTTAGTGTGTTGTAAGCATGAGAATGCCTATTAGTAGTTAAAGTCGACCTTCTGCATGGTGTTCGGTATAGCAGAAGGTCATGGTTTCAACTCCCTTCAGAAATTCCCAGCTCAAAACAATCTCAACCATAATTTTTAGGGTTGCCAGTTTCAGAGGAGCAGTTGAAGGAGGCAGCTCAACAGTCCGGTGTTCTTAACACCAATGAGGACTTCCTTGATCCTGCCTTTAGGTTGGAGTTTGAGCGGCTCATTCCCCAACATTCAAGATATCGAGGCCAAAGACTGCAGAGAAGCATATCTTTATTTAAAAGAGAATTTCAACCTAACTTCGTGAATTGATTATTAACCACAAAAACTTCAACTTCACATTGACCTATATGTGCACAAATAAACATTTCTTTAAAGAGTGTTATATGGAATACATGGGAAGGTGATCAGAGAATCAAATACAACAGGCCATTTCCAAGTTGCCTTTTGCCTCTGTTTCAAAACGAGTCCAGATGCAAAACCATTCATATGGAAATGTACTTGATTTGCATGAAAATGAACCTGTTAGTAAAACTAATTTTCATATGAAAGGTTTTGCACCAGGACTTGGACAGGACAGAGGTCAAAAGAAACTCTGAAATGGCCTACTGTATTTAAATCTTGGTCATATAAATTTCAAATTTTGTAATTTTATATTAATTTTGCAAACAACAACTTTTGTCAATTTATTTACCATTATTGAAATTTTATCATCATTATAATCAGTTTTCATTTGTCATTGAAAATCATACACTATCTGGTATTGTCAGTAGAAGGTGCTTACTTTAGAAACATGCCTTCTTACATTACATGTAATAGTAACTAAAAGAACTTGTAAACGCAGTTATTATTCCCAACTACCAGATTCAATACTGACAAAGCAAACTAAAACTCAAAGCAAAAACAAGTAACAGTAACAACAATATTTGTAAACAATCGTTCAAACCTATCATAACCAGTTTGTGTGTGATAATGTCTACAAATCTAGTGAACTACAATAAAATCAACAGCTGCCAGCATGTGACTCATTTGGCTCATCAACAAAATGAGTCTGTGCATAAAGCACCAGTATTTGTCAGAAAACATAACATCTAGTTTTGGCTGTTGAGCAACACACACAGTAGCATTATTGTAAAACCACATAATTGTATAAGCTAGCAACATGGCTGTCACCCAATAGTCAAGTGCTACATGTAGCTTGTACTATGTGAATTGAAGGGGGTGGGAGAGGATGCCTTAATTCAGTGGACTGGACTTCGCCTGTGGGGAGGGTTAAAATGACATGGAATTACAAGAGAAGAATAAGAGCCACCCACTCCCCTACCCCCCTCTTGATTTTATTTGTGTTGAGTAATGTAGCATTCCTGCAAAAACATTATCTGGCATTATACCAAATATTAAACAAAACCCAAAACATCAATATCATCAGTACATATGAAGAAGGTATTTTAAGTATTTCAATGTGGAAATTTTCTTAATCCTAAAAGGGTGCAGTACAAATTACAATCTGTATGATTGTCAATAAAATTGTTGATTGCTGTAAGGGATAAATTGCCAGCGGAAAATAACACCTCTTCCCCATCTACCAAATCCTTTGAGGCAATTTCAGGATCGAACAAGATGTGTCCACTGCCCTGCATATCTACCACCATCAGTTGTTCACTCGAACGCTCATAAGAAAAGTGGGCCAGACTTTCGCATTTCTGCCGAATGTCAGAGTCATCACCACAGGGTATTCCAGTGTTGTTCAAGTACTTTGTGAATTCCCCATCAATAAATTCTTCAATGGTAACCCATTCAGCTCCCAACTGTCCATTGATTTTTCCCATGTATATTCTCTTGTAACTGAGGGTTTTCCCATATAGTTCTGTTTCAAATCTTGTTCCAGCTTTAGCATAAAATTCTTGGCCAGCATGTGCATTTGCACCACCTTCTTTGTATGCTGCTCGATTGTTTGTTTTGTCTCTTCGATAATGTCAACTGCAGACTTCAGATACTTTTTCACTACCCACTGCTGATGTTGAAATCCTGGCGTTTTGCTTGTCGCCTTAAACGCTTCACGAAACCCTCCTTTTCCAAAAGGCTCTTTGACAATGCTGAATTCCACCGTCGAAGTTTGGCTGGACCACGCCATGTCGGTCAGATCAAATGTAAACAGTTCAATGCTTTCAGTTGACTTATCATTGATAACTTTACCGAGCTTCATCATTTCCAACACCGACAGACTCTTTGGGAAGGCTTTACTTGGACTTTGGGCTTTGGTAGCTGGTAATGACTGTACAATTGCCCTCCTGAATGGTCTTTTAGGTTGTTCTTCACGTTCCATGCGGTTTCCTACCACGCTGGCAACATCTCGATCGTTTGCCTCAATAAAACGTACGTGCACAACTTTTAGGTCGGGGATTTGCTCTAAAGAATTACAGGACGGGCCTTGTTCGCCCGCAAGTACATCACATATCATGTGTTCTCCAACTATTGAGGCAAAGTGCCTGTTGCATGCACTCATGATATTACTTAATGCTATTTCGTCGTACTCGTACGGTACAAATTCGCACAAGCCGATGCGACTGTACTTCTGTGCCTTTCCTGAAACCTCGGCGCTTAGTCTTTGAATAACGATTACCTCCTTCTGCAGGATGTCATGGGAAGGAGCTTTTCGCTTGCCAGCCCGTTTCTCTTTCATTTGTGTTTTAAAATTTTTCCACTGAGCAGCCATTTTGCCGACAACAAACCTACCCGTTACCAGTCCCCACTCCTTCTGCAAAATCAGTCCCTTGCAAAGTATACTGGGATACTATGGCAGGCATAGGCCATGGAATTTTCATTTTGTTTTACTTTTCATTTTAATTTCGCTTTTACTTTGAATTTATAATGGTTTTATTTTTCTTTTAATTTTACTTTTTAATTTAATTTCATTTCATTTTAACTTTAAAATTATTTTGGTTTTACTTTAACAATACATTTTAATTTAATTTCATTTTATTTTAACTTTTAAATTGTTTTGGTTTAATATTTATTTTCTTTTTTCTTTTTGATTTGTTTTGTAATTTTGCTAGCTAACAATGGAAAAATCGAATGGCAGTTATCGGCCACCATACATATCATTCACGAGTCGCTCATAAGAGCTTTTGATTCGAAAAGCAATCAGATTCACAGGGCTCCCGTGTCCCGCAATTTCCAGAGCTGTGTATAATTCTCAGTTTAAAGTATCTATGGCGATGAAATGTTGTCAAAAACGTTTCTCTCTAAAACTTAAGATACAACTGCTCAATAGCATAAAGTCAGTCAACTCAAAGTTATCTTAACTCTTGATATTTGTTCAGTTGTAATTGCGTCTACTTTGCTAATGGTCATTGCAACTTTTGTCCATTGTGAACTACTGCAGATCAAAAAGAAAATTTTATCACCAACTTCCAATAAAAAACGTTTGCTACTGAAATGACTTTGGAAATTATTATTATTATTATTTTTAGAAAAGTGGGGGGGCTAAAGCCCCTCCCCCTGCGCAGTCCCTGATTTTTCAACGTAAAAAATGATAACTTGATAGGGGCGTTAACTAGAGCTTGGTTGCTTACAAGAGTGGTCGCAACAAGAGCTTCGACTGTAGCTGAAATTTCAGGAAAGCTGAAGTAAAACTGAACCATTAAACCAACCGGTAGTGGGTGTCTGGTAGTGTTTGCTGAGCTTTCAAGCGTAAACATTTACTGAAATAACCATAGTTGACAGAAGTGGGGATTCACATATAGCAGAATTCCGAAAGTTGCGCACCGTAACTACTCTCCCAAGGGCCTTGCAGATGAAGGAGATATATCAACTGGTGAGGTAGTCCCTGGTTCCTGGCGGTCAGAGCTGCAGATGAACCTCCTGCCAGTGCCACACTCTGGCCACAATGCCAGCAAATTGGCTAAGGGCGTACAAAGTATCTTCCAAGAATATTTCTGCAATGAAGGAAGTGTGCCCTGGCAATGGGAAAGGTGGAACGTTCCAGTCATTATCAGCAGGGAAGGGAATATTTTTTCTCAAGCCTGCTTCCTCAAAATAACATGCAAAGTTTCTTTAACCCACCAATTAATTTATGTATGCACCCTTGTTGAATGAAACACACCACATGGTACAAATTGGGATGGTAGATATGTTGCCCAATTTTGTCCACAAGACCAAACAAAGAAAAGGAAACCATATTGCAGGTCTTTACTTCACTTAAACACAGTGTAATCAGGGTCAACATTTTAAATTGGGTATACAGTAATTTTTACGCTGAAAATGGGTACTTTTAGGCATGTTAGTTTATGTTAATTTCCAAATTCTTTTCTCTTTTTTCTTATAATAATTCCTTTTATGTTTCTATATGACCTGTCTCTAAATATGTTATATATACCTCTGCATTTGATTCTTGCTTCATTGATCTAGTTCAGTTGCAGGTATCGTTTTAAGATTGCATTTTTTATTTCAAAACTTTCAACATCATAACCAAATATGCATCATATTGTAAGTAGTGTAAGTATCGCATTGTAAGTAGTGTAAGTATTGTATTGTAAGCATTGTATTGTAAGTAGTGTAAGTATTCGTATTATAAGTGTGTTTTGTGTTGAAACTGAATTTAACCAAAATAAATTATTGATTATAATGCACTTCACAAATAATATTAATCAATATTTTGTGTTATTATCAAATGAGTGGTTTTGTGAAATATTGAAGTTTGCCCACTTGAGTTTAACAAGTCACTAAGAATAGAAAGAATATTGATGTACGTTGTATAGAATGACACATGTATGTTCAAATAAATACATTACAATAATATTTGTATTAAAAATGGAAATTAAATTATTATTACTTCATTTCAATAAAATGTAACTATGAAAATATAATTTCCAATGAATGCAAAGAAACACTGCAAATATTATAATTTATCATAAACAATTGTGTGTATAATTTTTTCTTCTCCCAATTTGCATCTGAAAAACTCACTTTGGCCACTGGTTTAAATTCCCCAGTGTAGGGTTGCCAACTTAGTTGTTAAACCCGCCTGCACCTGCCATAGGGTAGGGAGGCTGTGAAAAGGGAACTGCAGCCAAATCTGGATGAGTGCCAGAAGGCATAGATTACTCCATGTCCATCTGTAGCTCCCAAATGACATCCAATTTTCTCTTCTCTGCTATCATCCTCCGCCTACTATCTAGTAATTTTAGCTTTTCAGTAACCAAGGCCCCAAAAGCGTGATTCAACACCTGAGGGGCCACCTCAGGGGCTTTCATGACCGTCAGACACTCCATCATGAGGTCCTGTTTGACCTCTTTGGCCACTAAATTACCCGACTTTTCTGACTTAGTCTTGCGTTTAGGAGGCAGGGTAGGGGCCTCACCATCAGCAATATCAGCTGTTACAGGCTTATCAGAACTTTCATCAGCAATAGTATCACGGCTTTGCCAAGCATTCATCACTGGTAGGAGGAACTGCAGTTGCTTCCAAAACATCCAAGTTGGCTGGAACAGTTCATCAGTACTTTGTCCCGATTTCACTGCTTGTTTCTTTTTAACATTTTGGCTCAGAATCTGTCTGAGTTTTGTAATTTGGTTGCTAATCTCCTTCCATGTGACATCAAATATTTCCTGTAAACAAATCATGTTGTATTACATGTCATTTAAGAAAAAATAAGCACTCCAACGAAATTCACATGAAAAATTGCAGGGATATATAAATTATAATACAATGCAAGCTGTTAGGTGCATGTGGAAAAGCACAAAATTCTACTTAAACATTTTTCCTAGTATCCTCCTTTCAACAATAATTGATGAATAATTATTATTTAGCATGATTGATAAGTGCTATTTGTTATAGTAGTGTATACGTACAGTACTCAATGAAAGGCTGAATAGACGACAGGTTATAAAATTAATCTGATTTCATGTAGAAATTTCCTGCTGTAAATTCAATTATAATTTTCAAGAAATAACAAATAAGTCCCTCAAATAAATGGTGAATCTATAACATTTCGGGTTTCCACTCTCTTTGAAACTATAAGGAAAGCTCGTGGCATAACACCAAAAGAAATGAAAATTGTTGCCAAGGAGATCAGTTATAATATCGCCAACATTAGTAGGATGAGCTTTGAAGGAGATAGTGATGAATGCGATAACTATAGATCTCTGACTATGCTGAGCATGCCAAGTAAGTTACCAAATCAATTATTTGTGATTCTTTGCACTCTCATCTAAAAGAGATTCTACAGAAATATCTGTCAGGCTACAGAAAGGGTGTCTCGTCAGAGTCACTCCTATTGTACCTTACAGAATCTTGGAAATGTTTTATAGACGAAGGCAAAGTTGTTGGTGCTATTTTTATAGATTTTAGAAAGGCTTTTGATTCAGTTAGCCATGACATTTCATATTATAAAATACAAGCTTGTAGACAGACATGTGGGGTGCAGTATTTGTAGTGCATGTGCAGTGCATAAATTATAGGCATGAGTGCTGCTGCATCAGCACAATGTATGTTGCAACTTATTAAAAACAAACGAGAACTAATTAATATATCATTGGATCAATTTCCATTTCCATTCCGCCATTGCATCAACTGAGTCTCCACTGAATGGGTTAATTTCCTTCAACTCTTGCTTGGCCTTGCCTGTCACTTCTCTATTGTGGTACTCTTCTGAGAAGACGTCCCACAGGCAGGGGCGGGCCTCATACTCTTCAATGAGTAAAGATATATTGCTGTTTGTCCACTTTGCCGCGGACTTCTTGTTCTCCTTCTTCCCAGGCACATTTTTGGGGGAGTTATTTTTTCTGATTTTTCGTCACCAGAGAGCACACTAGCACTTTCATCAGATGAAATATCCTTGTTACTTTTTTCATTATTAACGAACACGACTCCTGGCTCTACGAGGATCTCGAGGAGGATCTTGATGCCATTTTGAATGAGCCCATCGATTTTGGTGGAAACAGCTGACCGAAAAACTATCCTGAACTATCACGCGCGTGGTCAAACAGGAAAAACTATCATAGACTATCATGATGAATTTGAACAGGATCAATGTGAATGATAGTCGATGATCGTGCATGATAGTTGGTCATCGACTATCATCGACTATCATGCACCATTTGATTTGAGCAGGGCTTGAGAGCCAGTCCATGTAAAAACCGACTGGTCAATTTTTGGCGGAAGATGAATTTCTTTCATTTTCTCCACAGAAGTCAACCATTATGTCTAAAGTACAAAAATTGTGTTTGTTTCGTTTCGTTCCTTTTAATACTTAAGTTTTACCGTTTCTTCCGAAGCGACCATAGAGCAAACAAATCCGTCATTTGCAACACTGATTTTGGCCTGAAGCTCGACTTACTGTATCATACTTTAGATTTAACCCAGCAAGCTTACATACAAGCTTATATTTATATTTATGTGGAATATAATATCACTAACGATCTTTCTTTTAAGCATTAAATTAACTTGTTTCATCTCGTATAAAATTAGTTATGATTTTTTTCGTACACTCTCATATCGGTGTTACATGCGCCATTGGCGAGGTGTCTCCATAAAAACAAAAAATTCCCAAAAGTGGGACCTGATCTAAAATCAACTGTCTAATATTTCATTAGACCAAGGTCTGGTCTTCAAATTTAGGGAAAGGGGTAAGCTTCCACAGACTACCTGAAGATGTAAAACGAAAGTGAACGTGGCTCGCTAAAATAAAATGGGAGGGGAATTTACCAAAACCAAATAACTGTTTTGTGTGCTCTGAGCACTTCACCACCGATGACTATGATCGAGATCTGAAGGTATGTGAATATATTCATGAAAAAAGGTGTTCCGCTTTCTTTCCTATTCCATGTTTATCTCAGTTTGTAACAAAGGTTTGTTATTACCATAATTACATTGTGGAATCTTTCAGACAGGAATGCATGGTGGCAAAGTCGCCGGGTTACGAAAGTAAAACCGCGACATAAATAATTGCTAGTGGTGAATAAAGTACTTTCTCGGGGAAACACATTAGAAATTCTCCATTGTTAGACCAATGTAGTCTACCTGAGGCGATTGATCTTTTATTTACGGATCGCGCATAATAAATTGAAACATTTTCCTTCCTTGCATGTGTGATTGTTGGCTATTGTTGTCTTTATAAGGCAGAGCTTCTACAATCAAAGAGAAAAAGAATGCAAGTCTTAAAGGAGGATGCTGCTCCTTCCATTTTCAGCTATGCTCCTGTGAAAAAGAAAATTTGACTAGCCAGTGTCGATCAAGCAAATCGGTGAAGTGAAAGGGAGGTGAGTTATCAAATGTAAATGCAATGATATGCAAATCAGGCTATGTAATGACACCAGAAATGAAATAGTTGTACATTACCTTTTTCTTTCTCTTTAATTAGCTCGTACATTCTCTGCTTCAAGGAGCAAGTCCATTTGTTACTCCAGCAATACCACTCATAGATACAGCTCCAGAGATTACAATCACTGAAACAACTCCAGAGGAAGCTACATCATTAAAACAGCTCCAGAGGAACCTTACAGCGGTCACTGAAGCAGCTCCAGAGGAACCGGTTACTGAAGCAGCTCTAGAGACACTATTGCCTTGTGAAGTCAAATTTGTCTCTTGTGGAACTCAATAGCTTGCAGATGAGACAGGAGATGCACTGCTTCTCAATGACCACACATATTGTTTTGTACCACCATGGAATTCTCATCCTGTGTCCTGTTCTACTGATACACAACCACTTACCTCCACTCCAAAGAAGCAGACTTCCAGGCCATCACCTCCATTGTTCCACCTCGAGGATGACATCACTGACGTTACACTTTCGTCAATCAATGACGACAGCAACGATGACTCTTTCCAAATAAGCATGGAAGAGCTAAATATCACAATGGATACTAATGTGGATCACACAACAGGTGATGAAAGTGATAAATTTGAAAAAAATGTGTACTGATCCTAAATACATTGTATTTGAGGATAAACTCCTTGAATTATTCAAGCGCTGCGCTGTCTGTGGTGAAGATGTAATAGAAAAAAGGGCTTTGCTTTGAAAGTTACAACCTTTTGTAAAAACGCTCATTCAAAGGAGTGGGTCTCCCAACCGAATTTTAAAAGGGCGGCCGCAGGGAACCTGTTACTTTCAGGGGAAATTTTATTTACGGGCAGTACGTACGCATACCGGAATCAAGGCAATAATGAGAGATGAATACAAAGATCAGGGAATCCAGCACCAGGTTGATGTTTGGCACTTGTGTAAAAACATCCAAGCTAAGAAGAAGGAATGTGTGGAACTGGCCCCTTGGATTAAATCTGTAACGAATCATCTTTGATGGTCGGCAATGACATGCGAAGGAAACCCTCAGCTCCTCAAAGAGAAGTGGAACAGCATACTGCATCACGTGGCTGATAAGCACCACTGGGACTCGTCAGTCCTGTACAATCGTTGTCTGCACGATCCCATTCCTCCAACTGCACGCCGGAAAACAAAGTGACTGAAGGAAGGCTCCCATGTGCATGAACCTCTCAAACAGGTGGTTCTCGATAAGAGGCTGCTCTCCAAGTTCATACACACAGGAGCTCTTGAAGTTTATCACTCGCTGTGTATCAAATACTTACTGAAGCAGCAGCATTTTGGATATCAAGGAATGCTAGCGCGATCACAACTGGCTGTACTGGATTACAACTCAGGCACTGATCAGGAACAAGCAACGGCATCAAGTGGCAAGAAGCGCTATCGATACGTTTTACCCTAAGGGGATGAAAGATTGGGTAGTTAAGCCTGTCTTAGAAAAGAAGACCAAACCGCACATGGCCGAAATGCTTCGCGCAGTGTTTGAAATGAGAGACAGGGGAAAAGCTCGAGGAAGTTGAATTGCCTGAGCTTCCTAAGAACATCGCACCGGATCCTGTCCACCCAAAGAGGAGCTGTGCGCACAGCATGCATCCAGATTTGGCAAGAAAATTTAACTTTTGATCACTTTATCCTAGGACATTATCTTTCTAATTTGTTTTAGTATGAAGTTAGGTGCATCTCGAGGATTAAGTTCTAGTTGTCCAGGGAAGAATTTATTTATGTAAATTTTGTGGATTGTATAAATGATACACAAAGAACACTATTATATGCATTATATTGATTCCGGTTAAATTTCTCTCAGATTGTAAAATGTTTTAAGAGAAAATCAAAACAAGTTAAGTGCTTTATTGTTTTATTATTCTGTAAAAGCTTTGCCTTCATCTCTTTTGTGTTTAGAAAAGAGAACGGTTGAAAATATATACTGGTACAAAGTCAGAGTTGTCTGATCATCTTATTTATCCTGGCCACATGTTGTTGCCCTCGGCATCCTTGAAGCATGTGTAATTAACAACTTCGTCTGGATATTCATTCCGGATTGCACAGACAACACAACAAGGAATTACGCATTGATTACCCTTTCCCAAGTCTATTATAGATCCACCATGTGAACTGCTGGTATCCTGCCAATCTCATACTCCTGTAAATAATCAGTCCAGGAGAACAAAAATTATTGATGCAATGTGCTTAAAACCCCCAAAACACATCAACACAGTGTCAACAGAACACTCTGTGTTAAATCCCAGTGAAACCCTTTCAAAAGCCTATCGAAACCATCAACTTTCACATTGACCTCGTCAACTACTGTATAAACATTACAGGGTACCTGGGAATCTTTCCTTTTACAATCTGAACGGAACTTAGCAGTTATAAAACACCTAAGACACTGGATTTTAGATCCTTGTTTTTTCAATAAACTTTTGAATGTTTCTATGTTTCGAAAACAGGAAAATAAATATAGCAACAAATTAAATTAGCATGCACGACACCGTGAAAATACACAGTGCTATTTTACTAGTAGATCATGCAAATTGCGTGCAAAAAAAACACTTGTTTTTTATGTTCAAGATTCTCAAAATAGAAATATTTCAATGAAAGTGACATTTCAGTCGTGAATGAAAACTACTCTAGCTTCAATAAAAAAACTCAGACCCTCAATCTAAGCGGAGATCTTTTCTTTTCAAGTTCAGTGATATGTTTGTACGAAACTGGTTTTGGCTCGACGTGAGAAGTACTGAAATAACAGCGATTTACAATATACACATACAATGCATTGATTCTTAAGAGCCGTTGTCAGTAACTTTTAAGAATCCGGCGACAGAAGCAAAAAATCATTTTTTTTAAATTTGCCCCAAAAGACCCTTTTAGTAAACCATTTTCGGTGGAAATTATGCAAATTAGGCACGTTTAGACCGGTTATTCGGTGCATTTTCAAAACGCTCGTACAAGACAACGGTAACTTGTCTTGGATTCATTTTTACATAATTTGTTGTTCATCCCTTGGAGTAGCGTTCCAACTATATTTCATCTCCATCTAAACTTTCTTTCCTTTCTATCCACCCCGCGTAAAGAATACAATATTTGCTATTCCGTTTGTACGCTAAATTTTGCCATATTTCAGAAGACCATAACATCGGGGGTATACGTATATCCAGAAAATAAAATAGCTCTTTTGAACGGGCAACTCTTCTTGTTTGTCATGTAAAAATATTTACTTTGGCCCGTGAAAAGCGAGCGCGCTAGACGGAAATAATGGCGTGCACTTTGACAGAGTTCGCCATTTTCTTTCTTGCACTCCTATTGCAAATCACACATACTATTTGGAAAAAACTCAACGTTTTTGGTATCTACTCCTGTTTTAATTCATTTAAACATATACACTTTAACTAAATCACTCCCTACATTTATTTAAAAGTCACCAAACGACCATTTTACTTGAAGTTTTTGAGTTTATTTTTCGCGAGTTCTAAATAAACAAATCGCTTACATGAACAATGGGCGATGAAAGATCCTATCTTCTGTCGACGTGTTTTGATCTGTTTTCGTAGCCTGAAATTGCTCTATCGCCTATATTCTACTTTTCCAATTTATCATACTGCCATAACTTTAGAGCAAATAAAGTATAAATGTTGCTGTAAATACGTGAACTTTATAAATGAAAGCCTAAATATAAATAAATATTCCACAGTTGCTGGCGCACGAAAATTACTCGCTTGTATTGTGAACGGCGTGCATACGCTGTCGCTGGAATTAAAATAGCTTGATTTTGCAGTCCACCAGTTCAAATACATTTGCAAATCGAGCTTAGCTTTGATTTATGTTTGTAAAGATTGTTGAAGCTATAATACTGGCAGCTGGCCTCATTCAATCTTCAATTAGAACTGATTAGAATAACTTTATAACCCGACTGAGAAATCTCGAGTCTAGATATAGAGAAATGTACTTACTTGTGTGCAGTCCATGTGTTTGAAGTAGATTATATCAGAAGACATCAGAGTCAGGCAAACCAATCCTGAGTGAGGGCCAGTTACAAACGTTTCCACGACGCAAGTAACGCATATTGCGTGACAAACTGAAATGGGATTCACAAGCGCGGAAAAAAGGCCGGGAAAATAACTATACCGATACTTGCGCATGAAATGACAGTTTGTAGATTTTTTTGTTAAATGTAACAAATATATATATTTCAGATTATAATCGATAGACTAAGACGAAAATTACGATAGTTTCATTTCTGATTTATATGCATGGCCGTATTGAAGTTGTGGCAACTATGATCCACCCTGTGCGAAGTTTTATTAACAGCACGTGCGGCGAGCTTTCGAAAGTAAAATAGAACAAAGCTGAACAAGTAAAATAAAGCCTTGTCGGTCAAACCAAACGTCCTAATTAAAAGTCATCAAACCACATTTCGCATCGCGTAATCTTCCTTTTCAGTAACCGACTTCTCGCTTTATTACTCTGCTAGTAGATGCCTCTTCTCTTCATCGCGTGACATTCACTCGCGCGCCGGATAAACTCGGCCACTTGACTATTCTGAAAGGGACCGCTAGCAATCTCTCTCCTCTGCAGAGGCTTCTTTCGTCCTGTGAATCATTATTTCGCGCTTCGATAAGAAAACATCAAGCGGAGGCTGGGGTAAAGAAAAAGGAAGCGTGTGGGAAATGCTAAGCATATCGAGAATGCAGGCGTGGCTCTTTCGCTTTTTTCATCGTACACCCTATTATTTTTTTAACCGCGTCGAAATAAAAACTCCCAGAAAACTCAGTGAAATCGCCTTAAATCAGACCAATTCCAACACTAAATGGCAAAGTAAAACACATTACTTCCATGGTGCATTGCATCGACGCGACTGAACTGATGCGACGTAATTTTTTTTTTCTTTATTGATAAGAGATTGTGGGGGAGAGAAGCTAGCAGTCTAATTACTCTAGCGCCTGATGCCTCAGGCTGAGCGGTGCGGGCATCATAGTTTTCAGTATTGCCAGTCGAAGCTCCCAGAAGCGGATACCCTCGGGAAGCAGAAAACGTGTCCACAACTGGAGCTGGCCGCTTACGGGAATGTGTAAATACAGAGTTTATGTGAGCTAGAGTTCAAACGGGTTTTTTTTTTGAGCTCATATATATATTCATTATTTTTAGAGAAGTAAAAATCTGTCTACTTTCTTTTCTATATTTTGAGAATGTCATAATAAATATTTTATTCTTACTATTTTTTTCTGTATTATAAAAATTGATTGAAGTCTAGTTGGATACATACTGGTCCAGGTAATGTTACAATATATCAAGTAAGGATATACCACAGTATTATATAAAGTAACTACACTTTTTAGAGATAAGTAATGCCTAGCTCTACCTATTATTCCTGTCATTTTCGATATTTTTGTTGATACTTGATTTATGTGGTATTTCCATGAGAGTTCATCATCAATATATAAACCTAAAAATTTTGTATACTTCACTTGTTCAATTTGCATTCCATTGATTTTAATTGACATATTATTCAGTAATTTTCTTTTTTTTTTGTCTTAAACACTATGAAGTGTGTTTTATTTATATTCAAAGATAATTTGTTTGCTGCAAGCCATAATGTAATTTCTTTTAATTCCTGATTTATAGTATTGTACAGAGTATTTATATTTTTATCACTATAAAACAAATTTGTATCATCTGCAAATAGAATAAATGATAAAATCTTGGAGCTCTCATAAATGTCATTGATGTAAATAAGAAAAAGTAGTGGTCCTAGAACTGATCCTTGTGGTACCCCACATTTAATTGTCAAGCTGTACGAGTTGATGGATTTGTATTTTACAATTTGCTTTCTATTTGTTAAGTAATCCCTGAACCAGTCTAAAACTATCCCTCTTATTCCATAATGTTCAAGTTTTCCTAATAGAATTTGATGGTTTACCGTATCAAATGCCTTAGCAAGATCTAGAAATACACCAATAGTATATTCATTGCTATCAATTGACTGTAATATCTTTGTTACAAGCTGCATTGTTGCTAAATTAGTTGAGCGTTTCTTTCGAAAGCCGTATTGGCTATGAAAAAGGATGTTGTGTTTTTCAATATATTTTACAATTCTCTTATACATCAATTTCTCTAGAATCTTACTAAAACATGGAAGAATAGAAATCGGTTTATAATTTGAAAAATGTTCTTTTTCATTTGCCTTAAAAATAGGAGTTATTATTGCTATTTTCAGTTGATTTGGTACTATACCAGTGATAAAAGATCGGTTAAATATATAAGTCAGAGGTTTAACTATGTAAATAGATATTTTCCTAACAACTTTCGGTGATATTTCGTCATACCCACATGCCTTGTTTTTCTTTAATTGGTTAATTTCAGTTTCAACCTCTTGTTCTGTTATTGCATCTAAAAATAGTGAGTTTTTATATCTCTTGGTTAAGTAAGTGTTATAATTGATCATTTGCTCTGGAATTTTATCAGCCAAGTTTGGACCAACGTTTACAAAATACTCATTGAATTTATTAGCTATTTCCTTTGGTTGTGAAATTATTTCTTCATTTTCTTTAAAACTATCTGATATTTCTGCTTTACTTTTCTTCTTGTTAATTATTTCATTTATTAATTTCCACGTAATTTTCAAGTTACCCTTGTACTCATTAAATTATTTTCATAATGCAATTTCTTTGCAGCTCTCTTTAATTTATTAAATTTATTTTGATATTTTTTATAATTTATCTCATTGATTTCTGTTGGCTTTCTTTGGAATTTCTTATAAAGTTTGTTTTTTATTTTTCTAGAAGTAAACAAACCTTTTGTAAGCCATTGAATTTTTCTTGAATGGTTATCATGTTTTGATATTTTTAAAGGTATACTTTTTTCATATATATCATGTAGTTTATTATAAAAGAGGTTATATGCCTCTTGAGGGTCATCATTGTTGAGTATGTCAAGCCACTTTTCTTGTTCTAAATTCTGACACAGATGGCTTATGTTTTTGTCATTAATTTGTCTATATTTAGTTGTTATATTTGACTTTCTTTCTTTTTGTATATTACTTGTTATTTGAAATACAGGTAAGTGGTCAGAGAGATCTGTAAATAGAATACCACTTGTATAACTTTCTTCAAGGTTGTTTACAAATATATTATCTATAAGTGTGGCACTAGAATTTGTTATCCTAGTTGGCCGTGTTATTAATGGGTAAAAAGATGATGAGAACATCTGATTTAAGAAGTCATGGACATGTGGATTTTCTTCCGATTTAAGTAGATCAATATTGAAATCCCCCATTAAGAAGCACTTTTTATTTTGGGAATCTAATTTTTGTAACAACTCATTAAGACTTTCCTTAAATGCAGTAAATTTGTCATTTGGGGGTCTATATATTATACCTACAATTACGCTGTTAGGTTTAACTTTTATCTCTATGAACTGTGATTCTAATACGTCTTCAACATTTATGTTCAAATCATTTCGTTCTTTAAAATGACATGCTTCATTAACATACAAGCCAACTCCTCCACCTTGTTTATTTTCCCTAACCTTTCCAATGTAGTTGTAGTTAGGAAAAGGGTAATTATTATTATTATCTTTTTTAAGCCATGTTTCAGACAATCCAATCACTGAAAAGTTATGTTTTAAGGAATCTAGATATGCCTGAAGGTCATCATACTTATTTGTTATGCTTCTGATATTTAAGTGCAGCATTGAAAAGTTCATACTATTTAACCTTCCTACTAAATTGTTAAAAGAATCTTCTTGGTGATAGTCACATTCATCAACGTAATTTACCAATCTGTCATAATAATTATAGTCTGGGTCTAGTTCAGAATTAAGTGTTAAAAACGTTTCTCCTCTATTGTTTGTTGAAAAGGGGTTAAAAATCATATTTCGCAATTTATTAGCTTCATGTTCATCTAGGTTTAGATTTGACTGTGAAATGATATCTTGGAAGTCATCTTCTTTTAGTTGATTGAAAGGAAAAAGATCATTTGTAAGCGACATTTTTATCGATCTGTTCTACGATTTACTTACAATTAATTGACAGTTCCATTCTATTCAATGGTGGAGAGGTCACTTGGGTCACGGAGATCTTTCACTCTGTCATCTCCTCGCTGCTTGTAGCGAATTTTCCCATTGACAAACCAGGCTGTCTCCACTGAACCTTTTTCTTTTAGAAACTTTAGTCTTCTTGCCAATTCGGGTGCCATGTCTTCTGCTATACTCATTCTCTTGCCTTTCAGAGCTCGTCTTCTCACCAGCACTTTCATCTTGGATTTGTTTGAAAGGAATTTCACAATTACCGCTCTTGGTTTCATGTTTCCTTCGTGTTGATTTCTGTTTGCTTGTTGTATCCTTCCCACTCGATGGACAATTTCAATTTCTTCCTTGTGCAATTCAACATCAAGGTCATCTTTGGCGAAGTTGATCACCTTTTCTTCTAAATTTTCTTCCTGATCTTCTTTTAGACCGAAGATGCGAATGCTATTTTTTCTGGAGTATTGTTCATTCTGTAGAGCAAACTCCCAGGCATTCGATATCTTACCAGACAGAGTCTGATCAACATATTCAAGGCTTGCATTGTAGTCAGTCTTTAGATCTTTAATTTCTTTCTCCATATTGCTGACCTTTGCTTCAAATTTCTCCTCCAGATCTTTCAATTTTGAGGTTAACATATTTTCAAAGCGTGTCGCCAATTCATCCATCTTCACATCCAACATTTGTGTAAGCATCTCTGCTAACTGACTGTTTGACTGAGGATTTCCATTGCTGTCAATCCTTGTCTGCTTTCTTATTGGGCTGAAAGTACTTCGTCCCGGTGTTGAAGGGAGATTATTGACGGTTCTTTTGCCTCCCGTTGGAAGAGATCGCGATTCCGCCACCATCTTGGCCGCCATCTTTTTTTTTTACATGATGGTTATTGCAGTCTTACCATTATGGGAAATGTGTGATTTACATGATGGTTATTGCAGTGTAACCATTAATACTATGAATGGGAAATGTGCAGTCATTACATGATGGTTATTGAAGTCTTACTATTAATGCTATAAATGGGAAATGTGCAGATTGCATTAAATGGTTATTGTGGTCTTACCATACTGCAATAACTGGGAAAGATTACATTATAATGGTTACATCATTTTTACTGTGGATTTTATTTTATGGATAGAAAATCCTGGAGGTTACATTACCAGAAATGCTATGGATGAGGAATGCATAAAATAAATAAATGGTTCACAAACAATTCTGTCAACAATAAAGACATCTTTAATGAACTGAACATTGTCTCAATGATTTCTGTTTTACTCTCATAATCTGCTCAAATCTCAACATGTAGCACAAAGAATACAGTGCACTTATTTCCATCCCTACAAAACAGACTACCCTAACATGCCTTTAATTTTCGCACAGGTTTTAATTTGTTTATTTTTGCGCAATGTCAAATGTTCATGAAAATTAAAACCAGAAAATTAATCCACAGAAAGTAAATGTAAAGGTACTGACAGTTGCTTGCTATCGTAGGCACCCTGCCATACTTTTGGTCATTCACTCTTTTTAGTCTCAATTTTGGTCACAACTGTTTTTTAATAACAAACAATCCCTTGGCACACACAAGTGCAAATATGTACAAACACGATAGGTAGTCGTGAAACATTTAAATCTTCAAGTTGCAAGATGGGTCATCAGTAGGGAGTCTGTTACAATGACTTGGAACCTTTTATACTTGACACATGGAATATCATGAAAATCTAGTTACCCGCAAAAAATTAGCCGGCCAATTTCGTGCCATTTTTGCGAATTCTAAGCCGCGAAAATAAAAGGCATTAGGATTATGCTTTCAAACATTGATATGACTGACATATGACATGCTGGTTGTGATTGCAAGAGTAATGTATTTTCCAAGGATCTAAAACACAACAGTTTTTAACATAATTATTCAGGACAGACACCTCTATAGCTCCACAACTATGACTTGACTTGCTCTGAAATGGGTACCAACCATCCCAGTGTCCAATTAATGCTATGTTTCTAGGATCACCCTTTGTTTTCACCCCTTCATGATTATTCACTGAACCACAATCATTGCAAATTATAGTATAATTATGCCCATCATAAGGGGATTACTCAATCTCTTCTGCACTTATAACACATGAGCAGAAATAACATCTGGTAGGTAGAAGCCACTCAGAATCAGGATTCCAAAACCAAGATACTTCACTAAACCTGGAGCCATCCCAGATCTCTCTAAGAGGAAACCAAGGACCTTCATGATGCAGCCAGTGGTCTTTCTCTTCCCATAATTTGGCCATCTTTTGACACATAGAAACATCAGAGCACCACAATTTGACTTTTTGAGGGAGTCCTAAATAGTAGTACTGTATAGCTCCAGGATACTTCACTAAAATTTGAAATTTGAACATAATAAACCAGCTGTTTCGATAAAACAAGCTCAGAACATAAATAATGAAACCAGTTTGAAAAAAATTAAACCAGTTGAAGAAAATGAAACTAGTTTAAAACAAGTACATTTGTTGCTTGAAAAGTAGCAACAAATAGGGATGCCGTTAGTGACAGCGTTTCCTAGGAAGAGGTTAGCTGTCAATTACTAACCTTTCCGGTTCTTCATGGGCCCAGTGACGATTAGCTGAACATGCTTTTTTTAACAAAACAAAGTAATAAATGACATAGCATTTTATATTTTGAAGTTATTGTTCCGGTATGGGTCTTCCCTCTTCGAGGACAGACTTGGTTTGCTGGCAAAAATGTATGGAGATTAGACAGATTATTATTCATTGATTTATGTCCGATCTCTGATGACTATAAATTAGAAACCAAACCGAAGGTTATTTGTATAAATGGTATAAATTCATTGCTGTGAGTACTGGTAGTCACAAATGGAATGATTGGACCGTTTGGTTGGTTTGGGTGTGTGTCTAAGTGGAGAAGGGGGACTTTTTACATTACTGTATTACACATTTTAAACCAAATCTTTATATTCTCTTCATATATTATTTTTATTCCATATCATTATAAACAGTAAAAGATACAACATCTTGTGTGCAGGTGAAGAGGACACAAATACTTTGCATGGTTTTTACAGGAATCATTCCGTTTTCTAGAGTGGAAAATAATAATATTGTTCAAATGGTATACAACTTTATTGCATTATAAAATTATTAAATTATTATCAAGAGAGGATGATCTAAAATACATATATATTTTTTTAAATGCTGCCGTTTAATTCCTGAAATATATTAAAATCATCTTCATACATTTTATACCAAGCTGAATAAAAAAGCAAAACAATTGAAGAATCGCCGCCATTTATCGCCCTGTCCGGTTTAAATATTGCGTGACATAACGTGACGAAGACGTGTGTTTTTGAGCTGTTTGTTTCGTTGTTTTTGTTCCTATTTTTATGGCTGCGTCTTAAAAGTTTCTTCATTGTAATTTTGCCTCAATGTAGCATTTTTTATATTACGGGAGTTGTCAAAAAAATTACAAAACGTAAATATCGGCAGGCGTAACCAATGCAATTGTTGGCAACCAACTGAGTTCTTTACATATCTGTATATTTTAGAAGACAAAATGGCTTAGTATTTTCACATTAAATAAATGTTTGTGTATAAAGGTTATGTTTCTTCGCTAAGATTACCATTGGCCACAAACAGACTTACTTTTTGATAACTCCTGATAATTACCTCTGCTGAATAAACCTAATAATGTACGTATGTTCCGTCCTAGTAGCGTTTTGGGCTGTCCTTGCTCGCGAGATGATACGATGCAATGATTGTACAATTATTACAGAAAAGTCTACAAAAATTATAGTATTTATTCTTGTTTCACTGAACGGGTTTTTAACTTTTTACTTTTTTACCGGCTTAGACAGAAGTGAATGAATATACAGCGCGCCGCTGTATTTTCAGTTCCCTCAAAAGTCAAACAAAAACCTTTCAACAATCATTGGGAAAATTGTTCAATGTATTCTTCATTACACGAGTAGAAACTTCGTTTTCGGATGAAAATCTCATTTTCGCAAGTTTTCTCCGCGGAATACAAAATGTAAAACCAACTTGCATCACAAAATATCAACACGGTACTAAACAGTGAAAAACTTACTCACCTTCTATAATGACAATCCGTGCAATTATCTCGTGTTACATGAAGACATGAAAATAAAGCCGATGCTGGTTAGTGTACGCTCAATAGTTTAAAACATTGTACGAAGGGACGTGAAATAGCCACTAATCTGGCTAATCAAAGCGAACGTTTTGGTACTCACCATAGACACAATAAATAAGCAAATTTATAGCTCAGTGTCTTTTGTAGAAGAAAAATACACATTTAGTTAGTAACCAAGGTTGCTTGATAAGAAGTGCAAAGAAAAGGCAACGAGTTAAGTTTTTTTTACACCTACCAGCAAAGATTTCGACAAATTCCATCAGCGAAAGTTTGTAAACAACACGGGCTATCTTCTTTCTTTTAAAAACCTGTTTGTGATAATGTCCCACAACGTCTCTCCAGCTTTTCGAAACAGGTTTTCAGAACTCCCAAGGGATCGATATCCGCCGTCCTAATTGGTCAACAGCCAATTTGGTTACTCCCTTGGGAAATACACACGCATCGTGAAAATAACTAGGGATGCCCTTGGCATCCCTAAAAATGAAACCAAATATAAAATTGAACCATAACATATACGCCAACCTAGGATGTTACTGCTTAACTTTCAAAATCATAAAAATCCACATAACAAAGCTTTTCGGCCCTAAAAGTTATTGGGGCTTTAGAGAAACACACACCAGCTGTAGAATGGGTGATTCAACATCTCAAAAGTATATCTTATTAAAAGGACTTCAATTTTAACACATTTTCTCGAGTGACTTCCACTGACGAAAGTTTGATAAAACCTTGCTTAATCAATGCTGTTGCTACAGGTACAAGATATTCTTCTTTGGCTAAGGATGTTTTCATTTTAAGTTTCAGTGTTTTACTTCCTGAGACCAGCTGTTGCCTTGTGATAAATGTAGAGCTGATGGCATTGTATGTCACTGCAAGTATCACTGATGCAGATTCTTTTGTCAGAGAATGTTCTCCAGGTTTTCCTTGGCCATCTGTGAGAAAATAGAGAAAAATGTTAAGTCAGAAGTTCAGCTCCATAAACAACTAAAAAAATTTAATGATACATTATTTAGCCAACATGGGCTATTGAAAGGATGTTTATTATTACCAGTGTGACAAAAGAGAGGATTGACTGAATAATGCAGGTCATTTAATACCTTTTTATTAGTAATAAGGAAGATATCTTGTGGTTATAAAATGGTTTTTTTAATGGTTTTAGATTGTGAAAAGTTTTCACACGAGTGTACATAAAGTGCTATAGATTTTCACCTGAAAAGAACAAACTGATACACTGATGACCTTTTTGCTCCTGTGTACCCTCATCCATGCTGTCACAGCTTTTTTCATTTTCTTTGGTCAACTCTAACTCTTCGTTTGTTTTGCGACCATCTCCCTGCACACCCTCATCCATGTCACAGCTGTTTTCATTTTCTCTGGTCAACCACTCCAACTCTTTGGTTTTTTTATGACCATCTCCCTTCAGAAAATTTATGATAAAAAGATTTAGTACTTCTACTGTCTCAGTCTGTATTTGCTATAACTTGGTATAGTTGCTATGAATATGACCTTAATGACTGAATGGAAGGGCTGGAGAGTAAAGCATTTAACTTGAGGTCCTGGCATACAGACCAAGCAAGGTACAGTACATGTATATGCAAAATGACTGAGAGCCAAATATTTTCCCACCTTGCCCAACCAAATTAGTCAATAATATCATTAAGTGAGTTAAACACAAAATGTCTGCTTTTTTTCTTAAAAGAAACTATAAGTAGGTACTATCCAGAAAACATTGTCATAGAATTCCATGGTGGATATGTTTATTTGCACCTCTGTCATAAACACATGACATTTGGTTAGTACCTTTTCAAAGTCATGTCCCTTGTGAATCCTCCTCCTCCTCTCAGTCAGCGTGTCAAGGATGTGCTTCCTTATTCCCTGTCTGCCAAACCCAGCAGGGGAATAAGTGCATGTTTCTGCCAATTCATCCACAAAGATTTCGAGCTCCTTTAAAGCTTTCTCATTTTTGCGGAATTGAGCGACTCTGGTCTGGGGTATCAACGTTCAAGTCTGGTTCCTTGTCTTGAGGGTCACTCCTTTGGTATATAGCCATTGCTGTTCCATGGAAGGTGCATTTCCCGTCAGGAGTGTCTTCAGCAAAGTCCACATTGTCGACCGCAAAAAAGACATGCCTTCCCTCTACTATGTCTGGAGGTTGATATACACCATCATTCTGAGCCATACGCTTGAGAACACTTGATTCGATCTGCGCCTCTACTCTGAGGATTCTGTTATAATCAGCCGACATTCCAAAACCGTGCAGCATACTTATCAGCTCTTTGCTTCGGACCGTCTGGTGAACAGCTAGGCCCACAGCCAACTGTTGTGGCATTTCAGCTGTTGACCTAAGAGTTTCTGACTTTTTGTACTTAATTTGTCACTCAGTTAGACTTACACAGTGTGTGGCGGAGTCAATGCTACAGAAATTACAAGCAAACTGTTTCATCATGTTGTTCCACTGAATCAAGACTTGAGAGGGGATGAAGACAGTGAGCAGTTCCCACACAAGGGATATTGGAGAGTGAAGGGATATGTCCTGCTCATGTCTGAGCAGTACTCTGTGTGTGAAGCTTGTTCTGAATACATGTCATCCTCAAGGCATTGCAGTGAGGCGAGGGAGAGACGACTGTTGAAACCTGCCCATGCTAAGGCACCAGTCTCCAAAACAGACCCAGAAAGGATCAAGCTTATGTCACAGGGGCAATGGCTATGATGTGCTGAACTTGAAAGAGAGTTGAATGAGATGCGTGCAGAACTTGCAAAAACAAACATTGAAGTGGATCATGAACTTAGCAATGACTTTTCTAAGATTATTAATTCAGCTGATGATTCTGAAATCACCCCATTCATGAAGCTGTTCTGGGAGCAACAGAAGAAGTTATTTTCTAGCAGTGCTACTGGAGTGAGATTTCATCCAATGATTATCCGCTTTTGCTTGTCACTTGCAGCAAAGTCGCCATCATGCTACGAGGAACTGCGTAACAGTAAAGTGTTGGTACTTCCCAGCCAAAGACGCTTGAAGGACTACCGCAATTCAATCAGACCTCAATGGGGTTTTAATGATGAAGTTGTAGAGGAACTGAAGAGCCTCACAAGCACATATTTTGATGTTCAACGATATGTTGTCTTGTTGTTTGACGAAATGAAAGTGCAGGCAAACCTTGTTCTCGACAAGGTTACAGGGGAACTGATCGGATTCACTGACCTTGGTGATCCGGAGTTGAACTTTGCAGTTCTGGATAAGACAGATGAACTTGCGACACATGCTCTGGCCTTCCTCATACATGGTGTGTGCACTGAGCCGAAGTTTTGTCTAGCACACTTTTCAACTAATGGTGTCACTGCTGGTCAGTTAATGCCTATATTCTGGGAAGCAGTCTGCATCCTTGAAACGAGCTGCAATTTGTGGGTTATAGCTACTACATCCGATGGTGCTTCTCCAAACAGGAGGTTTTACAGAATGCACAAGGCTCTGGATGGCGATGCAGACACTGATGTGTGCTATCGGACAATCAACTTGTATGCACCCCATCGTTTCCTCAAATCAGAAAAATAGATTTTTAAACAAAAATAAGTGGTGGAAAGAAAAACACTGATATTTTGTTTACAAATTTATTCATTACTTTTTCTTTATGAATTTCTTGATTTTGTTGAAAAATTAAATTGTTTGCCTGAGTGGAAATGGCAGACTATTAAAGTAAAAGGGAATGAGGCAAAAAAAAAAAATGGAAGCAGTTTGTTGCTCTGAAGAAATTATTGAAGATCAATTTTCATAATTTTGTATATTAATTCAATGTTTAAATTAATCTTAATTGTTGGTTCCAGTGGCTGACAGATTTTCTGGAATATCTGAGAAAGTGGAAGGAGAGTACAGAGCACAGACCAGGCAATTTCACCCGAAATGCAGAGCAAAAATGTTCCTGTCGTGGCAGACACATGAAGGATTCCAGATAACTGTGAATGTTGTGACTGAAGTCTGCAAGTTCCTGCTGCAAGAAGGTATGGAGTATGTCTTGACAGAATGCTTCTGTCAGGATCCAGTTGATGAGTATTTTGGAAATCAACGCAAGTTGGGCAGACGTAATGACAATCCTGACATTCGCACATTTGGATATAATGACAACACCATTCGTATTCAGAGGACAATATCATGTCAGAGTGGAAATACTCGAGAGAGAAGAGACAAGCGCAGGTCGTGGGAGCAAGTAACAGATGTGCCATTACCCAGCCGTAAGAAGAGTAAAGCAAATTAATTGATCTGTTTTTGGACAGTGCCTGCTTTACAGTACCGATATTTGTAAACAAATACAATGAGTAGAGAAATGCAACTGTGGTGCTATGATCCCGGCTTGAACAATTGATGAAAATCGATCATCGAAAATCAATCGATCAATCAATATCAATCAATAACAATTAGTTAATAAATTGATATTGATTGGTATTGGCCAATCGATGACCAATCGATAATGTGTCGTTCCAGAAAATATCCATACCCCCCACGGAGGGTCACGGAAATTCCGAGGGGTAGGGGGGTCTAAAGTGATAAATTTCCGAAGGGGAGGGGGGTACAAAAAGAGTTTTCTTTCCAGAGGGTTTCCTTTCTGAACAAGCACATCAAAATTCGTAAGAAATACTTACGTACTTTGTCTCTATTATCGTTGAATGAAACAAAGCCAAATCAAACGTTCTGACCATTGAAATAACCCCAAACATCTTGTTCTTTCATGCATCTTTTATTTTCTTAGTTTACCGCCTCTCAAAAACTGTCTCTTGAAGTTGCAAGCACGAACCTCCGAACCAAACCGTATCAAAAATATCAAAATGGCCGACCAAAACTCCTTCCCAGTCCCCTGACCGTTGTTTCTTGGAAAAGCCAGGTTGCTCAGCTTTGTTACGAATGCAAACGATTCCTTCGTCGAGTAAGCGCTAGCAATGGCAAAATTTCTTGAAAACAAAAACATAATCAGACTTCAAGACAAGTAAGTTAAATTTTTGATTGAAAAGAAAGATATTCTTTATTTTTTTGGATTAAATTTGCAATTCACGTTCATTGTTTGTTATTTCTGTAAGCTGTGTTAGCCATGTGCGTGTTGATGAAAGTGATCAAAATAAATGTTGCGCTAACTGGTAAGCTTTTGTTGCTATTTTTAACGAGTGAATGCTTTGCATGAACGAAGTTATAGCGTATAGCGGACAAATTTCACTCGCTCCCTCGATCACTCGATCCCTCGGTCGATGGCCACTAGGTTGTAAACTTTAATGTATGCGTAGTACGGTAATTTATGCATTATCAGTAAACAAAATGGCGTCTGGCGCGGAACTCTTCTATTTTTCAACACGGTATTTTCACTCGTAAGTACTAAAACATGGGATTCGAAATTGAAAGAAATAACCCTAAATAATACTCGACCGCCCAAAGAGGAGACATTTAGAATATTAAAAGTGAGTCACGTTTGAAGTTCTTCGATCGATTCAAGGCTGCAAGGCTGATCAAGGCTCAAGCTGTCGAAACTTAAACGAAGCTACGGACTTCAAGACTTAGGAAAACACTAAGTATGTTAAATGTTGTATCTTCTTTATACCAAGTGTATGAATAAAATCTAATATATCTGAATCATTCTATATTTTCTTTTGTACCACTACGGTATGGAATTCTGAATTCTATGATATTTTATTTTGTTTGCGTCTGAACTATAAAAACTCTTCAATGCTTTTTTTTCCAGCGTATATATTTAAAGCGAACTGATATTAGTACCTGTGTTTCTCATACTTGCGGGGGGGGGGGGGGGGGGGGAAACCTGCCTCCACTGGGATTCGATCTCGCGACCTTCGATACCAAAAAGATGATGCAAGATTCCTTTTTGGACTCACAGGGGACACACACGGGAGCGACTGGAGCCCAGTGCTTTTGTTCCGCTGATCAAATGAACGACTATCGCGGGCCCAAATGAGATTCACCGAGACACCGAGATATGTGAGTTGCTGTTGTTTTGAGCTTGATTTACTCACCAAATGACTGGTTTCAGTGGCTATGTTCATCTTTGCTATTCATGGATCTATTTAGACGCTCGACAGTGTTTTTTGCTCACCCTCCATATTTCCTTGGCGTCGGCGAATGGGAGCTCTGGCGAATGGACTCGCATCGTTTGTTTTGAAAGTCGGCGGCATGCTGGTTCTTCCTTGGCCGGTAGAAGTTACAACACAGGTAAGCTTTTATAATATACGAAACAAGGTGGCTTTTTATGTATTAACTTGAAACATCGTTTATTTATTTATTAAATCTATTTTACACTTGTTCGAGCTTACATCGAGTGGCTTCGGTTGTGTTCGGGAACTACTACTCGTAAGAGTCACATGACAAAACACACCCTTGGCAACTACTAAAATCTTTGCGATTCGCCATTGTTCAGTTTGGGGCCCGCTGTAGCCTAAGTAACTTATGTCCGGTGATGCCAGGATTTTTTAGCGCAATGGATGCTTGTATGAATGCCTGTATAAATGGAGATGTTCATAATAAGTCCCATGTATATTCAGGGACAGAAACATCAGAAGAACCTTCGACTCGCCGGGGTAAATCGAAAGGCGAGGAGACGTACCGAGCGTATGTCGAATCCCCCGCTCGCTGGGGCTATGCCATAACTATGGAAAGCGAGAAATACAAGCAAATGAAAGCAATATATGAGCAAATGAAAGCAATACATGAGCAAATGAAAGCAATATATGAGCAAATGAAAGCCAAATATGAACAAATCAGTGCGAAGTGTGAAGAAATCATTGCCAAGTATGAGCCAATCTATGCCATGAAACAGGAGCAGACATGTGAGTACAACACTTCAGTGTATGAACAACGTGACAAAAATAAAACTGAATTTATCGATCAGGGACCATTGCTTGAAATACTAACTGATAATCCAGTGAGTACTTGTGTGTTGCATTCAGATGAAAATTTAATGGAAAAGTGTAGGATGTCAAGGCCCAGGATTGTTTCTAGGTTACATGTACATTCTAAAAAGAAACGTGAAAGAGAACCTTCCAGAATTCCTTACAGGAAAGTTATCAAATTATTTAGAAAGACAAGAATAATACGAGATACTGCAAAATCATACCTTAAGAAGTGCATTCCAAGGTCATCTAAGCTCAAACTTATGCTGTCTGAGTATAATCGTTATCATTTTACTGAACGGTTTGCAAGATCAAAGTGTGTATTATCCTCAAAAAAGTACTTTACCAGGCAAAACGTCTACCTATCTATTCTGCGACTGAGAACAATAAAGCATAAGAAGTCACCATTGTTTTGTGTGTATGTTGATGACATAATGTTAAAAAAATTAAAACAATGTCAGGTGCAAACCTATCATGTATCTTGTAGAGTCATATCTCTCAGTGGTGATGTTGAAGAGAACCCAGGGCCATCAGATCAATGCAGTGTTAATGCTAATTTACCAGCACATGATTCCTTAGTTGCCAATTCAGTTTCACTACTAGAAACCAGGTTGTCTGAATTAAATAGAACTGCATTCGACGTTGGCGGAGGTGGTAATTGTTTTTTTCGCGCCGTGTCCCATCAACTCTATGGTAATCCTAATCACCATTTTTATGTACGTAGCCTTGGCGTTCAGTATTTACTGCATAACCCTGAACAGTTTATAGAGAGTAATACTGACCACTCTTGGGAAGGATATTTAAGTAACATGTCATGTCAGGGAACATGGGCCGATGCAATTATAATTCAAGCAGTGGCCAATTATCTCAACATATCAATTCATATTGCTGAATCAAATGCAACTTTTGCTCCTGTTACTGTTGTTCAACCAGTGAATGTGATAAGAGGGTGCACAAGCATTTACATTGAGCACATAGGTGAAACTCATTACGTGTCTACAATAGAAAAAAGAAGTTCTGAGTTACCAAACAAGAAAAAATGTGGTCAAACTTTAGTTGGAGAAGAAAATCATGTAATTGATAAAAATGAAGAACGCAGAGCTTACATGAAAGAATACATGAAAAAGAGAAGAGCTGATGAGAAATGTAGAAAAAGAGAGAATGAAAATTTGCTGCATAGTACACACAGCAATATTGAAACAACTAGGGAGAAAAAGAACAAAGCTGCCAAAAAAAGGAAAATGACTAACCCAGAACATGTAAGGGAAATTGACAAAGAGTCTAAAAGAAAACGGAAAGCAAAGTACCCAGAACATATAAAAGAAATTGACAAACAGTCTTTTAGAAAACGGAAAGCAGAGAACCCAGAACATCTAAGAGAAATTAACAAACAGTCTTTTAGGAAACGGAAAACACAGAACCCAGAACATGTAAGGGAAATTGACAAACAGTCTTTTAGAAAACGGAAAGCAGAGAACCCAGAACATCTAAGAGAAATTAACAAACAGTCTTTTAGGAAACGGAAAACACAGAACCCAGAACATGTAAGGGAAATTGACAAACAGTCTTTTAGGAAACGGAATGCAGAGAACCTAGAACATCTAAGAGAAATTAACAAACAGTCTTTTAGGAAACGGAAAGCAGAGAACCCAGAACATGTAAGGGAAATTGACAAACAGACTTTTAGGAAACGGAAAACGCAGAACCCAGAACATGTAAGGGAAATAAACAGAAGAGCTAAAGCAAGGAAAACAGTTATCAATTTACATGCAACTCCATCAGCTGCTGAAACACAATTTCAAAATGCACTACATGTATCACTTGCAACAACTGATAATGATGAGTTACAAGCCCAGAATAATGAAGACAATGCAATTTCTATGATAAATTTGTTTCACAGAAACATTAAATGTGGCCCAGAATACATATGTACCTGCTGTGACCAGTTGTGGTACAAGTCCTCAGTGGTGAAATGTGATGCTAACAAGTACAAGGCATGTTCACAAGATGTTGTCAAGTCTTGTGTCACTGGGTTAAGAAGTGTCAATGATACTGAATGGATTTGCACAACTTGTGACTCAAATCTAAAGAAAGGCAAGTTGCCTACCTGTTCTAAAGCCAATAAAATGAGTTTTCCTGAGAAGCCTGAGTTGTTAAATTTGACACCATTAGAAGAACGGCTAATATCACCTCGTATCCCATTCATGCAAATCCGTGAACTACCTAGAGGTGGCCAGTTGTCTATTCATGGAAGCATTGTCAATGTACCAAGTGATGTAAATTCAACTGTTCACTGTCTACCAAGGCCCATCAATGAATCACAGACCATTCCAATAAAACTTAAAAGACGTCTTAGCTATAAGCATCATTATCAATTTCAGAATGTTAGACCTAAGAAAGTGTTACAAGCAGCTAAATATCTTGTACACACAAGTGATTTATTTAAAAGTGAAGGCATAGAAGTCCAAAATGCATGGGTAGATAACATAACTTCACAATCTAGTGCCCATGAAGACTGGAGTGAGTTTGTTCAAAACCATGACACATCTAGTGGTGATTTACAGACTGATGAAAATAATTGTACAAACCATGAAACACAGGTTTTCCAAAACAGTACAAAATGTATTTCATCTGCTGATGTTGATAATCCAGGCAATGAAA
The DNA here is from genome assembly GCA_029204205.1 of Desmophyllum pertusum. Classification (NCBI taxonomy): domain Eukaryota; kingdom Metazoa; phylum Cnidaria; class Anthozoa; order Scleractinia; family Caryophylliidae; genus Desmophyllum; species Desmophyllum pertusum. Next base: position 704,631 of record MU826844.1, on the reverse strand, counting down.
AAGATGATAATGATGGCTGGTGTGAAGTTGACGAACGCCCTTCAGGTGTTACAGATACGCTACTACAAGAACCAGATATAGCAGAAAATGGAGACAGAATTATTTCTTTTGCACCAGGAGAAGGAAACAAACCATTAGGAATTTTCATGGATAAAGATTCTGAATATCTATCATTCCCCACAATATTCTGTGGAAAACGAAGACCTGACAACAGTGAAAGAAAGGTCCCTGTATCATACAGTACAGTTTCCAAATGGGAGTTAAGGTGTCAGGATAGACGAGCTGCAAATTCTGTCCCTAACATATTTTATAAGCTAAAAAAACTGCAAATCAAGCAAATTCAAGATAGTGCTTGCATTTCTCTCAGAAAGTGTCAGACAAAGGGGAAAAAGTACACTGCTGGTGACTTGAAGTCAGAGGATTATCTTAAGCTTGTACATCTTGATGAAGGTTTCAGAGTTTTAAGAAATCTAAGAGGCTCGCCACCTTATTTTGAAAAGAGCAAAAAAGACTTGTTTGCTATGATTCGTCAACTAGGCAACCCTACATGGTTTTGCTCTTTCTCAGCTGCTGAGACAAGGTGGACTCATCTTCTTAAAACCTTAGGTAGAATTGTAGAGAAAAAAGAGTACACTGATGATGAGATCAAACAAATGACATGGGAACAAAAATCAGATCTTATACAAAAAGATCCTGTCACTTGTGCAAGGAACTTTGAGCACATGGTCCAATTATTTATTCGTGATGTCTTAAAGAGCAGTGTAATGCCATTAGGAGAAATAGCTGATTATTTTTACAGAGTTGAATTTCAGCAAAGAGGAAGCCCACATATTCATGGTTTATTTTGGGTGAAGGAAGCACCACAATATGAAAAAAGTTCTAATGAAGAAATTGTGAGCTTTGTTGATAAGTATATCACTTGCCAAAAGCCAGATAGTTCTAGTGAAATGGAACATCTTGTAAACTTGCAAATGCACAGGCATGCCAAAACATGTAAGAAGGCAGGGCATAAGATATGTAGATTTAACTTTCCATTGCCGCCAATGCCAAGAACAACGATTTTAACACCTCTTGAGGAGAACTCCTGCTTTGATGAAAAGATCCAGGAAAAGATAAAAGGAAATGCTGAAAAAATAAAAGAGCTTCTTGACAGCATGAAATATGGTGAAGACATTACTTTTGAAGATTTTCTAAGCAAATTACAATTAACTGAAGAAAGTTACATCTTAGCTTTAAGACACACCTTAAAGCGGGACACATTATTTTTGAAAAGGGCACCATCAGAAATAAGGATCAATAGTTACAACACTGATTTACTCAAAGCTTGGCAAGCAAACATGGACATGCAATATGTACTAGATCCTTATGCATGTGCTACATACATACTGTCTTACATTACAAAAGGCCAGAGAGGTATGAGCAGACTTCTAGAAAAAGCATCCGAAGAAGCTAAATCTGGTAATAAAGATATTACAAATAGAGTTAGGCACATTGGAAACAAATTTCTAAATGCAGTTGAAATCAGTGCTCAAGAAGCTGTGTATCTTGTATTACAAATGCCACTGAGAAGATCCTCCCGTAGTTTTCAGTTTATCAGCACTTCATCTCCAGATGAAAGGACATTCCTGTTAAAGAAATTGGATAAGCTTAAGGAGTTGCCCGACAATTCACCTGACATAGAATCTGACAACATCATAAAGCGCTATCAAAGAAGACCGAGAGAATTAGAAAAGTTGTGCTTAGCTGACTTTGTTGCATGGTTCAACTGTGTCAAAGATGAACATGCTGACAGTAGTAGTAATGAGCCATCTGTCACAGCAGGTCATGATGACTTTTTGCCAGAAACTAATTTTGATGACAATATTGATGATGACCCTAATAGTATTGATGTGACTGACCCTGAATGTGAACCAAATGAATACAAACTAAAAGGAGGTATGAAACTAGTAAAGCGAAAGAAACCTAAAATCATCCGATCTGTTAGATACCATAAAGACAAGGACCCAGAAAACCATTATAGAGAGCAACTTATGCTATATACACCATGGCGAAAGGAAAGCACAGATTTGATAAAAGACTGTGAAACTTACCAAGAAAGATTTGAACAGATTAAGGATGAGGTTCTCTGCAACAGATGCCAATATGAATACCATTCAGAAATACTAGATAAAGCAATGGAGGATATGAATAATGCTGAATGTGACAGCTTTGACAATGTTGCTCCAAATGCAGAGCATATCAATAAGCAGGACTGTGCTGTTAAAGACAAGCCTAGTGAATTATTTGGTTGCTTTGACCCGGGCAAAAACAAGCAACATAACCAGTATGATTTGCTTGACGATATTGGTATTTTCCCTAGAAGTAATGATCAGGAGGAACTTGTTATAAAGCGCATCTCTGATGATGATTATTATACACTTGTCCGCTCTTTAAATGAAAAACAAAGACAGTTTTTTTATCATGTCTTGCATTCAATCAAAACAAAAGACGACCCTCTCAGATTGTTCTTAAGTGGAGGTGCTGGAGTTGGCAAAAGTACTGTCACCAATGCATTGTATGAAGCACTAATCAGATATCTTAATAGTATTGTGGGTGAAAATCCAGATGATGTAAAAGTTGTCAAAACAGCCCCTACTGGTAAAGCAGCATTCAATATCAAAGGCAATACATTACATGCTGCTTTTAAGATACCAGCCAATAGAGGTTTTGAGTATTGTACACTGGACAATGACAGACTAAATACCATTAGGACACATTTAAAGAAACTAAAGGTAATATTTATTGATGAGATCTCTATGGTTGGAAGTGGTATGTTCAACTTTTTGAATTTAAGATTACAACAAATAATGGGAACTAAGGAGCCATTTGGTGGAATAAGCTTGATAACTGTTGGAGATCTTTTCCAGTTAAAGCCAGTTTTTGATAAGTGGATCTTTGAAAATTCTCAAATGGGCTATAGTGCTTTAGCAAGTAACATTTGGACAGAGTACTTCACCCTCTTTGAATTGACAGAAATAATGAGACAAAAAGATGACAAACAATTTGCAGAGCTGCTCAATCGCTTAAGAGAGGGAAAGCATTCTGAAGATGATATGGCCATTTTAAAACAAAGACTTCTGAAAGTTAGGCCTGAAGAAGACAATTATCCTATGAATATGACACATTTATTTACTACAAATGCATCAGTAAATGCTCACAACAATGCCTTGTATACTGTCTCTAAGACTGATAAAGCTCAGATCAAGGCTGTGGACATTATAGTTGGAGATATTTCTGATGATCTAAAGAAACAAATGAAAAATAAAATCCCAGATGATCCAACAAAGACAATGGGTTTATATTCACTAGTGTCAGTAGCAACTGAAGCAAAATATGACTTGACAACTAATATTGATGTCACTGATGGACTCACTAATGGTGCAGAGTGTGTGATAGAGAACATAGACTATAGGGTTGACAATTCCACCAGACCAAGTATTATTTGGGTATCATTTCCACATCCTGACATAGGCAGAAAGCAGCGCAGAGAAAATTCTCATTTGTTCAAAACAAACATAAATATCCACTGGACACCAATTTTAGAAGTAACACGACAATTCAGAATCAATAAAAAAAGTCAAGTACAAATTCTTAGGCGACAATTTCCACTAAGACCTGCTGCAGCCAAAACTATTCACCGTTCTCAAGGTGATACATTAGATGAAGCAGTTGTTGATTTTCCAGCATCCACAAGAGAGCACATGCATTATGTTGGCTTAAGCCGAGTACGAAACAGTTCTGCACTGCATATTCTCAATTTGAATGAAAACAAAATAAAAGTTAGTGACAAAGTTAAAAATGAAATGAGTAGACTGAGAACGGAAGGAAGCCTCGTGCCTATAGCAGCATTACAGCCTATGGATTCACAACAAACAAAAACAATCTTGTTTCAGAATGTCAGATCTCTCCACCTACATATAGATGATGTGCGAAGTGATTACAACATTCAAAAAGCTGATGTCAACATTTTTGTTGAAACAAAGCTTTGCTTGTCAGATAGAGATGATACATATGGGCTAAGTGGATTTACACTTTACAGAAATGATTTCAATCAGTCTAACATCAGAACCAGCTATGGAACTGCTGTGTATATTAAGAATGATTTGAATTGTACTAAAATCCCATACAGGTTCAACTTTAATAATGTAGAGATTACTGTCATGGTTCTTAACCATCCAGTTGCAAATATTCATGTTGTTGGTATCTACCGCTCCAAAACTAATGTTAGAATTTCGCACTTCATTGAAGCCCTTACTCATCTTCATAATGTAATATTGACAGAGCCTACAATTCCCACTGTACTTCTTGGGGATTTCAATATTAATCTATTGCAGGAGACTACAGAAAAAAAGTCTCTCAAATCATATCTGATAACAGACAAAGAATATACACAGTTGATTAACCAGTATACTACTGACTACCGTACACAGATAGATCACATTTATACAAATGTACCACAACTTGTGCAATCTGCAGGTACCCTGGAGTCATACTACAGTGATCATAAGCCCATCTTTATTTCCCTGAAAGCTGTGTGAATATATTATTTCCCAATTAACCTTGCCTATACTACAATAATGAATTATTTGAGACCTTATACATGTACTACAGTGTATACTGTAGCTGAATAATATGACATTTACATACTGATCTACATAACAAAAATAATAGATTGAAGTATTTGTTGCATAGACAAAGAATATTTTTATTTACTTGTGCTTTTGATGTTCCCAAATTCTTGTACTGCACAATGTATACAAATTCAAAGCAGTATTTGCCAAAATTTGCATTATACAAGAATCAGTTCTCTAATACATACATACATACACTTTATTGAGCATCCCTGAAAGGGCTTTTCAGCATCAATATCAAAATACAGAAAAAATAAATAATTTAGAAAACTATTTACAATATCATTTATCCGAACTTATTTTACATCCCTCATTAATTCATGAAAAATGAATTATGTTGAAAAATATTTAGCTCATGTTCTTGGGGGTGAGGATGGGATGTTAACTGGCATTCCCTTCCATCAACCCTTTCTTAGAAAGGGAGGAATCCAACTGTACATACAATTTAGGTAAGTTGTTGACTTTATTTTATTTTATTTTTTTATTTTTTTTTGGGGGGGGGGGGGAAATAATAAAATTATAAAAATAAGCATTTACATGTAATATGCCCTTTATCATTTACACTGACCTAAACCAATACTTTTCATGTGTATTGTAGATGCAACATTTTATGCTATGGTGTGATGCAGTATGAAAAAAAGATGAACCAGCAACCCTGCAGTATCAACCACAATAATATTATTATGCCAGTAACAGAGAGTGGATGTTAACAACTTGAAGCTGAAACAAACTGAAAGGCTTGAGTGGCAATTGACCAGGACACAAGTCATCGCGAAAAGTTTCTGGAATTGATCAGGGAATTTAAGATCATAAGTCCAACATTCCCTACAAACATACCAAGAAAAACTTATATACTCAACATTGGTTTTAGCACTTCAACTCAGTTCTCACTTACAACTTGGAAAAAAGCAAAGGGACATTGGTCACAAGGATATGACTTTTTAGAACTCTTGCCATGTACTTAACTAAAAGACAAGGATATATGCCAAGAAACAAAATTCAACTAAACCCACTACCTGCTTGGAAGCTTAACTGAGGAATAAACTCATTCTGCTACAGTGTAGAGCAGGAAAAAGACGTTGAACTTGACCCATTAAGAGTCAATAACAATTTTGGTGATATGATCACTTAATTGCAGGTACAAATGTACATGTAGTCATCAGGCGTAATGTTGCAGCCACAATTAAATGAAAACACTGCTAATCCAGTATATCATCAAGATTGAAACACACAAAAGACTGAATTTGTTATGTACATGTATGCATTACTTGATAACTACATGTAAAATGAACTTACTCACTCTCTGACACATTTACATATATATAATGCATCCTTACATTTCCAACTTTTGACTATCAAATTTTGCACTTAATATATGTGCCCCTGTTTTACTCAGCCAGAATTGGCTAGGAGGTCTGCATTTGTATGTACTGCATTATAATAATCAGCATTCCACTGGACTTGATAACACAGAAAATAGTCCCATTAAAAGCGCTGTGAATCACAATAAAAATTTGGCTGTTTATTGTCTTTTTCTTATTTTATTTATATAGCTCATCCAGACATGGCAGCTATCTGTTGAAATCTATAATAACAATAAATATTTACTGTATATTGCTGATCCTAGTAGTATGCTGGACACGTGTCACATATGAACCTAGTAAATGGCCTACATGTAGCTCTCCACGAGTCACCCTGTAGCCCATTGGTTAGAGTAGCCAACCGGTGTGCGGAAGGTCATGGGTTCAATTCTTGTCGGGACTCAGATTTTTTCTTTGCCCCACACTCATGACAAACTGAATTTACTATCTCAATAACAATTTAATTCACGGATTAGGTACATGTACTATTACACTGTACACAGTAACTGTGTAACACAGGTGACAGGTCACTGGGACAGGACTCTGTGATAAGCCACCTCATGTGCACTGCTTAGGAGACATGTCACTGAGACAAGAGACATGCAAAGTGTACACAGAGGCACTTTATGCAAGGAATCCAATATTACAACTTCATTTACTCTCATGGGAGAATAAATGATGCTTTCCCATTGGTGCAACCTGTCATGACACAAAATTATGTCACAGCGACAGGGAATTGTCACTGCGGCCTGTCACCTGGTGTATCCCGACCTTAAACTTTAATTGTGCTATTGATTCAATAGATTAATTTATTCATTCACGAGTTGGCTCATAGAGCCTTTGATTCAAGTATAAAAAGGGTTTTAATTTCCAGGGGGTAAGGGATTTTCAGATTAAAACTCATGGAAATTCCGGAGGGTAGGGGGTTCATCAAAAACCCGCTGGAATGGAAAATTCCAAAGGGTGGGGGGCTCCAAACAAAATAACCCTCCGTGGTGGGGGTATGGATATTTTCTGGAATGACACAATCACAAGAAAATGTTGGCTTCATCGATTGTTATCGATTGCTATTGGTTTTCATCGATTATGAATATATTATTTTCTTGCTGTTTTGACTTGTTTCATGTTTGCTTGGGTTAATTTAGTATCATTTTATAACGAAACCTATTCTTAGTCATCGATTGGTCATCGATTATCAATATCAATCAATTAATTATCATCGATTGTTATTGATTTTCATTGATCATCGATTTCATCGATTGTTCAGGCCGGGTATGATGTAGTGTATATAATATTTGTAACAGTTGTCTATTTAATTCCGGAGTGTTTATTTAATTCCGGAGTGAAATTTTCACTATTATTAATCTTAAGAGACCCATATATACAGTTATTAAACGTAAAAAGGGTATGTCTTACTTATTAATCGTAAAGATCGTCTTTTACGTTTAATAAACGTGCGTGTTACGATTAATAATCGTAACATTTACGATTAATAACTACATTTGATAGATAGTGCGTGTAATAAACGTAAAACCCAGGATTAATAACTACGTTTGATAGATAGTGCGTGTAATAAACGTAAAACCCACGATTAATAACGACGTTTGGCAGCAAATACCGCTATTAATCGTAAGTTACCAATGTCGACTACGAAGGTTTCAAAAGCAAATTTGGCCGCCATTACGAAAAACACTTTTGAGGCCTTAAACTATTCTGATATTTTCTCGTCTTTTACCCGTTGACGAACGACAGCGCGAGCGCGATCGATGCGAAGCGTTATGGCTTGAAACAAGTCTTTTAAACGAAAGCCGGCGAGTTCCTTTTATTCAAACTACACCGGAGGCAAATAGTTTTGAGGTACTTTTATTCAAACTACATCGGAGGCAAATAGTTTTTAAATGATTCCAAATTGAACAAGAGCGGGAGATTTTACTAAATATGATCGCGAAAACATCGGCGCGATCTTGCAAATTTAATTTATAAGGCCGTTTTTTGTTCAGTCCAGAAATTATTGTATGACGTGAAGTGTGATGTCAATAAATATTTCTGAGCGAATTGTTGGAGTGATAAGGTTTCCTTATAGCCAATCTTTTCATTCAACTGCTTCGTTTACGAATGATATTTTGCTCGTCTTTTACCCGTCGATGAACAACAACGCGAGCGACTTTCCACCGCCAGTTTTGAAGTACAGTGAACAACAAGATCGGTGAGAATTTTAAAAGCGAATAGTCTAATGGCTTAAAACAAGTCTTTCAAACGAAAGTGAATCCCTTTATTCTACTACCTACATCGGAGGCAAATAGCTTTCTAAAGATTTGAAATTAAATAAGAGCTTATCTTTTGTCAACACGGCGAAGTCGGCGCGACCTCGCAAGACACAAATTTTTAACCTTAAAGACTGGTGTGTGGACATCTACATTCCAACACTTTGCGAAATGAGCAACTGTTGTTCATTTCATTGTGAATTGAAGAAAACATTTGTCTAAACTTTGCAGTTTTTGATAATTACGGGGAAACTGAAAAATATTTTGATAATTAGAAAAGAGTTCACTGGCAGAAAAAGGATTCGTCGATTCTTCGATCTCAGTTTGGCCGTGCGAAAAAATGTTTCTCGCAGGTAGCCGGCTACGGCTCCAAACTGGTGAAATTTGTGACACAAACACTTTATCCTGTGGAATTTGTTTTCTTTTAGCTCAGTTCGGTACAGGTTATATTAGTTTCTCTCACAACTTTCCACTCAAAGAAAAACCACGACATAATTTTCTCTGTACGTAAACAACAAATTTAAGCTTATTTCTTTTAGACCTTCCAAATGTGCAAGGTTGCTGTAGTGCGCGTCTGTCAAAATTTTTGATTGGAAAGAAAGATATTCTTTCTTTCTTTGGATTAAATTTGTGATTCACGTTCATTGTTTGTTCTTTCTGTAAACTCTGTTAGCGGCGCGTGTGCGTGTTGATGAAAGCGATCGGATTGTAACGTATATTTTGCATAACTGAGTCTTCATTTTTTTAGGTACAAAACCTTTTGGAATTTCCGAGGGGGGAGGGATCCATGTTTAAAAATACTGGAAATTCCTGGGGGGAGGGGGGGGTCATCAAAGACCCCCTTGGAACGGAAATTCCTGAGGGGTGGGGGGGTGAAAACCAAAATGTCGGCGAATACCGGTAAATGTTATATACAATATGCAGTCAATGGTTCATCAACTTAAACGTGTTTTAATATAAATCATCTTACCTCTACAAGTTTGTACACAAAGTTTATAGCAAGTCCAGCCTATCCAAATACTCTGTAAAGATCCTGGACCTCGATGAAGTCCATGTGGCTGGCTTCTTATCAATCCATCTGTAATTGATTTTGGATGATTGTCAATTGTTCTTGACAAGTTCAGTTTCGCCAAAATGGGAAATCCCGTAAACTTTTTCCCCGCTGTGCCCAGCAACGTCCAAACATCAGTCAATGGCGTGTAGCACTAGTAGTTCGTAATTCCATGTGATGTGGTGGGAGCGTTTGTAATGTAAACTGATTTCAAAACCGCGACAAAAGTGAAAAGAAGTCGCCCTTAAATTGTGCCGGTCTATCTTTGACATAAGTGCTACGATCACTTACTTTAGGAACAGTTTTTTCTGGTCCATTTGGTATTCCTGCCTATTCACTCTCAAAAATATAAAAGACCATTTGTCTTGTGATAAAAACTCCAAATGGCCACGAGGAAGATGTCAATTTTCGTCAAACAGCTGTCAATTTTTTTGCGTTCTAAATGACCAATCGGAGAGTACGCACGTGGTTTTTGAACGTAGCGTTACACTTTGAACGTTGCGTTACACTGTTGACAGGAAACGAAACGCGCGTGGTTTGAAAATAGACAAATTTTCTTGATCCGACTAGACTACAAAACAGTTCGTATTTTATGGCTCCGTCAATTCCAAGCCCGCTCATCCCGACCCACGGCCAACCCACCCACATCCCGACCCACATTGTCCCAACCCACGAGACAAGTTCAAAAACGTTTTTGAGAGGATCAAGGAATTTAAAAATTTAAATTCCAAGCAGAACTATTAATGATGGACACTACAATTGTTCACAAATACATAGCTCTTTATTTATACCTGTAATCATGATTTTTTGGAACATATTTCATTACAACTGCAAAGGTGTTGATGTCGAAGCTTCGTTCCACAATCTTTGACATCTTTGGTTTGCACGTGGAAAGCAACGGTGCAAAATGTTTGCACATGTGGGGTGGGGGTGGGGCTACGGTACACTTGAAAAGTGCGGGACTCAAACAAGTTTAATATCAACTCAGTTTTAATATTTTTCTATCAGGGGCAATCAGGAAATTTTAAACAAACAACAAAACGTGTACGTCTTTTAAAATACGAAAGATCGCATTGCCTTTGACAATGCCCCACCCCCGGGCTGCCCGGTTATAGCAAATGCCCCACCCTAGGGATGGAAAAGTTGTAAAATGCCCGACAAATGCCCGGGCTTGGAATTGACGGAGCCATTAGCACGAATGTCGGGCTGAACGCAGCTCGAAAAGGATCCGGAATGAGCGTGAATATTAACGAGCACGACTCTAGATTGTCGCGTCATGCATCAAGATCTTGAGAAGAAAACGAACATAACGAATGTGAACAGGATGAATTCACGATTAAAACATACGTCTTATCAAATCACACGAACCTAACGTGGATTGCGGGTGGGGGTGGGTGTGGGGATAGCCTGCGTAGCCGGCGTAAGGGAAGTTCACCCCTACCAGGCTTTTTTTTGGGGGGGGTTACTCAACCCAATCTTGAGTAGGGGTGTGCCACCCAGACTGTCCAACCCTGTTTATGACAACAAGTTTGCAATTCCCCTACCTTGTTTGAGACAAATTTACTATTATAAACAGAAATGCTTGATCAACACAGCTGCGCGTACGCTCCTGACATGGCTTGAATGCTGACAGAATGAATTCGCGATTAATAATCGTGAATATAGATCTTATCAAGTCACACGGGCCTAACATGGCTTGGATGCGGACAGAATGAATTCGCGATTAATAATCATGAATATAAATATGATCAAGTCACACAGGCCTAACATGGCTTGAATGCGGACAGAATGAATTCGAGATTAATAATCGTGAATATAAATATTATCAAGTCACACGGGCCTAACATGGCTTGAATGCGGACAGCATGAATTCGCTCCTTTAAACATCTAAATGACAGTTTTTCCTTCCCTTAACAATACTTCAACTCGTGAAATCTCTACCCTTTTATTACTTCCAGCCTGGAAAAGTTACCCCTTTCGGGCTGAGCCTCCCGTATAGTCCATTATAGGGATTTCCCCCCCCCCCCCCCCCTTCACCCTGGAAGGATAGCCAGCTGGTACAATTTCATTAGAAAGGTTAGTCAGAATGTCTCTTGTCATGGATAACCTAAATGTACTTTTCCATTTCTACTGTTAGGTCACTCAGGAAGTGATAGCTTGGAGTGTACTGCTAGCCAACTTAGACAGTTCTAGGCAGGAGAGTGGCTGCCTTTTCACGTTTTAGTAAAGAAACGCGTTGTAAAATTATCAAAAACAATACTTCTAAACTCAAAAACTCTACCATACAGTTAAATAAAGTGCAAATTTTTGACGAATAGTTTTGACTTACTTTATTCTATTTTAACAAGATAACATTTTACTAAATCTAAACAGAAACTTCATTATTTATGAACACATGCCTTGATCTTTGTAAAAGGTGAGGTGAAATATGTAACGTAATAAAGGCCTGGCCAAACGAGGAAACATGTTTCTGTTATGATCTACTGTTAATCGAGCTGTAGCAATGTTATATGTTGCACGGTTAGAATGTAGGGTATGCGTGTGTGCGCATATGTAAACATGTATGAACACGCGTTCGTGCGCACTTGTTGTTCAAGAATATGTGCCATGCTATTTTTATTTTGGGGCTAAAACACCTCAAATTGTACGTTTTTGACTGCTATCCTGTCGTGTACTGAATCAGTTACACTACTTGCCCTCCTTTTCTTCAACTATTCGTTATTAGTAGAAACATGTTGTGTTCTATTGTAAATCTGTCAATTTGATTGGCTGTGTCATCGTTTTATTTAACAAATAGGCAACGCACACACACACGTTGTCATTCTCTGGTAGAAAGCTCGTAGTGTAATATTGCTAAATAGTCAATGAAAACGAGGGCTAGTGTCCTATTGCACAAAAATTATATTTTATGCAATGTTTTCCAACTTAATCAAAAGAGATACCAATTGTTGAATCCTGAACATGACAACGTGCGTGCGAGCGTTGTCTACCGGCGAACGATGAGAGACCCAATCAGATTCGCGGATTTGCAATAGACCACGACAAGTGTCTACTAATCCCTCGCAGAAACTCGAGCTCGTAGTCTAATTGTTAAATAGAAAACTTAGACATGTAGTCTAATTGTTAAGTATCATGTTGTGAGCTTAGCTTAAACCAGTGGTTGTGTCATGACAGACTGTAAACGATTATGTACCAGTTATATTTTGTTAATGACGCTTAAACTCCTTTGTTCAGGAACAAATAGGTCTTTACAATCTGAGTCCAATTATAATATTAGATGATACTGTTACAGAGTAAATTGTATTGTCACAGAACTCAACACGAGAGGAAATGCCTAGATCTCGCAGACTTTGAGGACTCTTGAGTCCGACGACCTATAACCATTTTGTTATTGCCCCTATACACGCAGTCTCAATGTAAACATGTATGAACATGCGTTTGTGCGCACTTGTTCAAGAATATGTGCCAATGCTGTTCTCTCATTTTAATTTCTGTGGAGAAAAAATAAAGAGAAATGGTATAATTAATGTTAATTAATTAATTTAGTTTTCCTGTATTGTAGGTTAGCTAGTTAGTTAGTTGCTTAATTTCAATTATGTACAGCGCCATTGAACCTATGGAAAATGGCACTATATAAATTTATTATTATTATTATAATTATAATTAACCCACACTTGAATAGCCTTTTTCCATCGGAGAATAACGTTTCACCAGACACGCCACAAAACGTTGTAATGTATAGGGAAAACTGCATTAGGTATTGGGTAGCAAAACAGTTGCAGAACACAGTCTGTCTAGGGGAAAGAAGTGCAAAACTTTTTTGGAAAGGAAAATGTAATGAATGGCAACGACAGTCAAGGGACGACTGGACTTGTTGTCGTCCGTGGTCAGTCATTTAGTTTTTTTTTCTTTCGTATATACCCAAAACTGAAAGAAACTTGTAGAAAAAATAGTAAGGCTGTGCATAATGAAAAACACGTAGTGAACATTCAGCCCCGTCGTGCCTGGTTTGTTGATTTTGTATGAAGTCACTCCACCATTGGTTGGTGGAGTGATTGAACTTGAGGCGAAATTTCGGGAGGTCAGCTATTATCTTATCGAGGTTTATCTTCGCCAAGTTGGGCGGGTCCAGGCCTGGCTCTCCACGGGGAATTCCGTCGGTCATGATTATTCCATCCTCAGGAAGCCATGTGGGAGAAGTGGACCACTTCTTGTAGTAAACAACCACATGGCCTTCCTCATTCTTTTCGATCTTAAACTGATGCTGGTTTATATGACCCGACAATCCATCATGCGCCTCTTCCATCCATGCCTTTACATCAAACATGGCATCTAAACTGTGCACTTCAACGTGCAGAGTGTAACTCTCGGTGATCTCCTCTTTCAACTGCTCTAAAGTGAGAGCATCCTTCTTAAGTAACCTTCTGGCCACGCACAAGAACATTTGGTCAATGTCCTCGTGCGTGTGGCCAACCATAAGATAACATAACTTGATCTGTAAAAAAAACCAGTAGATAAATGAAACTCAGTTTTTGACAAATGTATATCGGAATAAGACATTTATTGATTTCAGTGAGTGTTTACAAATGTAGACGTACAGTTGTAATGGTGGTAGGAGTAATTATTGAGGATGCTACTCTTTTAACTAACCAGCATTTTTGCCCCCCAAAATACCGTAAAAAATGTTTATGGCCTGATTACATGAGCCGAGCAGGCTCTGTTTGCCGAGATCTCGGCACGTCTGTCAAACGCAACAAAAATTAATTTTGCGATTACATGACATGTAAGGTGATTGAAATTACCAAATTGTACTCGATAAAGATGATTTTTGTTGCATTTAACAGACGTGCCGAGATCTCGGCAAAACTGGCCAGCCCGACTCATATAATCAGGCCCTTAGTCGCGTATAGCTGCCAATTTGTTAATCTCACTCCACATTTGAAAACAGGTGCCATTTAAAATGCCATTGGGTTTCTCTCACTTTTCCAGCGCAGTGAAATGATTATAAATTGTAAACAATGTTTTGTATGTTTTTTGTTTTGTTAAATTTGCTCCTTTGTCTAAAATACCACGTAAATTAATTTATAACCAAAGTATTCGGTGACGTTTGCAGTGCTTGAAATTTTGAAACACTCCCATCTCCACCAGCATACACATAAACGCTAGCACAAATTGATTTTATTTTCCCGCCAGCAGTTATCCATTTGAAAGTAAGCCACTGGTGCAAGGTGTCTCATCTAGAAAGAGTTGTGGCGAACAATAACATGGTCAAAATATAATAAAAATGGTTGACTCTCAGATTTATATCTAATGTAATGAGACGTACTAATTGAAAGTTCAGGAGGTACATTTACGTTCACAATCTGTAAACTGGTGGAGGTACATTTACGTTCACAATCTGTAAACTGGTGTGAAGAAAACGTAAAGGCCATTACTACGGCGATCGTCATTTTTTTTTTAAGTAGAAAAAAAAATGAAACAAGAGTTTAGTTGCATCACAAAAATCTTCCTGCTATAAATAATTGAAATAATGCTGTTCACAGACACTTCATGCCACTTCATGTAGAGGCCAAGGAAAATTCAAGATCGTAATGTTTGCGAACTATTGAAGGAAAAACAGAATTGAGGGAGGAAGGAAGGAAGGAAGTGATATATGTAGGAAAGAGAAAGATGGAGGGAGTGAAAATACCAAAAAATTCTACATTTAAAACGATATTCACTTACTGAATTTTTCACTAACAGCAGCGTTTGGAGTATGACGTTGATAGTTAAGTTACTGTCGTGAGGCCACTCGCATAAATCGATGAATGCGTAAGCACTGGAACGGTAATTGGTCAAAACCCCCGTCACGTGGGTTCTTAATCGCCACGCGCTCCCATCGATCTAATGAAGGGAAAAAGATAAGAGATGGATACATTACCCTTATAAACCGTGTTAAGGGGGGAGAACCTAAACTACAAGGAATCACAAAAATGTTGCTAAGGAAATCTCTAAACCTCCATAACTTTGGTTCCTTGACTCCAGTGGGCATCAAACGTTGTAGTGTTTGTTCAATTCACGTTCCCTTTCAATATTTCGAACCATGCCCATATTTGGTGTGTAACGTGACCAAAATGAAAAATGTCTAAAACTCGGAAGGATTTGATCGTTTTTCAAACTATTATTTTAGAATTTGCTGAAGAACGTCAATATCGACAACTTGTAGCATGCGTTTGATGAAATGTACAATATTTCGGAAGTTATAAAGCTTTGAGAGTTTTTAAGAGTATAGCGGACAAATTTCACTCGCTCGATCCCTCGGTCGATGGCCACAAGGTTGTAAACAATAATGTATGCATAGTACGGTAGTTTATGCATTATCAGTAAACAAAATGGCGTCTGGCGCGGATCTCTTCTATTTTTCAACACAGTATTTTCACTCCTACAATTACAATTAGACACCTTTTTGGAGTTCGAAATTGAAAGAAATAACCCTAAATAATACTCGAACCGCCCAAAGAGGAGACATTTAGAATATTAAAAGTGAGTCACGTTTGAAGTTCTTCGATCGATTCAAGGCTGATCAAGGCTCAAGCTGTCGAAACTAAACCAAGCGTCGGACTTCAAGACTTAGGAAAACACTTAAGTATGTTAAATGTTGTATCTTCTTTATACCAAGTGTATGAATAAAATCTAATTTATCTCAATCATTCTATATTTTCTTTTGAACCACTATGCATATGGGACATTGGACTTCTATGATATTTTCTTTTGTTTGCATCTGAACTATAAAAAACCTTCAATGCTTTTTCCAGCGTATATATTTAAAGTGAACTGATATTAGTACCTGTGTTTCTCATACTTGTGGGGGGGGAAACGAGAGAAAAAAACGTGCCTCCACCGGGATTAGATCTCGCGACCTTCGATGCCAAAAAGGATGACGCAAGATTCCTTTTTTGACTCGCTGGGGACACCCACGGGAGCAACAGGAGCCCTGTGCTTTTGTTCCGCTGATCGAATGAACGACTATCGCGGGCTCAAATGAGATTCACCGAGGACACCGAGTTGCTGTTGTTTTGAGCTGGAAGTGGCTTGATTTAATCACCAAATGACTGGTTTCAGTGGCTATGTTCATCTTTTCTATTCATGGATCTATTTAGATGCTCGACAGTGTTTTTTGCTCACCCTCCATATTTCCTTGGCGTCGGCGAATGGACTGGCATCGTTTGTTGAGTTATTTTTTTTAAATACCTCTAAGTCAGCGTGATAGACGATGTTATCATATGCATGTATGTTATTTTAGTTGCATGAATGGTTGAAATAATTTTAAAATATTATTATCGAAACGAGGAAGCGTTGCGTGACAGGGGACAAAAAATATAAGATTTACCTTTCATTTCATAGTATCTCAATAAGCTTATGTTTTTTTAATAGGAGAGCAAACCCATTTTTGATAATTTAACTGTAGCTAATTTTAGTCCAAGAATTGCAACTTCATAGATAACTGAAGTATTTTTCTTCCAAGAGTTTCGTGTCTGACAGAACTGAAGACGAATGAATGTTTATATATCTAAGTGGATTTGAAAGAACGTGCCCGCCGAAAATTGCACCATTTTGACCATTTTGGCGCTTCTTTCCTCTCCAAAGTAGACTCGTCACAAAATTGCTTTGACATGCAACCCATGCACAAATGATAGATCTTCGCAATCACGCATCCGTTTTGGAAATCGAACGCATTCCGCTAAAGTTAGGCCAGAAAAAACCTGTTGAACTTTTGGTACAAAATCAGTGCCAAATTGGGCTCGCACACCATTCTTCCACATTCATTTCTTGGCTTCCTTAAGAGGTTGGTTCAAAACTTTTTCAGTTGGAGGATGAAAGAAATGACAATGGAAAGCCCCTTTTTTTTTTTTTTTTTTTTTTAAGTCCAAAGTAACGGAACAAGCTTGCACCAAGGATAATTTGAAACCATTTCACTCAGAAACGATATAAACATCTTGCCGGCATTCACAAATACGAGTTCTTAGCTAAGGAAATGCCAAATTTGGCCAAAGAGACAACCCAAAAATCACTTTTTTAAGCCCAAAACGCGTTTTTCGGTCATTTTGCTGAAATTTTCTGCGGGCACGTTCTTTCAAATCCACTTAGATATAAAATTAATTTTATATTGTGCGTGCGCAGCACAGACTACACAAACAAGATCATAATGTTTTGAAATGATTGAAATATTTCATTTCACGAACAGCAACTTGCTTTCAAATAAAACTCAAACCAGTTCGAACATATTGGCCGAATATTTAAACGACGTCTAAAAAGTTAGTTAATGAGGTCTAAAATCAACTTATAAGCAGGTCAGTCTAAGTCACTAAATGTTTTTTTAGTCTGTGTTTATATACACCTTCTAAACAGGGTTTACCGTACGGTTAATACATTTAGGTTGGCCAGTCAGTTTAAAATCGTATTAGGCCATGGTTTTGTTAAACCCTGTGTAAACCTTGTTTTTAAAAATATTCGGCCCATAAAGTTGGCGATTATTGAATATCAGTGATTAAACACGTTTCGTTTGAGTTTCCCTCCCGACCAACACTGATTTGGACGTGAATACAAAATACACCGGCTTGCGTGAATGCCACGCGGAATCTTATTGTTCTGTTTCGAGAAATAAATCGTTTCTCAAAATCCCTATTCGAGTCAGACTCAAAACTGGAAACTCAATTCTCAAAAACATCGAGGACGAGACTGTCAACTTACATTTACCCGGTACTACTGCATATTTCTATGTTAATTAATTTCTTTACTTTTCCATTCACGAGTTGGCACATAGTGCCTTTGATTATATCCAAGAAGCTTGTTGAAAAACGAAGCGACCCCCTCAATGGATACTAGGGGGACCAATTTCAAATTATAATATTTGACTATAATTAATTTGTGATAATCGTTTTGTTACCTTCGTGCTGATGTTAAAGTGTGGCAGGTTATGCTTCGATTGGTCCATGCCATCAATAGTTATTGATAGGTACTTGTCTGGATTAGATTTCGATTTCACTCCATGTTTATAATACTTCTCTCTTTCAGTCCTGAATAAGAGACAGACACTTTTTTATGTAATTATTCAACTAAAATAACCACCTCAGCCAACTGGTCAGTCTCCTGTCAGTTAGGAATTTTTATGTCATGTTTATTAGAAATTGTTTGATTGGCTTCTCAGAGTGGTACGCCTCTCACTGTCTGGCATTGAACGATAAGTGGTCGCAGGGGACAGGTTCTGCTCATCAGTATGCATTTATGAAAAGAGTAGGCACGAAGTGCGATGAATGATACCAAAAAGACGCAAAATATTCATGAACAGGCTCTTTAAAATATTCTGTTTCTATCTCAATACTCACACGTGCAAAGCACTGTGGACAAATACACGATTAATTGCAACGCATTGTTCTTTTCTGCATGCGCGGATATAGAATTTCATGAGCTGACGCTGCAGCTTTTTGTTTTCTCGCTCTTTTCGCCTTAGCGCTTTCGTGCGCCTCCTATGCTCTCGCGGAAAGGAATCGACTGCTACACAGGCTAGGGTATCAGCTCTATGAACAACAACGCCACTGCCTTTAATGTGACAGTTAATTGCCATAATGGATTATGGATTGGTTGACTATATTGTAATTGCAATATTTAGATAAACATTATGTTTTTAAGAAGGATTGTAATTAAATTAAAAAAAGATTTTTAGTCTTGTAAATAATTAATAGTTTACCTCCCAAAGTTGTAACCTTTCCTTGACACTTAAATAAAGTTTAATATACATCCTAGTGTGGTGGGTTAAACATATTCTATATGGAGAGAGAAGATACTTTGGTGACTTACATTTGCTGTGTAAGATGCACCTTTCGCATCAATGCCGACTCTCGCCTCGTCTCCTCGTCCAGTCCAGGGCTTCTTAGCCGTTCACGCAGATGTACGCAAATTGCGCACTTCGTAAATCTGCATTGCTAAAAACAGTACATTGCAAATTATTAATTACTTCATACATGCACATGGTATCCGAGGCATATTGGCAGACTATTGGCGAACTGGCTATGATAGTAGGCTGGAGTTGAATCCCCAAGCCAACTATCAAAAGTTGGCAATAGCGAGTAAGAGTTATGATTCTTTTAGCATAACGCAGTTGCTGATCCGTTTATTAGTATATGTAATTTAGGACTACGGACTGCAGGAAATACGGGAACTTGTGCTGACCAATTTGGTTAATAATTGTACAGTTGCTTGAATAGGCCGTTTTACACCATGCAGCATTTACTGTCAGGATTTACTGTCAGTTTGTTTAGTGTACATTACTTTCATCCGCACTTCAATGAAAAAATATTTTTGTTCCTTTTTTCTCGTGCAGATTGCCCGCCCATTAAGCCCCATTTTACATAAACTGATTGTTCATCTAAGGCCTAGTTCAGACGCCGTACTTCACATGATAGGAACGGCACATGAATTCGGATCGGCTCAGCCATTCTTCCCGCCTGGCTCAGCCGGAAAAAACGGCTGTGGATCGGCTTTGATTGAGACGCCAAACTTCACATGAGCCGAAACAAATGCATGAATTATTGTAATGTATTTTTCAATATAGCAGCAAGTTTTCCCTATTAAATTAAGTTCGGATGAATTAAGCTTGGCGTCTGAATCAATTCAGCCGGTCTAAATTAATTTGGGTCGGCCTAAATTCGAATTCGATTCGGCTCATGTGAAGTACGACGTCTGAACTGGGCCTAATAAGACATTAATTTCTGTGATGATCATCCATACCTTTGGTATGATGACATCAGGGTATTGCACCTTCCACATATTGTAAATGAAATGTGACCTGGTGAGCACTTCCTGTCCTGCCATCTCTTCTGTGTACAGCTGGTAAACTGCCAGTTTGGATAGGCAGGAAGGAAGTGCTCTGTCAAAGAGGTTGGCATATAATCGGCATTTCTGGCAAAATTGCAAAACCACTCTTCTGCCAGATTGTATCCCAAACTCTTCTTTCGTTGTCTTGGCGCCTCTCCCTTTTTGTCTCCTCTTCTGATTTCTGCTAACTTCTTGTAAAAGCTGAGTAAGAAAATTACAGATGAAATTAGAAATGAGTTTTAAACCCAATGAGAATAGACACTTTTACAAAGGAAATACAACAGCATTTACCTCGAGAGTACAATCCCATGGATTCTACACCATGCTGTGCTGCATACCAGTACACCATCAACCATAAGGAGGTTGCCCTTGTCCTCCACCCGCCCAGCTTCTATTGCTTGGTAGACAAATGCTGCCCTTTCATTCTCTGACTTCCCCCAATACGAAGTTCGCTTATTCAACACGGTTTGAGGGCTTGTGGTGAAAATGCAGCCTCGCTTACAACAGGGCTCCGCGATGTCTCGAATAACTGCATTGACATTGCATTTTTTGACAAGTTTTCCTGTCATGCGTCCATCTAAAGAGAATAAAAAATAGCACGGATCCATTAAACAAGTAAAACGAACCTATTCAATTTTCAGAGTATCTAAGTAATGAATGCATGGCCTTCATTTAAGGACCAATTTTCGCTGGAAGTCTAGTCTTCTTCAGTTAGGGTCCCAACTGATTTCGTTCAAGTTTCCCGAGCTTCCCCTCTGACCAGCCTGTCATAGCA
Source organism: Desmophyllum pertusum (assembly GCA_029204205.1). NCBI lineage: Eukaryota > Metazoa > Cnidaria > Anthozoa > Scleractinia > Caryophylliidae > Desmophyllum > Desmophyllum pertusum. The sequence continues at coordinate 683,656 of MU826844.1, read as the reverse complement.
GTTGTCGTAGTCCTACTAAAAACCGTAGGCAAACAGATGCAGTCATCAAAAATTCATCTTCCACGATGGCAGCTCGATTAACAGTAGATCATAACAGAAAACAACAAAAGAAACATTTTAATGTAACTCCATGAACTCACCGTTCCCGTTTTTGCCAGTTTTTCGACCACTGTCTTTTATCTTCAATAAAGGTAAAGGGAATTAGTATACTTTGTAGTATCTGTTTTATTATTGGAATCACTTATCAACACAGCCGCGCGCACTTACGATTATTAAACTGGAGTCACATACCTGATCTGTTTTCGTCGTATTGTCGATCTCATTCCAAAATTGTTGTTGTTCCTCTAGTTCATCAAAGGTAAATGAATCATTTGAGTTTGCGGCATCCGCATTCTAAGAAGCAATCAATAGTTGAAAACTCGTTATTATAAGCTGTGGTAAACGATAGTAAATGGCGGAATACTCATCGCACCTTGCTGCAGGACTTTCCAATTCAGCCAATTTTCTTGATACCTTCTCAATGGTTTGGGTGTCCACCTGTTTTTGAAGATATGAAGTTAAATTATAACTGAATAGTAAAACATAAACTCTGCACCACGGCTTGGCAAGTCTTCTTTATTCGGAATGATTACCTCCTTTTCGTTTTCATCCTGCAATTGACGGTGCATTCTCAACTCGAAGACACTACACTCAGAGTACGAGGAAGCATTCGGGAAGGCGGGAAAGTGGTTGTTTATTGAGTTTGCGTGAAGTGATACTGGAGAAAGACGCGCACTGGTAAAAACTGGTCAAACCGGTCAAACCATGACTTACACCTATCATAAACCTGGAATAATGACTGGCAGTTTTGTTCAGGTCGTGCTTCTTGCAGGAAGGCTGTGCGATTTTTAGTCATGGCGACTGCAATTGAAAACGACCAAAGTTGGTCGCTTTCAGAAGATGGGAAATATATCAGGGACAACTTTTCTCCATGTAAATATGCCCTAAGTTGCATTTTTATTCTTCTGATCAATTTAGTGGTGTGCAGTCAGTCAGTAAGTTATGCTTTCATTTGGGGGTATTGAGACAGACATGATATGCATGTAATCAGAGCATAGATTAGACTGGTTACATGTAGTAATGATTAACTGAACTTTATAAATTTGTTCTTACAGAAACAATAATAAGGGATGGGCCTATGTCCCACAGGGGACTTTCAAGGAAAAAAACATTTTTGCCTTAGATGTTGTTTTGCCCAGCACTCGACTTAGAAAAAAATGAGTACTGGGCTCGCATTAGACTACGAGCAGTCCCTCTTTTACTCACATTCTTTAAACTTGAACGTTTCTTTAAATAACATAATTTAAAAAAAAGAACTTGACTGCCTTCTCCAATTTTCCAGTGGTTGTGAAATGTGCCATTATAATTTTCACTGTATACACTATCTGGATTTTAAGTTCTGGGGTCTACACATGATTCAAGCAATCAGATATGAAACCAAAAGCTATTTATTCATTGTCTGTGGCTTACACATCTTAAAACAGAATTATTTGATTTTTTGTGATCGGTTTAGTGTGATTTCGTTTACAGTCTGTCATGACACAACCACTGGTTTAAGCTAAGCTCGCAACATGATTCTTACTTATTAGACTACATGTCTAAGTTTTCTATTTAACAATTAGACTACGAGCTCAAGTTTCTGCGAGGGATTAGTAGACACTTGTCGTGGTCTATTGCAAATCCGCGAATCTGATTGGGTCTCTCGTCGTTCGCCGGTAGACAACGCTCGCGCGCACGTTGTCATGTTCAGGATTCAACAATTGGTATCTCTTTTGATTAAGTTGGAAACATTGCATAAAATATAATTTTTGTGCAATGTGTCATTCCAGAAAATATCCATACCCCCCCACGGAGGGTCACGGAAATTCCGAGGGGTAGGGGGGTCTAAAAGTGATAAATTTCCGAAGGGGAGGGGGGTACAAAAATAGTTTTCTTTCCAGAGGGTTTCGTTTCTGAACAAGCACATCAAAATTCGTAAGAAATACTTACGTACTTTGTCTCTATTATCGGAGAATGAAACCAAGCCAAATCAAACGTTCTGACCATTGAAATAACCCCAAACATCTTGTTCTTTCATGCCTCTTTTATTTTCTTAGTTTACCGCCTCTCAAAAATGTCTCTTGAAGTTGCAAGGACGAATCTACGAACCGAACCGTATCAAAATGGCCGACCAAAACTCCTTCCCAGTCCCCTGACCGTTGTTTCTTGGAAAAGCCAGGTTGCTCAGCTTTGTTACGAACGCGAACGATTCCTTCGTTGTGCAAGCACTAGCAATGGCAAAATCTCTTGAAAACAAAAACATAATCAGACTTCAAGACAAGTAAGTTAAATTCTTGATTGGAAAGAAAGATATTCTTTTTTGGATTAAATTTGCGATTCACGTTCATTGTTGTTGTTTGTTCTTTCTGTAAGCTGTGTTAGCCGTATGCGTTGCCGTTGATGAAAGTGATCGAATTTTGTCGCTATTTTTCAAGTATAAAAAGGGTTTTAATTTCCAGGGGTAGGGGATTTTCAGATTAAAACTCATGGAAATTCCGGAGGGTAGGGGGTTCATCAAACACCCGCTGGAATGGAAATTCCGAAGGGGTGGGGGCTCCAAACAAAATAACCCTCCGTGGTGGGGGTATGGATATTTTCTGGAACGACACAATAGGCCACTAGCCCTCGTTTTCATTGACTATTTAGCAATATTACACTACGAGCTTGAGCTTTCTACCAGCGAATGACAACGCGTGTGCGAGCGTTGCCTATTTGTTAAATAAAACGATGACACAGCCAATCAAATTGACAGATTTACAATAGAACACAACACGTTTCTACTAAGGGGCGGACCATTAGATATCCCGGGAGGGGGGTAAAAAAATTCCAGTGCATGATATTTTTTTCCAGCCTGAGTTGTCTGCAGGATTTTTTTTAGGAGAGCAAGCTCTGCACAAATTTTTTTCTCACAGATCTTCTTTATAAATCTGTGCAAGATCCACAGGTTTATTTATTCCCGGGTAAATCCATTTTTCCATATTAAATTACAGTTAATACATAGATACGTACATTAGAGTAGATTCTATTATTAAAGATACAATGCGGCAACGGAAGCTCTCCAGCGTCTTCTGTCCGGAGAAACAGCTTTTTTCGCGGCAGACATGCCAGCTCTGGGAAATATTACACACTGGCTTTTGTCATAAATATGCAAAATTTCCTAACAAACCCTTTCGATAGAGATGTTTTTCGATTCGATTCATTTTATAGTACTTTTCGAGAAACGACTTTCGAGCGTGTAAGATCGAATACAAACCATTGCGTTACATAGAAAATTGAGACGACCACAAAGTTTCAACTGACCAAATTTTGACAGCTCAAACAGAAAATATCCATATCCGCAACTGAAGGTATTTTTGGTTTGACCCCCCACCCCTGGAATTTCCATTTATTAAAGCTATATAATTTCCTTTAAAAATATTGGCTTTTGAGACCCCCTTCCCCCTTGGAATTTCCAATGACCTTCCTTGGGGTGAGTATGGAAATTTTCTGGAACCACTCAATGTATACAAAGACCTTAAAATCGTGCATCATATGAATTTTTTGACAGGTTATGACAGAGCTATTACAGATTACAGATTTAATACAGATATTTATATTTACGGTTTAACTTGTTGGTTACATAATAATATCAAAGAGGTTTATAGAGACTTCAGTATACGCTGAAAATATGTTAATATTGAAATTATTTACTGTCTTTATATTTCTTAATATATATATTGTTTTGGATATATGTGCCTTTTATATAATTTATAGAAGAGAGAGATCATATTAAATTTCAAACATCCAGACAATATGTGACCCTCCACGGGAAAACAGGGATAAAGGTGATAGCACGCTCACAACACACTTCCACTTTAAAACAAAAGAAATTGGTTTTAGCACGCTTAAAGCGTGTTCAGGAGCACACTTCGGTAGAAAACTCCGTTGTTTCGTACAACAATAAGCGTGCGCATACGAACAATGCAGTCAAACAAAGAAGCGTGTTAAGCTTCGAAAACAAAAGCTAGCGTGCGACAACACGCTTAGCGTGCGAAATAGCACAACATGCTTAGCGTGCGAGATCTCACGCAAAATTTAACTAAAGAGTTTTCGAAAGAGAGAGAGAGTATTGAGATTACACATTGATGCAAGCGTGAAACGTAAACATGCAAGTTTGTCTAGACAAACCGTTGCGTTAGCGACTTTATGTTTCTGCACATGTAATCAAGATTTATTTTGCACAAAAACTTGTTTAGTGCCGGTTGTTAAGACTTTTCACTCGTTCCAATTAAAGTCAGTTTTGTATTTCATATTGCTCGACAGAACGGATTTCCCATCGGATTTTCCATCCGTTTGTGAGTGAAGAAGCGCGACGGTATTTTACGCTTGAACAAACACCGAAAAAAGAGAGCCGTTCACGATGCTTGGAACGAAACACGTTAATTAAAATGAAGATTCTGACGCTGACATTATTTTAGCAGTTCAAAGCATGCGATATGTGCGAAATGTTTTTAAAATCAGTTTATAATTTCAAGGTTTCTCAAGGAAGAAAGTGAAATTTCAATTCAGGAAGATTTTGGTCACGTGCTAGGCAACGGGTTCTTGGCAGATTCCCGTTAATTAGTGTAGCAGTACACACACGCAAATCGCGGAAAGTGAAAAAAGTTCAACTACTACTCATTCATTATTGACAGCCGGGAAAAAATGAGCCTTGATGAAAAAGCCTACAAATTCAAGCTAAAAGCTGTGATTTTATTTTGAACCGGGATTCCCATAATATATTTTTGTTTTGAATTCACGTGTTCGTATGAATAATGACGACCGCGGATTTGCAGAGCAATAACAATCACGATTAATGTTTAACACAAAGTAAAAGAACATCAAAGGTAATAATAACTGCGTATATTTCACATACATCAATATTTAAAATAAGGAGCGCGATCAATTTACTAAATTTTATGTCTGTTTGACCTAAAATATTCGGATAATGTCTCTCTTGTTCGTCGTTCGATAGGACGCTAATTTACCTAGTTGTTTTCCGATCTCTTCCTTCTTCCTTTATAACGAGATCGCAATTTTTCTGCCATGTTTATTTTTACTCTAGCGTGTTCTAGTGTGTTCTAGCGTGCCAATTCGCACGCTAAGCGTGACATGTTTAGCACGCTAATTCAAACAAAAGGTTTAGCGTGTTAACATCTCCGAAACAAAACCTAGTGTGTCCTTCATTGTCCTACGAATTAAATATGCACATAAAGCGTGTCCTTGGACACACTAAGCGTGCTGTGTTAGCGTGTTGTGAGTGTGCTATCACTTTTATCCCTGTTTTCCCGTGGAGGGTCACATATAATGTTGCGTGGATGACTTTGGTCTATATTAAACCTGTTTCAAAACAAACATTTTGGAAATTTCTACTTTAATATAAACAGTAAAATTATATTTAAAGATATTGATACATGTACAATGATAATAGACCTTTTTAGGCAGGTAATTTTTGACAGCATTTGACTCTATCTGAAGTTGTTTTAAATACATAAATTTTACTATGCTGCACCAGAGAGCATGTCATACTCTCATATGTTCCAGTTTGAAAAAATTTTTTTTCATATGTTCCAGTTTGCTTGCAGGAATTTTTTTTGATGGTCAGCTGCTTGATATTTTTTTTAGACAATTTTCCTTTGCAGGAATTTTTTTTGGTAATTGTCACCTCCCCCCCCCTCCCAGGATATCTAATGGTCCGCCCCTAATAACGAATAGTTGACTATTCGCTCTAAGAAAAGGAGGGCAAGTAGTGTAACTGATTCAGTACACAACAGGATAGCAGTCAAAAACGTACAATTTGAGGTGTAATAAAAATAGCATGGCGCATATTCTTGAACAAGTGCACACGAACGCATGTTCATACATGTTTATTACATATCCGCACACACACACCCTACATTCTAACCGTGCAACATATAACATTGCTACAGCTCGATTAACAGTAGATCATAACAGAAACATGTTTCCTCGTTTGGCCAGGCCTTTATTACGTTACATATTTCACCTCACCTTTTACAAAGATCAAGGCATGTGTTCATAAATAATGAAGTTTCTGTTTAGATTTAGTAAAATGTTATCTTGTTAAAATAGAATAAAGTAAGTCAAAACTATTCGTCAAAAATTTGCACTTTATTTAACTGTATGGTAGAGTTTTTGAGTTTAGAAGTATTGTTTTGATAATTTTACAACGCGTTTCTTTACTAAAACGTGAAAAAGCAGCCACTCTCCTGCCTAGAACTGTCTAAGTTGGCTAGCAGTAGTTTCCAAGCTATCGCTTCCTGAGTGACCTAACAGTAGAAATGGAAAAGTACATTTAGGTTATCCACGACAAGAGACATTCTGACTAACCTTTCTAATGAAATTGTACCAGCTGGCTATCCTCCGGGGTAGAGGGGGGGGGATCCCTATAATGGACTATATGGGTAGGCTCAGCCCGAAAGGGGGAACTTTTCCAGGCTGGAAGTAATAAAAGGGTAGAGATTTCACGAGTTGAAGTATAGTAAAGGGAAGGAAAAACTGTCATTTAGATGTTTAAAGGAGCGAATTCATGCTGTCCGCATTCAAGCCATATTAGGCCCGTGTGACTTGATAATATTTATATTCACGATTATTAATCTCGAATTCATTCTGTCCGCATTCAAGCCATGTTAGGCCTGTGTGACTTGATCATATTTGTTGATTCCAACTATCAACTTGATTTCAACTCAACGATTTAATAACTAAAATTCATGAAAAACTACCGATTACAATCTGTCGTCCCGAACAACGACTTCAACAACAAGATCAACTACAAATCACATGACCTCGATCACATGGGTCCAAAGTTCATTACATATTCAGTATCCTGCGTGACATCACGCAACACTCAGATAAAACTGTATCAACATTTTTTCCCTCCCGAATTGCAGAGGGATATGTAATTCGAACATCACATGCACTGTTCTAAAATTGCCTTTGCTTAAAACTAGAAATTGATCAGTCAAAATTCTTAATTCAGTGCTTAAATGTCCTCTTCAATGTTCTGAATCTCAAGCGGAGAGATTCTGGTTATCGTCGCTTTAGAACCTTGTCCTTGACTCGAACATCCACCACTCGCACAAGGCCGTCTGAACCTGGATACGTCTGCACGATGCGTCCTACTTTCCATTCCTGTCTGGCAGTGTTAGGGTCGATGACCACAACAACATCTCCAACATGAATGTTGTCTGTAGGGAAGAACCACTTTGGTCTCGATCCAATATGCGGCAAATACTCTCTTATCCACCGTTGCCAAACGTGTCTCGTAAGCTCTTGCACTCTCTGCCAACGCTTCCCTGGTTGAAAGGTGTGTCATCGACACTCTCCGGTACAAAATCGCCCCCATTTGGCCAATCAGAAAATGGTTGGGAGTCAATACTGGTTCGTCATTAGGGTCGTCGCTCACAGTTGTAAGAGGCCTTGAATTAAGTAGGCTTTCTACTCCAATGAAAATGGTCTCCAACTCCTCGTCGTTGACTTCTGCGTTACCGAGTACCGCAGATATTGCACATTTAGCTGACTTTATCATCGATTCAAAGACTCCACCAAAATGCGGCGCAGCTGGCGGGTTCCAATTCCATGTTACTCCTTTGTTGGAGGTCATCCGCTGTAGCTTGTCTTGGTCAATTGCTGAGACCAAATCCTTTAGTTCCCTTGACGAACTTACAAAGTTTGTCCCATTATCACTTAACATCTGCTGAGGCCATCCTCTCCGCGCAGTCATTCGTATGAATGCATTAAGAAATGCATCAGTGTCCAAAGATGACGCCATCTCCAAGTGACAACAATGTGTCTGTAAACAGAGAAATAAACACAAGTAGCGCTTTGCTCGTACTCTGCCCCGTCCTTGCTTAGTCAAGTAGGGTCCTCCAAAGTCAACGGCACAGTTAATGAAGGGTCTAGATGATCGCTGCAATCTGATTCTTGGTAACGGTGCCATTTGCTGACAAGCTGCAATGAGTTGCAAAATGGTTGAGACACTCTCTTCAAAAACAGGATTTCATTTCAAAAGCATGTCTTCGTTTGAAAAATAAACAAATAATTTCATTTCTAACCCCCCTCCCCCTTTCAGTGTTGTTTCTATATGGTTTGAATGTATTCCCGACATTTTGACAACATTGATAAGGGGGGAGGGGGTGTACAAGGTATAATTTTTAAAATGTCTGAAGTTGTCCTCTTAACGAAGAGTGTCTCAACTCTTTATGCAAACAATTGTCTCATTGGGTTATCAATACAATTACCGATTGCGAAGAGATTAGCCGATGAAAAAAGCCCAAAATTGTACCAATAAATAGGAAATAATTGTTTATTACAGTATTACCAGTAAGGAATTGTAATTTAACAAACGAAATGAAAAAATCGTGGCTTTCAAACATTTGAAATTCGTTTTTTTTTTTACTTCATTTGTCACGCGCTCAGTCACACAATTTTCAACACTTCAAATTACGTAACATGTGGATATCGCGTGACGAACACGTTTAAGCTCGTAATAACGCATTTCTTTCTGCCCATCACAATGTAAAACAGTCAATGGAAAGAGAAAGCTGTCTTAATAAATTTCCACAAACGAAAAAAGCTCTATCTATTTTACATAAAATTTCCGCACGGTCTACACAATTTGGACGGTCAACACATAGGTAAATAAAGTAAGATGATATATTTTATATATTTATCGCTGTAGACCGTAGACCGTTGTAGACTGCGGGGGTGGTATTTATTTCACTCAGCTCCGGAAGATGTCAGAAATGTAGAGATGAGTTATTGCAGTTTAAAACAAAGAAAGCAAGACATTTCAGCTTCAGCAAACGGCTTCGGGTTGAAAAAAAATCCGAATTAGTTAGGCATACCTGCCTCACAGCGACTCGGGTAAATCCCTAACAGAAGTGCCTTCTGGTTTGGTCCCGCCATGCGTTCGCATTTAGTTTCCATCTCGTACACCTTCGCTATACTCGGAGTAAGTTGCATATCCCTTAAGGAAGTCCATACGAGGACGGTAGTAATAGTTTTAATCAAACTACACATAACAGCTGTGCGCGTGGAATATAATAACTCAGCGTAATTGTACTTATCGCTACGAATACAACAAAAATGACCTGTGAGATTTCAGCTAGATGTCGAAAAAATAACAAATTTGAAATATTTTCAACAATTGGGTACCATGTGCATTTGATTTAATGAATTGGACTATCAGAAATATGCTTTATAGTTTTCCCTTCGCGTTTCTTATTTCACATGCTGTGCTCTACGTGTCTACAACTGCGCAATAAACGCTTATCTCTTCAATCTAGTTGCGCCTCTTGAGTCAACGGGTACGTAAATATACCTTTTTATCACCAATTTAGATTATAGATTTACTAATTTCGTCATTACAAATAAATCAAAGCGTAATATGGCCCGGCAATTGCACTACTGATCAACTAGCGCATATTGTTCAACGCGCACCCCTTGCCAAAGAGAATTGGAGGCAATTACGTCAAAACCAAAATGCCAAAAATGCGCTTTTCTATTGTGCCATTTTGAAACGCGCAAAAGTATATAAATGAAATACTGTTTTTTTAAAACCGATACATTGAAAAGACAAAGTACACCAAATTTCATCTCTACTGAAAAATCAAAACAACAGTACTTGAGGGTTACAGTACTCAGACAATGAGTTGCAAAATGGTTGAGACACTCTCTTCAAAAACAGGATTTCATTTCAAAAGCATGTCTTCGTTTGAAAAATAAACAAATAATTTCATTTCTAACCCCCCCTCCCCCTTTCAGTGTTGTTTCTATATGGTTTGAATGTATTCCCGACATTTTGACAACATTGATAAGGGGGGAGGGGGTGTACAAGGTATAATTTTTAAAATGTCTGAAGTTGTCCTCTTAACGAAGAGTGTCTCAACTCTTTATGCAAACAATTGTGGCTGTAGTACAGGTAAACCACGGCAAACGGACGATTCCAAAACGGTTTAATTACAAACGATTTTACATGGTTAGTTCACGACCCGAGCGTCAACAACATCTCGAAAACTCACTAGCACCGCGTGCTCGACTAAACTTAAACTAATCTGTCAATCAAAAGGGAAACTCTGATTCGTTCTCGAAATAGAAATGATTACATCATGCATGTCCTTGCGTGACGCGTTACAGAGCGTGATTGTCTTCTGTCCATTTCCCCCTCCCCACACTGGGAGGTAAATAACAGTGTGATTTCTCAAAACTTCAAAAAACTAATACGAAAAACGAAACAAGTTCATATCAATGTTCATTATCTGTTCAATGTTCTAGTCCCCCTGCAAAGGGACAAGCTTGTGGATGGGTCTCACTACTGTTCTCGTCCCGCACTGGATCTTGGCAACTCTGGTGTTCCCATCTCTTCCTCTTCCTGGGTAGGTCTCAGTGATGCGTCCTAGAGGCCATCGTCCTCTGGGTAGATTGGGCTCCAAAACGAGCACTATGTCGCCTTCCTTTAAATTTTTAACCACTTCTGTCCACTTGGGCCTTGTGCTTAGCAACGGAAGGTACTCTCGTAGCCATCTCTTCCAAATTTGAGAGATTATCTCCTGAACTTTCCGCCAACGCTTGCGTGGGCTAAATTCTGTGGTATCAACGGTTTCAGGTGCGAATTGGCCGCCCAACTCTCCGTGTAGGAAATGACTTGGAGTAAGCGGTACAACATCTCGTGGATCAGCTGACTGATAGGTAAGAGGTCGAGAGTTAAGCAGGCTTTCAACCCCAGTAACAGTAGTGATTAGCTCCTCGTCGGTTACGTCACTGGTTCCAAGTACTCCATAGATAGCCTTCTTAGCGGATTTAATCATGGCCTCATGGATACCACCGAAGTGTGGTGCCCCAGGTGGATTGAAATTCCATTTTACACCTCGATAAGCCGTGTTCTGCTTAATCTTGTCCTGGTCCAACTTACTGACGAGTTCCTTCAGTTCGTTCACAGCTCCCACAAAATTTGTTCCGTTGTCACTGACCATCTCCTTTGGTACACCTCTTCTGCTAGTAAATCGTGTGAAGGCATTTAAGAAGCTGTCTGTGTCCAGACCGAATGCTACTTCTAAATGAACTGCACGGGTTGACAAACAGGTGAACAAGCATAGCCACCTTTTCTGACGGCGCACGCCTCGTCCTTGTATAGTAGTAAAGGGCCCAGCGTAATCCACTGCTGTTTGGTCGAAGGGGCGAAAGGTAAACCTTAGACGGATCTTCGGAAGCGGAGCCATGATCTGTGTAGAAGTCTTGTTCCTCCTTCGCTTGCATGTGTTACATTCTCCCTCCCATTCTCGAATCTCTTCACGGGCTGCAATAATCCAGTATTTGGCGCTGACTTGAGACAACACAAAATTAGTGCCTGCTGAATGGTTGGCCTGTTCATGGTAATGCTTGACAATAAGTTTTGTAACCCAGTGTCCTCGAGGAAGTACCATGGGAAATCGCACATCATATGGCAGGTACTCGGCAAATTGTAGTCTTCCATTTGAACGGATGCACCCATCTTCATCGAGCATTGGGTTCAGCTTGATGAGCGGGCTCTTCTGTAGTACTGGCTTCCCGGAAGTTAATGCCTTGTACTCATCATGGAAAGCTTCACGCTGACACGACCGCACCACCTCGTCCTCGGCCTCTCTGATCTCATGCGGTAACAACACCTTACTCGTCTGCTTTTCACCTTTCTTTGACATGTTGTGGAGAGCCCTCCTCACTCTTGCATGGACACGGACTAATCGACTCCAACTTGAAAAACGTTTTGGGTCCAATCTCCAGTCTGCGCTGTTGGTTGCCTGACATGGCCTGACAACATTCTGAGGTTGGTTAGTCTGCAATGTTGCATAAGTGGTAATTTCTCCTTCCTGTTTCCTCACTGTTTTCACCTCAGGCATGACTTTTGGGCGGTCGGCTAGCTGCATCTTCGGCCACTCACTCTTTTCCTTAGTTAGCCATTCAGGACCATTCCACCATAGAGGGGACTCGGCCAGTTCGGACGGGCCGATTCCTCTGGAGCACAAATCTGCAGGATTTTGGTCGGTGGGAACATGCTGCCATTGAGCTGGTTCCGTGCTGATTTGTATTTCGCCAATGCGGTTTGCGACAAAGGGGCGGAAATCTCTCCCCCTTCCACGTATCCACCATAGTACGTCTGTGCTGTCAGAGTAGAGGGTGGCGGCCTCCATTGGTACTTCTAGTACTCTTGACACGGACTGGGTTAACCTCAACCCCACAATAGCTCCCATTAATTCCAGCCTAGGTATAGTCATAGGAGTCAGTGGTGCAACTTTGCTCTTCGAGGCTATCAGTCGACTGGTTACCAAACCATCTTCATACTCGCATCGTAAGTATGATACAGCTCCGTACGCTAGCTGTGAGGCATCAACAAAGGTCACCACTTCCTTGGATTTCACGGGCTGCTGATTTCGCAGACAACGGGGGACTTTGACTTTCGCTAGACATTGCAACTGTAAGAACCAATTCTGGATACGATTAGCCACTTCATCTCCAACTTCCTCGTCCCAATCGTAACCCTGATTCCACAGCTCTTGAAGCAGGATTTTTGCTTGCACAATGAAAGGACTGACTAGGCCAAGTGGATCAAAGACTGTCGCGACTTTCTTCAAAACACTCCTCTTAGTAATTGGATAATCAAACGGTACTGGTGTTGCAGGTACTACAAATACATCTTCAGTACTGTTCCATTGCATGCCAAGTGTTGTCATGACTGTATCTTTGTTGTCCTTAATGTTCACTTCTGTGGCTCGGTCTTCTTCCGGTATGGCTGCCATAACTGTGTCTGAATTTGAAACCCACTTCCGGGCATGCATGCCTGCTTTTGCCCACAGTGCACTGAGTTGATGATACAGTTCAACCCCAATCTCGTCCTCTTCGACACTGTCAAGTGAGTCATCCATATAGGTGGACTGAAGTACGGTCTCGGCAGCTAATGGATACTCTGCTCGGTTACGCCTGGCGTTTTCTTGTGCAATGTACTGGGCTTGCATGGGGGCTGAGTTCTTTCCAAAGACAACTCTACTGAACTCGTACACATCCGGGTCGCGGTCTGTTTCCCCGTTTCGCCACAGAATTCGGAACAATGGACGGTCCTCGGCTTCAATTTCTATTTGAAGAAACATCTCCTGGATGTCACAAACAAGGGCAATCGGATTGCGGCGGAAACGGATCAAAACATCAAACAACTCTCTCTGCAGTTTCGGTCCAACGTGAATGACGTCATTTAGGGATATGCCATTACATCTTGCGGAGCAATCAAACACAATCCTCACTTTGGTTGTAGACTTGCTCATTCTGACAATAGGGAAGTGTGGTAAGTACCAGAGTTCAGGGGGTGGCTCTTCGTTTTCAGGAACTTTGCGAAGATACCCTTTCTCCACATATGCTTCGATGGTTTTTCTGATACTCTTTTTCAACAAACTCTTTCTTCTTTAAGTTTCTCTCAGTGCTGCAAAGGCGGGATTCTGCCACTTGTCGATTGTTTGGTAATCGTGGCCTCTGTTCTTTCCATGGCACCGCGATGCTGTATCTCCCATTGTTGTAACGAACAGAGCTGCTGACTTTCTTGAGAGCTAACTTCTGTTCTTCTGTACACACAATTATGTCATTCAGTTCAGTCCCATAACTCTCAATCTCCCAAAACCGCTTTAGTGTTTGATCCAATTCACAACAGCCTCCAGTTTCGCAAATCGGCCCTGCTTCCCTCGTTAGCAATGTTTGAACGGTGTGTGTTCTTGTTCTGGACTCTACTCTACCATCTGGACACCCAATACAAGTCCACCCGAGTGGACCCAAACGAGCAACCGGTTCTCCCACCTTTCCACGGACATCAACAAAAGAGTAATGCAAGTCGGGATTATCCACTCCTATCAACAAGTCCACCAATCCATCCTTCGTTGGCGATGGGAAGTCACACTCGGCAAGGTGAGGCCACTTTTCTCGGCTTTCCTTCCAATCTTCCGGTTTGTAGCCTCCAGTCACACTGCGGGGA